>JAIOJX010000031.1:70143906-70653906 GCA_022376925.1 Tragulus kanchil | reverse complement strand
ATGGGATTTCCAGGAAAGAATACAGAGTGGGTTGCCAATTCCTTCTCTAGGGGATCTTCCTGACTGAGGGACTGAAACCACATCTATGTCTCCTGCATTGTAGACAGATCCTTTATGTGCTGAGCCATTGGTGAAGTCCTACGTATATGTGTGTATGTATATACATATACACACACACAAAACTCTTAGCTAAGTCTTCTAACATAAGAGATTATAGATACATTATTTAAAGATTTTTCCCTTTACACTTCTATTTAGGAAGTACTTATGTCTCCAAGGAGCCAAGAGTAGCTTCACATTTGTGATAGAATGGGTTTTCTAACTTGTGTAGTGATCACATTAGTGTTGAGCAAAAGTCTATAATAAAATCTGTCAAATGTAAGTGAAGAATAAGTCTAACAATACCGATATAGAGCAAATTAAGTCTCCCCTAACCAAATCCCTGGTAGACAGTTTGATACACTAGTTGTTCTAGTTGCACATTAACAAACTGTTCTAAATGTTAAACCTAGAATAAAAATAATAATTATTTATGGATTTGTGACCACTTCAAGTAGGCAATTCAGCAATGTAATAAAACTGCATGGAAGGGCTTCCCCTGGTGGTCCAGTGGATAAGGACACCGCCTTGCAGTGCAAGGGGCGCCGGTTCGATCCCTGGCCTGGGAAGATCCCACGTGCCGCGGAGCGGCTGGACTGATGTGTCCAATCACCGAGCCGGAGCTCTGGAGCGCATGCGCCCAGAGCCGGTGCTCTGTGACAACAGACGCCACCGCGATGGGAGGCCCACAGGAGCCAAAGAACAAAAAAGAGGGATGAAAAACAGAGAAATGAAAGACCAATAGAAGTGGCCCGCTCGCTCCCCTCCCTTCCCAACCCGACCCCCGCCCAAAAAATAAATAAATAAATAAATCTTTAAAAAAAAAAAAAAACTGCATGGAAATGCATTATGTATATGTGTATGTGTATGTATATGCTGTGCTGTGCTTAGTCGCTCAGTCATGTCCAACACTACAACCCACTGGAGTCCACCAGGCTCCTCTGTCCATGGGATTTCCAGGAAAGAATACAGAGTGGGTTGCCAATTCCTTCTCTAGGGGATCTTCCTGACTGAGGGACTGAAACCACATCTATGTCTCCTGCATTGTAGACAGATCCTTTATGTGCTGAGCCATTGGTGAAGTCCTACGTATATGTGTGTATGTATATACATATACACACACACAAAACTCTTAGCTAAGTCTTCTAACATAAGAGATTATAGATACATTATTTAAAGATTTTTCCCTTTACACTTCTATTTAGGAAGTACTTATGTCTCCAAGGAGCCAAGAGTAGCTTCACATTTGTGATAGAATGGGTTTTCTAACTTGTGTAGTGATCACATTAGTGTTGAGCAAAAGTCTATAATAAAATCTGTCAAATGTAAGTGAAGAATAAGTCTAACAATACCGATATAGAGCAAATTAAGTCTCCCCTAACCAAATCCCCTGGTAGACAGTTTGATACACTAGTTGTTCTAGTTGCACAAATGTTAAATTATTAAAACAAGGTAGACAAGCTCATCTGAACAAGCTAGCAGACTAACTGTTAAGAGGTTCAATTGTCCTGTTCATGTGCATTTTCCTCAGTCTGTTAGTTTCCTTAGTCCATTTATCATTAGCAATTCTCTGGACAAAAACTCACAGAGTGCTTCAGTCTAGAATTCACAGTTCTACAGCCACCATTTAAGCTCATTATTTAAACTTGTGGCTAAATTGGACAGGATCAATTCAACTGAAGTCAGCTCAACTGTACAAAGGAATCAGTGGCTTATTTGAATTCCCAACTAAAATCAAATGTGATTAATAGTATCAATAATGGGGAATTAGCAGCCTTTATCCAAATACCTCAACTTACACATCAGAGGGCTTTGGTAACCTGTTTTTTAGCCATCACATTAATTGATGAGAGCATAGATCACAATAGGGGCTACTTCATACCACATGGAACTGAATTATCATACCAGTGATGACAATAACGTCATATGGGTAGATACAAATGAAACAGTAAGCAAAAGCTATGGATTTTTGCAAAGATTACTTTTTCTGGAGGGAATGAAAGTGATTAAAGTATGAAGAAATGATATGTCAAAGCATAAATACCTTTAGAAATTAATGATGAATGGACCTAAACAAGGCATAGCTCAAATTTCACCTGTGTCATTAAAAGCGCAGATGATTTCTTCGTATTTCTGAGCTTCTGACATTTTTGATATATTTCCTCGTATAGCTGTTTGTGGATGTCTGCTTATTCCTATGAGACTGTAAAGTGTTAAGTTCCCTGGTGGCTCAGATGGTAAAGAATCTGCCTGCAATGTTGGGCACTCAGGTTCAAACACTGGGTCAGGAAGATCCCCTGGAGAAGGAAATGGCAACCCAATTCAGTATTCTTGTCCAGAGAATTCCATGGATAGAGGAGCTTGGTGGGTCACAATTCATGGAGTTGCAAAGAGTCAAATATGACTAGCAACTAACACTTTCACCCTTTCATTTATATAGGCATTCAGCACATGTTTGTTGAATATAATAGTAGACACAGGGAGAAAATCAAGGTCATTAACTTATAGGTCCTGCCCTTAGTGACTGTACATATCATTATCTGGAGAGCATGTTTGTTTTATTACTCCCTTCACAACACAGCATAAATAAATGTTAAGTGAACACTCTGTGAATGATAAAAACAATAAAGCAGTATGTTTATTTTCATGTAAATATTATCATCTATATGCTTCTCCACTTCTGAGAAACTGATCTTTGACACCTGTTCCAGAAAGGTGCCCAAGGCTTTTCCTAAGTTACTCATTTCTGGTTTTCTGTTCTGACTGCATGTATGCTCAGCTGCTTCAGTCTGACTGAGTTGCTTCCGTCTGACTCTTTGCAACCCTATGAACTGACTGCATATATCCTGAGTTGCCTCAGTCTGACTGAGTTGCTTTTGTCTGACTATTTGCTCCTCTGACCGTGGGATTCTCCAGGCAAAAATACTGGAATGGGTTGTCACACCCTAGCCCAGGGATCACACTAGGGAGACCTATGCTGCACTGCAGGTAGATTGTTTACCGCTGAGCCACCGGGAAGCCCCTCTGTTCTGACTACCCAGCTTTTTCACATTTGCTTCCTATTGGAACAGTTGATATCTGCTTCTGGCTATAATTTACTATAGTGGGTGGCTGGGTACAAATTAACTGCCTCTACTCACTCCATTTTCAGTTCTACCGGTAGGTTCATTCCAATATCTTCAGATTAAATAAACTTTCTCCAACAGGTCTGGTACCTAAACAGACTACAAATACCACAAGCTATTTTTCCAAAAGAGGGTCAGTCCCTGAACATATTAAATGGTCTTTTTCCCTAGTAGGGAGGAAAGCTAGATGCCCTTGACTATTTGTTCTATCCATCAAATTTCACTGCCTCTTTTCCAACAAACCTTGAAGTCTTGACTTGCTACTCTAATATGTACTTCATAATTCCAGTTTTCCATTTTTTATTGTTTATGAAATTTTATAACCTTCTTCAATTTTCAAATTGAGAGAATTTCTTGAACAAAATTGCTACTTGTTTTAAAATTTTTATACCTCTTTAATGTATAGGCATTCAGCACATGTTTGTTGAATATAATAGTAGACACAGGGAGAAAATCAAGGTCATTAACTTATAGGTCCTGCCCTTAGTGACTGTACATATCATTATCTGGAGAGCATGTTTGTTTTATTACTCCCTTCACAACACAGCATAAATAAATGTTAAGTGAACACTCTGTGAATGATAAAAACAATAAAGCAGTATGTTTATTTTCATGTAAATATTATCATCTATATGCTTCTCCACTTCTGAGAAACTGATCTTTGACACCTGTTCCAGAAAGGTGCCCAAGGCTTTTCCTAAGTTACTCATTTCTGGTTTTCTGTTCTGACTGCATGTATGCTCAGCTGCTTCAGTCTGACTGAGTTGCTTCCGTCTGACTCTTTGCAACCCTATGAACTGACTGCATATATCCTGAGTTGCCTCAGTCTGACTGAGTTGCTTTTGTCTGACTATTTGCTCCTCTGACCGTGGGATTCTCCAGGCAAAAATACTGGAATGGGTTGTCACACCCTAGCCCAGGGATCACACTAGGGAGACCTATGCTGCACTGCAGGTAGATTGTTTACCGCTGAGCCACCGGGAAGCCCCTCTGTTCTGACTACCCAGCTTTTTTCACATTTGCTTCCTATTGGAACAGTTGATATCTGCTTCTGGCTATAATTTACTATAGTGGGTGGCTGGGTACAAATTAACTGCCTCTACTCACTCCATTTTCAGTTCTACCGGTAGGTTCATTCCAATATCTTCAGATTAAATAAACTTTCTCCAACAGGTCTGGTACCTAAACAGACTACAAATACCACAAGCTATTTTTCCAAAAGAGGGTCAGTCCCTGAACATATTAAATGGTCTTTTTCCCTAGTAGGGAGGAAAGCTAGATGCCCTTGACTATTTGTTCTATCCATCAAATTTCACTGCCTCTTTTCCAACAAACCTTGAAGTCTTGACTTGCTACTCTAATATGTACTTCATAATTCCAGTTTTCCATTTTTTATTGTTTATGAAATTTTTATAACCTTCTTCAATTTTCAAATTGAGAGAATTTCTTGAACAAAATTGCTACTTGTATTTTATTATTACCATTTCTATTAAGTACCTCTTTAAGAGGTAAGTCAGGATAATGAAGCTGTTAAATAAAAAAAAAAAGTAAATTAATAAAAATTAACATGACCTTTTCATTATTATCAATTTATTCACTTAAAGTCTAAATGTAATGCTTCACAGATTCTTTCTCAAAATATTTAAGAACTATAATATTTTAGGCACTATTCTATGTGCTGGCAAAATAAAACAATGAATGTGCATGCTAAGTTGCTTCAGTCATGTCCAACTCTTGGTGACCCTACAGACTGTAGCCCACCAGGCTTCTCTGTCCATGGGATTCTCCAGGCAAGAACACTGGAGTGAATAGCCGTTTCCTTGTTCAGGGTATCTTCCCAACCCAGGGACTGAACCTGAGACTCTTATGTCTCCTGCATTGGTAGGTGGGTTCTTTACCACTAGTGACACCTTGGAAGTCCCAAAGTAATGAATGAATGAGTCAGTCAGTTCGGTTGCTCAGCATGCTAGGCAAAGCCAGCGAAAAATCACTAGCTTCATGGAGCTGGTCTTCTTGATGATAATAAATACAACCACCTTATCTCTTTGCATAAAAAGAACTATTTCACTTCGTCAAATCTGATGCCTTAGGAAGACTAAAATAAATAACCAAAAACATAAAAAGAAAAACATGTTAAGAGTAAACATCTCATCTATTTCTTGGGCAGAGATTCATGCAAACGTGGTCAGAAGGCATTCCCAGTTGGGTAGCACCTCTTTAAGAAACAAATCTGATCTACTTCATCTGTTAGATCTCAAATTACAGTCCCCAAACCAGCATTATTAGCAGCAGCACCTCCTGGGAACTTGTTGGAAATGCACATTCTAGGGCCCCATTATGGACCCTCTGAATTAGAAACATTGGTGATGGGGTACAGCGGCCTGTGTTAAGTTCTCCAGGAGATCTGGATGAAACTGTAGAGGGTACTGTTAGGAATTTCAGGCAAAGTAGAGAATGCTGGCATACCAAGATGAGACAGAATTAGCTGGCATGACTCATGTTAGTAATTACCATTTCTATATAGAGATGCAATTTGCAAAGTTATTTTCATAAGTTTTATACCAGTCAATTGTTTATGAAGTGTGCTATGTTAAGAAATATCATCTTTGTGATGATTAATTGTATAGGTCAATTTGACTGCCCAGAAATCTTGTTGCACAGGATTTCTGAGTATGTCGGGGAGGGTGTTTCCGAAAGGGGTTAGCATTTGAATTGGTGAGCCTAGGAAAGCAGATGGCCCTTTCCAATGTGGATGGGCATCATCCAATCCATTGAGGGTCTGAACAGAACAAAAATGTGGAGGGTGGTGGAATTTGTTTTCTCTCTGCACTTGATCTTAGCCAAAAGGCTGAGAGGTGATCCTCTCTGTTCTTAGTGAAATTGTAAGCCTTGTTTAACTACCTGTTGAGGATGACAGAGATTTTCATGCTCACAGTACCTATTAAAGTAGACAGTAAGCACTTCATTATTCACTAGGGAATTACAAATTAAAACCACAATGAGATACCACTTCAGGCCTTCCAGGTATTCAGTGGAAGTGAATTCAGTGGTAATGAATTTGCCTGCCAAACAGGAGACAGGTTCTATCACTGGTTCAGGAAGATTGCCTAAAGAAGGAAATGGCAATCCACTCCTGTATTCCTGTCTGAAAATCCCATGGACAGAGTTGGGTATGACTTAGTAATTAAATAGCAACAGCAGAGATACCACTTCAAAAGCTCTAAAATGACTAGAATTAAAAAGGTGAGTAACAACAAATGCTGACAAGAACGTGTGAAACTTGGAGTCCTTGTGCATTGTTGGTTGGGATGTAAAATAGTGAAGCCACTGACAGAAGCATTTTTCAGCCATTCTTCAAAAAGTTATAGATGGAATTAACATGTGACCTAACAATTCCACTTTGAGTATACACCCAAGAGAATGGAAAATCCATACAAAAGATTGTACACAAATGTTCATTAGTCAAAAAAAATGGAAACAATCCAAATGTCTAGATAAATAAAACAGAGCATACTTATACAGTGGATCATAACTTAATCATAAAGACTAATGAAGATACAGCCCACAAGAGAGATGAATCCTGAAAAGATTGTGTTAAGTGAAAAAGATAATCACAAAAGAACCACACTGATGACTCCATTTATATGAAACACCCAGAATAAACAAATCAATAGAGACAAAAGTAGATAAGGAGTTGGAAGTGGGTGGGGCAGGGGAAAAGAGGGAAGTCTAGTAATGGGAATGGGGTTTTACATGGGCCTGCCTGCATGCAAGTTTAATTAATCACTTCAGTCAGCTCTGACTCTTTGTAAGCCTGTGTACCTCAACAGGATCCTCTATCCATAGGATTCTCAAGGCAAGAATACTGGAGTGGGTTGTCATTTCCTTCTCAAGGGCATAAGAATGTCATGCTTTCTGAATTGGCAGGTGGGTTCTTTACTACTTAGCGTCACCTAGGAAGCCCTTTACATAGGGGTGAACACATGAAGTCACACACAGCAAAAGAACAGATTTTATATTATGTGTATTATATGTTAATTTTTTTAAAACTGAGAATGACATCATGATCTTTTTCATAATTAGGGGGTAGCTAGTGGAATTTAAAAGCTGCTTGATTCCAAGGAAAATAAACAAGATTGAAGCTCAATAATCATGCTAATTCATCTGTCTTCATCTTAGACTTCCTTAGAAGAAAGCAGTATAACAGAGTAGGGCATCAGGGAAAAGCATACAATTACCACCTGGATGAAGGTACCTGGTTAAAGAGGCAAGAGTCAGGACATATGCAAAGCACTGGTCACCCACTAAACTCTTAACTCTGGCATGTGGTTTCACCCACTCAAATAGAGGCGTTTGTTTTAATTTGCGTAAAAAAACTATTACACAAGAGATGACTATACATATGGACATCACAAGATGGTCAATATCAAAATTAGATTGATAATCTTCTTAGCAACTGAAGATGGAGAAGCTCAGTACACTCAAGACCTAGAGCTGACTCTGGTTTAGATCATAAATTCCTCATTGCAAAATTCTGACGTAAATTGAAGAAAGTAGGGAGAACCACTAGGCCATTCGGGTATGACCTAAATCAAACCCCTTAGGATTATAGAATGGAAGCTACAAATAGCTTAAAGGGGTTAGATCTGATAGACAGAGTGTCTGAAGAACTATGGACAGAGGTTCATAACACTGTACAGGAGGCAGTGACCAAAACCATCCCCAAGAAAAAGAAATGCAAAAAGTCAAAAATGGTTGCCTGAGGAGGCCTTAAAAATATCTGAGAAAAGAAGAGATGTGAAAGGCAAAGGATAAAAGGAAAGATACACCCATCTGAGTGCAGGGTTCCAGAGAATAGCAAGAAGAGATAAGAAAGCTTCTTAAATAAACAATGCAAAGACATAGAGGAAAATAACAGAATGGGAAAGAGGAGAGATCTCTACAAGAAAATTATGAATACTAAGGTAATATTATATGTAAAGACAGGCACAATAAAGCACAGAAGCAGAAGATATTAAGAAGAGGTGGAAAGGAAACAGAACTATACAAAAAAGATATAAAAGAGCCAGAAGACTATGATGATCTGATTACTCACCTAGAGTCAAACATCTTAGAGCATGACATCAAATATTCCCTAGGAAGCATTACTACAAACAAAGATAGCGAAGGTGATGGAATTCCAGCTGAGCCCAATAGTTTAATTTTTTTAAAACTGAGAATGACATCATGATCTTTTCATAATTAGGGGGTAGCTAGTGGAATTTAAAAGCTGCTTGATTCCAAGGAAAATAAACAAGATTGAAGCTCAATAATCATGCTAATTCATCTGTCTTCATCTTAGACTTCCTTAGAAGAAAGCAGTATAACAGAGTAGGGCATCAGGGAAAAGCATACAATTACCACCTGGATGAAGGTACCTGGTTAAAGAGGCAAGAGTCAGGACATATGCAAAGCACTGGTCACCCACTAAACTCTTAACTCTGGCATGTGGTTTCACCCACTCAAATAGAGGGGCGTTTGTTTTAATTTGCGTAAAAATACTATTACACAAGAGATGACTATACATATGGACATCACAAGATGGTCAATATCAAAATTAGATTGATAATCTTCTTAGCAACTGAAGATGGAGAAGCTCAGTACACTCAAGACCTAGAGCTGACTCTGGTTTAGATCATAAATTCCTCATTGCAAAATTCTGACGTAAATTGAAGAAAGTAGGGAGAACCACTAGGCCATTCGGGTATGACCTAAATCAAACCCCTTAGGATTATAGAATGGAAGCTACAAATAGCTTAAAGGGGTTAGATCTGATAGACAGAGTGTCTGAAGAACTATGGACAGAGGTTCATAACACTGTACAGGAGGCAGTGACCAAAACCATCCCCAAGAAAAAGAAATGCAAAAAGTCAAAAATGGTTGCCTGAGGAGGCCTTAAAAATATCTGAGAAAAGAAGAGATGTGAAAGGCAAAGGATAAAAGGAAAGATACACCCATCTGAGTGCAGGGTTCCAGAGAATAGCAAGAAGAGATAAGAAAGCTTCTTAAATAAACAATGCAAAGACATAGAGGAAAATAACAGAATGGGAAAGAGGAGAGATCTCTACAAGAAAATTATGAATACTAAGGTAATATTATATGTAAAGACAGGCACAATAAAGCACAGAAGCAGAAGATATTAAGAAGAGGTGGAAAGGAAACAGAACTATACAAAAAAGATATAAAAGAGCCAGAAGACTATGATGATCTGATTACTCACCTAGAGTCAAACATCTTAGAGCATGACATCAAATATTCCCTAGGAAGCATTACTACAAACAAAGATAGCGAAGGTGATGGAATTCCAGCTGAGCTCTTTCAAAAGATTATGCTGTTAGAGTGCTACACTCAATATGCTACCAAATTTGGAAAACTCAACAGTAGGCTCAGGACTGGAAAAGCTGTTTCCCTTACAATCTCAAAGAAGGGCAATGTCAAAGAATGTTCAAACTATCATACCATTGCACTCATTTCACAAGCTAGCAAAGTAATGCTCAAAATCCTCCAAACAAGGCTTCAATAGTATGTGAACTGAGAACTTTCAGATGTACAAGCTGAATTTAGAAAAGGTAGAGGAACCAGAGATCAAATTGCCAACATCCATTGGATCATAGAAAGAACAAGGGAATCCCAGAAAAACATCTACTTCTGCTTCATTGACTAAGCCTTTGACTGAGTAGATCACAACAAACTGGAAAATACTGAAAGAGATGGGAATACCAGGCTACCTTATGTGAAACCTGTATGCAAGACAACAAGCAACCGTCAGAACCAAACATGAAAACAACAGACAGATTCAAAATTGGGAAAGGAATATGTCAAGGCTGTACACTATCACCCTGCTTATTTAACTTCTACACAGTATACACCATGCAAAATGCTGGTATGGATGAAGCATAAACTGGAATCAAGATTTTGGGAGAAATATCAATAACCTCAGGTATGCAGACGACACCACCCTTATGGCAGAAAGTGAAGAGGAACTAAAGAGCCTCTTGATGAAGCTGAAAGAGGAGAGTGAAGCTGGCCTAAAACTCAGCATTCACAAAATCAAGATCATGGTATCTAGTCCCATCACTCCATGGCAAATAGATGGACAAAAATGGAAACAGTGACAGGCTTAATTTTCTCGGGCTCCAAAATCACTGCAGATGATGACTGCAGCCATGAAATTAGAAGATACTTGTTCCTTGTAAGAAAAGCTATGATGATCTGATTACTCACCTAGAGTCAAACATCTTAGAGCATGACATCAAATATTCCCTAGGAAGCATTACTACAAACAAAGATAGCGAAGGTGATGGAATTCCAGCTGAGCTCTTTCAAAAGATTATGCTGTTAGAGTGCTACACTCAATATGCTACCAAATTTGGAAAACTCAACAGTAGGCTCAGGACTGGAAAAGCTGTTTCCCTTACAATCTCAAAGAAGGGCAATGTCAAAGAATGTTCAAACTATCATACCATTGCACTCATTTCACAAGCTAGCAAAGTAATGCTCAAAATCCTCCAAACAAGGCTTCAATAGTATGTGAACTGAGAACTTTCAGATGTACAAGCTGAATTTAGAAAAGGTAGAGGAACCAGAGATCAAATTGCCAACATCCATTGGATCATAGAAAGAACAAGGGAATCCCAGAAAAACATCTACTTCTGCTTCATTGACTAAGCCTTTGACTGAGTAGATCACAACAAACTGGAAAATACTGAAAGAGATGGGAATACCAGGCTACCTTATGTGAAACCTGTATGCAAGACAACAAGCAACCGTCAGAACCAAACATGAAAACAACAGACAGATTCAAAATTGGGAAAGGAATATGTCAAGGCTGTACACTATCACCCTGCTTATTTAACTTCTACACAGTATACACCATGCAAAATGCTGGTATGGATGAAGCATAAACTGGAATCAAGATTTTGGGAGAAATATCAATAACCTCAGGTATGCAGACGACACCACCCTTATGGCAGAAAGTGAAGAGGAACTAAAGAGCCTCTTGATGAAGCTGAAAGAGGAGAGTGAAGCTGGCCTAAAACTCAGCATTCACAAAATCAAGATCATGGTATCTAGTCCCATCACTCCATGGCAAATAGATGGACAAAAATGGAAACAGTGACAGGCTTAATTTTCTCGGGCTCCAAAATCACTGCAGATGATGACTGCAGCCATGAAATTAGAAGATACTTGTTCCTTGTAAGAAAAGCTATGACAAACCTAGATAGTGTATTAAAAAGCAGAGACATCACTTTACTGACAAAAGTCCATGTAGTCAAAGCTATGGTTTTCCCAGTAGTCAAGTAAGGATATGACTGTTGGACAATGAAGAAGGCTGAGAGCCAAAGAATTGATGCCACTGAAGTGTGGAGTTGGAGAAGGCTCTTGCAAGGCCCTTGAATTGCAAGGAGATCAATTCAGTCAGTCCTCAAGGAAATCAACCTGAATATTCATTGGAAGTACTGATGCTGAAGCTGAAGCTCCAATACTTTGGCCACCTGATGCGAAGAGACAACTCATTAGAAAAACCCTGATGGTGGGAAACATAAAAGGCAGAAGAAGGGGACAGTAGATGATGACATGGTTGGATGGCATCACTGAGTCAATGGATATGAGTTTAAGCCTGCAGTCCATGGGGCTGCGAAGAGTTGCACACAATTGAGTGACTGAACTGGACTGAACTCATATGGCATTAACACTAATAACATCAATGGAGAAAAGGAGATATCTGCTATTTCAGTATCATTCATACTTATAGTTCAATGTTAAGAAAACTATTATAATTATGAAAACTGCATGGCAATCTCGGGCAAGTCATTCTGAAAAATATTTCCTTTTTGGCTCTGCACATAGCTGCAGAACCTTAGTTCTCCAATAAGGGACTAAAGGCAGTGAAAGCACCAAATCCTAACCACTCGACCACCAGAGAATTCACCTTCCAGAAAATATCTGACATAGTGTATGCATATCTTTCTAAAATATCACATTTAGTATTAATTCATTAAAATTAATCACACCAGTGAAATATGTAAGCAAAACTGGGAAAGGGAATAAATGGATATATTAAGAGGTAATTAAATGTGTGATAACCTATAGATTTTAAGTTGGGCATGTGTAAAGAAGTAACAGGATGTCCCAAGAGACAAAATGCATTGCAAAATATCAAATAATAAAATATATTATACGTATAATAATTGACCAATTCATGTCTGGCACATCGCATACATCTTTAGATTAAGACTAAAAATTTACCACTTTATCCATGCATAATGATTTAAAATCCAAGAAAAGCTATAAAACCTAGTGTATTAAAAGCAGAGACATCACTTTACTGACAAAAGTCCATGTAGTCAAAGCTATGGTTTTCCCAGTAGTCAAGTAAGGATATGACTGTTGGACAATGAAGAAGGCTGAGAGCCAAAGAATTGATGCCACTGAAGTGTGGAGTTGGAGAAGGCTCTTGCAAGGCCCTTGAATTGCAAGGAGATCAATTCAGTCAGTCCTCAAGGAAATCAACCTGAATATTCATTGGAAGTACTGATGCTGAAGCTGAAGCTCCAATACTTTGGCCACCTGATGCGAAGAGACAACTCATTAGAAAAACCCTGATGGTGGGAAACATAAAAGGCAGAAGAAGGGGACAGTAGATGATGACATGGTTGGATGGCATCACTGAGTCAATGGATATGAGTTTAAGCCTGCAGTCCATGGGGCTGCGAAGAGTTGCACACAATTGAGTGACTGAACTGGACTGAACTCATATGGCATTAACACTAATAACATCAATGGAGAAAAGGAGATATCTGCTATTTCAGTATCATTCATACTTATAGTTCAATGTTAAGAAAACTATTATAATTATGAAAACTGCATGGCAATCTCGGGCAAGTCATTCTGAAAAATATTTCCTTTTTGGCTCTGCACATAGCTGCAGAACCTTAGTTCTCCAATAAGGGACTAAAGGCAGTGAAAGCACCAAATCCTAACCACTCGACCACCAGAGAATTCACCTTCCAGAAAATATCTGACATAGTGTATGCATATCTTTCTAAAATATCACATTTAGTATTAATTCATTAAAATTAATCACACCAGTGAAATATGTAAGCAAAACTGGGAAAGGGAATAAATGGATATATTAAGAGGTAATTAAATGTGTGATAACCTATAGATTTTAAGTTGGGCATGTGTAAAGAAGTAACAGGATGTCCCAAGAGACAAAATGCATTGCAAAATATCAAATAATAAAATATATTATACGTATAATAATTGACCAATTCATGTCTGGCACATCGCATACATCTTTAGATTAAGACTAAAAATTTACCACTTTATCCATGCATAATGAGTTTCATCTTTATAAAAATTTAGTTAATAAACACTAGTACTAGTGTTCTCAGTTTTTTGTCTTCAAACAAAAGCAGAGGTGAAATGTGAAAATAACATTCAACAACTACTATTCAACAATTTTACTAGTATGTCAATGACCCTCTCCACCCAAAAGGTGCTGACCAAAACATAACTGCTGGCTGTCTATCCTTGGAATAGCTAAAATGCTAACATGTTTTCTACAAGAGTTGCTATAAGTTACAAAAATCAACTTGAGGTGTCCATATTTAATGTACAAAAGAGTAAATTATTCAACTGTCAACTCAGATATTACCTTTAAATACTTTCTGGTCAATACACAACAACAACAATGAAACTTACAACTTTGAATAGCTAACTCCTGTTCAAGTGGAGTAGGTAAAAAAATCTGTTTTATAGTTATATATATATATGAACTTAAAAAAGTTGATTCAATGTTAGGCTTATATTATCAATTCAAGGAAGTTAAGAAAAAATAAGGCTGTGCTATTTAATTGAACAAGCCATAAATAAAAAACAGCACTAACTGCCACAGATATATAAGCAAAGTCGTTGCTACCTGACAGTCCTGATGTACTGGCTATAGGACATATTTTAAGAAAATATTGCAAGCTTTAATATAAAAGAGTTAATAGGATAATTACTTTCCTAAAACATGAGTTTAATTAATTATTCTATCTACAAATTTAAAAATTCAACACATGACCATCTTCTCCATTTTGATTTTGCATCAACAAGATAAAACTGGTAACAACCAAAGTAGAAAGTTTCCATGGTGCCCACATGCTGCTCTAACAAAAAGCAGTTAGTGTTAAAAAAGAGAACATTTGAAACTCTGAGTTGGGTGTTCTAATTGTTATATATGCCAAATAAAGGATCCTGGCATGATGCCTTAGCTTCCATAGAGAACAGAAATGTATTCATTTGGGAAAATATTTTTCCTACTTTCCTACAATTTCTATTGCCAAGCAAGGAATGTCACCAATTGTTATTTTTCTGGCATTCAATAATAGTGACTAACTAATACAATGACTGCTTTTTGAAACTAAGATGTTATTTACAAAAGAATATTTTTAGTATAGTAATATTAATAGCCTGTGAGTCCTTTTCATCCTGTTTCCAGCATTTCAACAGATGATGATACCAACAGTGAGGACAGAAATGAGAAATTAGAATAAGACACTGTGATAGCTAACTGAATAATCTAGAAATATAAACACGATTTGAGTAGATTTCTGATCAAATGATAGTCAATATTTCATTACTGATTTGTGAAAAGTATAAATGTCTAAAGGATTTTTATCAGAGGCAGATCAGAATTACTGAAAGCAAGCACCATAAGAAAATAAATCTGAAAGATAAATGTGAACAAAAAAACAAGTGCTATACTGGCATGTAACATATACATATAGAACCTTAATGGCACACTGTTTCATGGAATCTATGGACAATAATTACTGAATGCTGTTAAAATGCTGCTCTCAACATGTCAACAAATTGGGAAAACTCTCCAGTGGCCACAGGACAGAAAATAGTCAGCTTTCATTCCAATCCCAAAGAAGAGCAATGTCAAAGAATGTTTAAACTACCGCACAATTGAACTCATTTCACATGCTAGAAAGGTAATGTTCAAAATCCTTCAATAGGTTTCAATAGTACATAAATTGAGAACTTACAAATGCGCAAGCTGGATGTAGAAAAGTCAAAGGAGCCAGGGATCAAATTGACAACATCTGTTGGATCATAGAAAAGGCAAGGTATTTCCAGAAAAAATATCTGCTTCATTGACTACACTAAAGCCTTTGACTGTGTGGATCACAACAAACTGGAAAATCCTTAAAGAGGTGACGATACCAAACCACCTTACTTGCCTCCTGAAAAACCTGTATGCAAGCCAAGAAGTAACAGTTAGAACCAGACATGGTTCTATTTTGACTTTGTCAAAATTAGGTAAGGAGTATGTCAAGACTGTATACTGTGACCCTGCTCATTTAACTTCTATGCAAAATATATCGTGTGAAATGCTGGGCTGGATGAAGTGGGAACCAAGACTGCTGGGAAAAAAATCAATATCTTCAGGTATGCAAATGACACCACCTTAATGGCAGAAAGTGAAGAGGAATCAAAGAGCCTCTTGATAAAGGTAAAAGATGAGAGTGAAAAAGCGGACTTAAAATTCAACATTCACAAAATGAAGATCATGGCATCTGGTCTCATCATTTCTTGGCAAATAGATGGGGATAAAAAGGAAACAGTGACAGACTAACTTCTTGGACTCCAAAATCACAGTGGATGGTGACTGCAGCTTGCTTCTTGGAAATAAAGCTGTGACAAACCTAGGTATCATATTAAAAAGCAGAGACATCACTTTGGTGATAAAGGTAAATCTAGTCGAAGCTATGATTTTTCCATTAGTGATGTATGGATGTGAGA
Organism: Tragulus kanchil; assembly: GCA_022376925.1. Classification (NCBI taxonomy): domain Eukaryota; kingdom Metazoa; phylum Chordata; class Mammalia; order Artiodactyla; family Tragulidae; genus Tragulus; species Tragulus kanchil. The sequence goes on along the minus strand of JAIOJX010000031.1, from coordinate 70,637,845 downwards.
ATTGAATCATAAAAAAGACTGAGAACAAAAAATTGATGCTTTTGAACTGTCATTCTGGAGAAGACTCATAAGAATCTCTTGGACAGCTAGGAGATCAATCAATCCTAAAGGAAATCAAGCCTGAATATTCATTGAAAGGACTGCTACTGAAGTTGAAGCTCCAGTACTTTGGTCACCTGGTGCACTGGAAAAGATTGTGATGCTGGGAAATACTGAGGGCAGGAAGAGAAGAGGGTAACAGACGATGAAATGGTTGGATGGCATCATCGATGCAATGAACATGAGTTTGCACAAACTCCAGGAGATGGTGAAGCATAGGGAAGCCTGGTATGCTGCAATCCATGGGGGTCACAGTCAGACCCGACTGAATGACTGAACAACAACAGAAAGAAAATAATTCTGCAGATTATTTTTAGACATTCTGGAAAAGAACTGTGATATTCAAATAAATAGGCAAGGATTGCGTTTTAAAAATTTAACACATTTCAGGCCACACTAATTCACAATTACTATAACATGCTTTAAATGTGTCAGTATGCATTATAAATCTTCTAGAAAAGGATACAGTAAGTAGCATTTCCCAAATACACAATATAAACAATTTAGGACACTACAAGTCAAAAACACTTTTGGGTTGTATAGATTTTTATTGTTTGTTATAAGCCCCTTTCCCAATATATCGTGTGAAATGCTGGGCTGGATGAAGTGGGAACCAAGACTGCTGGGAAAAAAATCAATATCTTCAGGTATGCAAATGACACCACCTTAATGGCAGAAAGTGAAGAGGAATCAAAGAGCCTCTTGATAAAGGTAAAAGATGAGAGTGAAAAAGCGGACTTAAAATTCAACATTCACAAAATGAAGATCATGGCATCTGGTCTCATCATTTCTTGGCAAATAGATGGGGATAAAAAGGAAACAGTGACAGACTAACTTCTTGGACTCCAAAATCACAGTGGATGGTGACTGCAGCTTGCTTCTTGGAAATAAAGCTGTGACAAACCTAGGTATCATATTAAAAAGCAGAGACATCACTTTGGTGATAAAGGTAAATCTAGTCGAAGCTATGATTTTTCCATTAGTGATGTATGGATGTGAGAATTGAATCATAAAAAAGACTGAGAACAAAAAATTGATGCTTTTGAACTGTCATTCTGGAGAAGACTCATAAGAATCTCTTGGACAGCTAGGAGATCAATCAATCCTAAAGGAAATCAAGCCTGAATATTCATTGAAAGGACTGCTACTGAAGTTGAAGCTCCAGTACTTTGGTCACCTGGTGCACTGGAAAAGATTGTGATGCTGGGAAATACTGAGGGCAGGAAGAGAAGAGGGTAACAGACGATGAAATGGTTGGATGGCATCATCGATGCAATGAACATGAGTTTGCACAAACTCCAGGAGATGGTGAAGCATAGGGAAGCCTGGTATGCTGCAATCCATGGGGGTCACAGTCAGACCCGACTGAATGACTGAACAACAACAGAAAGAAAATAATTCTGCAGATTATTTTTAGACATTCTGGAAAAGAACTGTGATATTCAAATAAATAGGCAAGGATTGCGTTTTAAAAATTTAACACATTTCAGGCCACACTAATTCACAATTACTATAACATGCTTTAAATGTGTCAGTATGCATTATAAATCTTCTAGAAAAGGATACAGTAAGTAGCATTTCCCAAATACACAATATAAACAATTTAGGACACTACAAGTCTATTAAAATAAATTTCACTTTTGGGTTGTATAGATTTTTATTGTTTGTTATAAAACTGCAAATATCCTATTTCACATTCTAGAACAAAATCAAATATATCCTAATTTATAATAAAATATAAAAGTTAACAATCCGTTTATAGTCTCAAGCCCTAAGGGTAACTATTGCTGTTCAGTCGTTCAGTCATGGCCAGCTCCTTTTACTAAAACTCCTTTATTTTTCTAGACCCTACATGATATTTAAGAAAGCACACATATATGCTTATGAGAAAATTGCAATACATAAAGTTTAAATGCATACATAATTTTATTATTATAAAAGCAAGATAGGGACTTTGCTGGTGGCCTAGAGTTTAAGACTCCAGGCTCTCAGTGCAGAGGAAATGGGTTCAGTTCCTGGTTGGGAAACTAAATTCCAACACCATGCTTAGCATGACCAAAAACTATAAAAATAATAAAATAAAAACCTCTTTTAAAAAAGCAAAATAGCACTTTATCTTTCAATTTTCTAAGCTCAGTTTAAAGTTCTGACAATATTTTATCCCATTTTCTTAAATGATTTTTGTCTACTCAACTCTATTAGCATTAGTTGGTGATATATTTTATTTTATCCTTGGGGTGAGTGGCTTTACAGTGTTTTTGTTTGGTTGGTTGGTTTTTGATGCACAAGATTTGCTTCTTCAATGACATTCTATGTTTATGGAGGACAAAATCTGTTTCATAGCTTAGCAAGTAGTAAAAGACATTGAAAATTAATTATACGCTTTCCAGAATATTTATTAATGGTACTGAGAAGGGTTTTTAAATATAACTTGCATAAAAATGAAAAGCATTTTCTTCATAAATTGGTCCCAGATCAATGTAAAATACAGGTGTATTAGATGATAGGATAGATAATTACTCCTAGACGTCATCGAAATATGTGTGCTTCATATGAGAGGTATGTTAGCTCAAGAAAATGGAAAACTTGCACATATTTAAGAGATTAAACACATACCATCAAATTAGCTGAGGTCAGCTAGCAATCATTTAATTATTTTAACCATTCATCCCTTAAAAATGTGTAATTCATTCACTCTGTTAACTTTTTCCAGCAAGGAGCATTAAAAAAAAAAAAAAAAAGTCGGAAATAGCTTACCCTTCCCTATTGGAAAATTTAATCTAGCTAAATTTGGAAGAAGGCCGCAGCAGCTTGATTTCATATTTTTCAGCACATAAAATGGTAGAATAAAATTCAGAGTACCTTTCTAATATCATTACAGCTTATTTAATTTCTATCCCTACACAAACACAGGTCATAAACTTTCTTTTATGACAGATGCATAAGATTTCTAGCATGACAACAGTTTCCAGTTTTTCTAATGAGGTATTTGGTATCAGGGAAAACAAAACTTCAAACTAGAGAAAAAACAGAAAGAAAAATGATCCTGATATCCTTATGGTTAGATGAAAAACCGTCCCACCTCAACAGAGCGGACATGTTCCCTAAAATGTTGTCAGGGTACAACCTTGAATTACAGGGAACTCTTTAATGAACAGTATAAATGTCCTATTTCTTTAACAACCAGCTTATACAGAAAGAGTAAAAACAACAACAATAATGAAAAACAATGAAAAGAAAATCATAGTTCTGCACTGTCTAGAAGACTTAGTACATTTTATCATTTCTGTCTCCCATAATGATGCTATTCTTAACGATACAAACTAAAGATATGGCCTGTATAAAAAAATAAAATAATAATAATAAAAAAAAACAGGTTCAGCAGGAACATTTAATTGCCTTTCATCCCTGCAAATGTATTTTCAACAGTCTTGCGATTCAGAGATACAATTAGAATGCTTATCTTTTATTCTTTCAAAGAGAAGGTCATATTTCTAGCAGAGAGGAATTGTAATGATTTTGCTTTTTATTTTATTTTTTGTATCTGTAGTATGTTTCACCTCCTACTGACATCTAATTGAAAATAAAACTCTTTTTGGAATGTATTATGAGCCAGAAAATTGGCTGGAATATGGATCTTCATTGGTAATTGCTTCATTCAAGAATGGTCAAACTTTGTATCTATATAAAAACATCTTTGATATGAAAAATTCACTGCAGAGTGCCACTTGGAAATTAATACATGTTGTGGAAGGAATTTATGCAAGACAGTTAAGATGATAATCCTGTAGCATTTCATTATTTTGTTAATTCTGTATCTATGGTCTCTTGTGCAAGACTTTTGTCAAAGTTAAAAACACAATATATTAATATTGAATTCTTTCCTCTGGAAAGATTTAAATGCTTCAGAAAATGAATAATCTTCATACCACATAAAATATATTTCTACACACAGACTTCTTACAAATAGGACAGTCAAAGTCAATTCTTTTTAGTAACTTCTAAATTGCATTTCAGGTCTAGGTAACACTAACTGATTTTAAAGAAAACAGTAAAGTTATAAGGTAAACAAAACTCTAGGACTAGGTTTTGGGAAGATGAAAAAAAAATTTCAATTGTTTATCAAGTATGTTGGAGCTCTGTTGGCAAAAGTAACCTTATGACTAGGTGGTAGACAGTCTTATTTTAACAGATAGGTCACATTCCTCAAGTAGGCATTTGATTAAATGTGGAAACAAGGAAAAGGGCAAATATCACTGATTCTATTAGACTGTGCAATAAATCTGAGGAAAGTGAATATAAAGTAAAGTCTTTAAAGGAAAAACAAAATTGTCAATCACGTATGATATTTTTGCCTATGTGAAATATAAAAGAATTATTTGGTAATTTCAGAATTAATAAAACATTTTCACAAGATTAATAGAAATGTGACTAATATAAATTGCATTTCCACACAAAATATATGTTTTAATTTCCCAAAGGATATGTGTTCATGTGCAATTGATATTAGCAAATACATATTTGTTAAAATGTGTATTCTCTCAAAACGCACATCTGTTTACTTATTTCTATATATGCTATGCATGTTATATATCATGCATTATATCAATATGTTTTATATATATATATATATATATCATGCATCATATAATATACAAGTATTGATTATGGTCCAAGGAAGAACAGGAATGAGGAACAGATCACCTAATGGATTTAGACTTTCAAAAGTAGATGGTGCCTGCTATGATTTAAATGATTGTTTCAGTTTGATTAGAAATGATTTCCCAAATAAAAAGCTTGTAAGTATATCTTTAAGGCAAGACAAAAAAAAGTATTTTTATATGCTAAAATCACTGCAGAGTGCCACTTGGAAATTAATACATGTTGTGGAAGGAATTTATGCAAGACAGTTAAGATGATAATCCTGTAGCATTTCATTATTTTGTTAATTCTGTATCTATGGTCTCTTGTGCAAGACTTTTGTCAAAGTTAAAAACACAATATATTAATATTGAATTCTTTCCTCTGGAAAGATTTAAATGCTTCAGAAAATGAATAATCTTCATACCACATAAAATATATTTCTACACACAGACTTCTTACAAATAGGACAGTCAAAGTCAATTCTTTTTAGTAACTTCTAAATTGCATTTCAGGTCTAGGTAACACTAACTGATTTTAAAGAAAACAGTAAAGTTATAAGGTAAACAAAACTCTAGGACTAGGTTTTGGGAAGATGAAAAAAAAATTTCAATTGTTTATCAAGTATGTTGGAGCTCTGTTGGCAAAAGTAACCTTATGACTAGGTGGTAGACAGTCTTATTTTAACAGATAGGTCACATTCCTCAAGTAGGCATTTGATTAAATGTGGAAACAAGGAAAAGGGCAAATATCACTGATTCTATTAGACTGTGCAATAAATCTGAGGAAAGTGAATATAAAGTAAAGTCTTTAAAGGAAAAACAAAATTGTCAATCACGTATGATATTTTTGCCTATGTGAAATATAAAAGAATTATTTGGTAATTTCAGAATTAATAAAACATTTTCACAAGATTAATAGAAATGTGACTAATATAAATTGCATTTCCACACAAAATATATGTTTTAATTTCCCAAAGGATATGTGTTCATGTGCAATTGATATTAGCAAATACATATTTGTTAAAATGTGTATTCTCTCAAAACGCACATCTGTTTACTTATTTCTATATATGCTATGCATGTTATATATCATGCATTATATCAATATGTTTTATATATATATATATATATATCATGCATCATATAATATACAAGTATTGATTATGGTCCAAGGAAGAACAGGAATGAGGAACAGATCACCTAATGGATTTAGACTTTCAAAAGTAGATGGTGCCTGCTATGATTTAAATGATTGTTTCAGTTTGATTAGAAATGATTTCCCAAATAAAAAGCTTGTAAGTATATCTTTAAGGCAAGACAATGTATATATATTTAAATAAACTACAGAGATCATTCTTCTAATCACTATGGCTACTTATTATTGTTTTCTCTGTGTGTGTGCATGTTTTAATCAAGGATTCACTTTGATTGTGTGCTAAGTTGCTTCAGTAGTATTCTGACTCCCTGTGACCCCATCAACTGTAACCCACCAGCCTCCTCTGTCCATGGGGATTCTCCAGGCAAGAAAGCTGGAGTGGATTGCCATTTCCTCCTCCAGGGATCTTCCCTTTGATTAATAGAAAGCTAAGACAATAACCAAAATACCTACCCTTAAGAATCCTAAACAGTAAATTGGAATGTTCAAAAGCATAAATGATGAGACAATTATGTTAGTAACTAAGACATTGGATTTTCACTCTTCTCTCATAGCTGTCTATAATATTGGAAGTTCATATGGCCAGCATTTAAATAGCATACAGATGCTAGTTCATCTTGTATGTATTTAGAATAGTAGATGGTGTATAACAAACCCTCAGTAAACTATATTTTCAATTATTCTTTTAAATCCAATTTGCAAACAAAGACTCTTGCTAAGACCTCTATGCAGACACAGAGGAAAAGCCACTCTCAGGTAAGAATTTCTGAGGATTACTACCTTTGAGTAAAATCAAGACACTGAATGTATTTCTTGCTTAATGAAATTCTATGCTTGCTCAACCAAATAAGTAATTGGTTGCCATGAAATCTGCCCCCAAATGGGCTATGACTAATCAATACCAAAAGAGATGGTGTAGAGGCAGCATTTATTTTCAATCAATGTATCTAACAAGGAATCTTCTGAGTCTCCTTGTGTTTGAAAACAAAATAGGTTAGCTTGTTGCATGATGGTGGACTCCAGTTGGACTAATCTGGTTTCTATGTATGTCTTCACAACTCACTCGTTATGTGACAGTCAATTCTCTCATTTATGAGTGGGCACAACAGTGTTAATAAGCCTGTGGAATTATTCACTGGACTAAATGAAATGACAAATGTAAATCACAGTATACTGCTAAGGGTACAGAATATAATTGTTCAGTAAGTGTTAACTATTATAATAATGATGATGATAACAACTCTAATGATGATAAATTGAGTCTGTCTGCACATTTATGAATTAATAATCAAAAATTTTAAAAACTACTATGACAGTCACTATTTAAGTTTTACTAACTTTTGAGAGTTCAGTAGATAAGTTATTCATGAGTATTTAATAAGGAAATCAGATGCCACAACACTCACATATATAAAATACTTTAGGTTTTATATGGCTCCTGATAACATAAGTCCAGTTACTTTTTCCCCATTCTTTTTCTAAGAAGAATAATATATTCAGTTTTATGTATATGTTAGCATCCTTTAGGACTACTTAATCTCTTTTTGAAGCACCGAAGAAAGTAATGAGATCCCCAAAGAAAGCCTGAAGGGCCTCTAAATAACCAGATAGGAACAGCTAATCTCTTACAACCAAGCCTTGTAAAATAGCAATTTGTTCATTAATGATAGAAATAAAGCATCTCCACTTGAGGATTAATCCTCATCTTCCATATAACAGAATCACCTTCTATATACATGAGAAAAGAAACACAGACTGGACTATAGTTAGTAGAGTAAATCTTGCATAAAATACCAGCATTAACAGTGCTGTTTGCAAAAAAGGTAAGAAGGAAAAGAAAATCTCATTAGCACCTTATCTCATGGAGCACTTAAGGTAATCAACAAAGGAAGGGGGTCTTTCAATGCAATTAGTGGCTGTTAAATTTAGAGGCAAATTAGAGGGGCTATTCTCCTTCCAGTTCCTAGCCAACTTTGAGTCAACGGGCTAAATTTTTAAGGGCTGGTTCATTAAGAAACAATCACAGCAGGTGTAAAGTCTTCCATGTTAAGATAAGAGCCAGTATATTTTATGAATCTAGGCAACCCAGTGGGACACAAAGAGGATATTTCCCAGCACAGGATATTTATTTGAACATTTTTTTTTTTTTTAACCTCTGAATGCCTGTACAACTAGGTTCCTGAAGTAATAAATATTTGTATCATACTTTGTACTTTAATTATGCTTTATTTTGTTTTGCTTTATACACTTCATATTTGTGCAATATTTTACATTTACCAAGAGGCCTATAATTATTTCCTTGGACTACTGTCTGTAACACTCAAATGGAGTATCTGATTAACATTAATATCAAATACAGTATTCAACCTATTTTAAAGATGGAAACACCTGTTTCTATTATGTTTATTTATCCACCTACCTACTTACCTACACTATCCAACCATCCATATATGACATCTATTTGTCTATCTATCTGCCTATGATATAAAGTTACTTGCAATATTATATAGAGGAAGAATTTGATTTTTAAGATCCACTTATTAAATCTACGGTACAAACTTTCCTGAGTCTTACAAAGAGGCAACTTTGTGAAATAAAGGTTATAACGTATTGGGTTTCACTCTCTAAAAGCCTTGCTTATTTTTTTCATGATATCCCAGTCTATTTTTAAACACTACACATAAATAAATTAGGTGCTGAGTTGCAGCTCATGATAGTGATATGGGAGGCTCCTAACTCACTGTCTCTCATGGACACACAGAATGTACACAGACATGTGGAGAAATTCTCTCTGAAATGAATCCAGAAACTCAGTGACTCCTACACTTTGGGTGAACAAGAAAACAGCCACACTGATTATACTGATAAATTCTCTATATTCTATCTTATCTTTTGTTCATTTGATAATCTCTTTGTTTAAGACTGGAAAGTTAAAGTAACCTATTACTAACATAGTTCAATCTATGCTTTGTTTCAAAAGATTATCACTGATTTTTGGTACACAGATATCTACTTCATTGCGAATGGTGGCTTTTTAGCACTACCAAATTCTTTATCATGTTTAATGCTTTTAGGACTCATTGGAACTTTACTTTCAGGGTTATAGACCTGTTTTTTTTATTATTATTATTGATTCCATTGTTTTATTTTTTTCCAATTATTTATTTTTAGCCTTTCTGAATTGCTTTGTTTAGGTGTATCTCTGTCTATAACATGCAGTTGATTCTGTTTTGTAGGCCAACTTGAAAATCTCTTTCTTTTAAATGGGTAGGTTACGTACAAAATTATAATTCCATTTTCTGGACTTTGAGTAATTTATAAGAACCTTTGCTTACTGATTTATTCTCTTTTTTTCTATAAGTTTCTTTTCTTTTATTATTTTATGGTGAAAGGAAGTGTTCATTGTCCACCAATATCTCAGTTCTCTGTTATCGCACAGGATTCTAAATTTCCCTTTTGCGCTGGTTTTCAGCTTCATCACATGTAATTGATGAGGGCTTTTTCTTTTTCTGTGACTAATCTCCTTTGTGTCTGTGCATGCTCAGTCTCTCTTTGTGACCCCATGGACTGTAGCCTGTCAGACTTCTCTGCACACGGGATTTTTCTGGCAAGAACACTGGAGCAGGTTTACATTTCCTACTACAGGGTGTCTTCCTGACCTAGTGATTGAACCTGCATCTCTTGTGTCTCTAGCACTGGCAGAATTCTTTACCACTAATACCAACTGGGAAGCTCCTATTCTCTTTTAGCTGCCCCTTTCAAAATCTAGCACTGGAATCATGCATAATTTGAAGTCGGTCACACTAATCTTATTTCCAAAAATACATTTCTTACCAAGGAGTCTGGATTTTCTCTTTTGGGTGGTGGTTTTACACACGACTAGTCCAGATGCTAGTTCCCTATTTCCCTCTTGCCCACTGCTTTCCTTGGGCAGCTCTTACCACAAGGGCTTTCAGAAAGTATGCGAGAAAGTGCTTGGGGAGGGGGTTCAGTAATTTTCTCCATTTTTTATTAACATTTATTTTTACTGTTTTCCATTCTTCATCTGCAACTTATATCAAGGGTACTATTTTGTGCAAATTATCTATCTTTCTTTTCATTGGTATTGTCTTCTTGTGCAGGAAGGTACAGACTTAGGAAGCAAACAATTGTGTCAGCTATTCAGTAGTCAGGAATGTATTTTAACATTTTATTTTACATTCCCTATAGAATTGCTTTGTTTAGGTGTATCTCTGTCTATAACATGCAGTTGATTCTGTTTTGTAGGCCAACTTGAAAATCTCTTTCTTTTAAATGGGTAGGTTACGTACAAAATTATAATTCCATTTTCTGGACTTTGAGTAATTTATAAGAACCTTTGCTTACTGATTTATTCTCTTTTTTTCTATAAGTTTCTTTTCTTTTATTATTTTATGGTGAAAGGAAGTGTTCATTGTCCACCAATATCTCAGTTCTCTGTTATCGCACAGGATTCTAAATTTCCCTTTGCGCTGGTTTTCAGCTTCATCACATGTAATTGATGAGGGCTTTTTCTTTTTCTGTGACTAATCTCCTTTGTGTCTGTGCATGCTCAGTCTCTCTTTGTGACCCCATGGACTGTAGCCTGTCAGACTTCTCTGCACACGGGATTTTTCTGGCAAGAACACTGGAGCAGGTTTACATTTCCTACTACAGGGTGTCTTCCTGACCTAGTGATTGAACCTGCATCTCTTGTGTCTCTAGCACTGGCAGAATTCTTTACCACTAATACCAACTGGGAAGCTCCTATTCTCTTTTAGCTGCCCCTTTCAAAATCTAGCACTGGAATCATGCATAATTTGAAGTCGGTCACACTAATCTTATTTCCAAAAATACATTTCTTACCAAGGAGTCTGGATTTTCTCTTTTGGGTGGTGGTTTTACACACGACTAGTCCAGATGCTAGTTCCCTATTTCCCTCTTGCCCACTGCTTTCCTTGGGCAGCTCTTACCACAAGGGCTTTCAGAAAGTATGCGAGAAAGTGCTTGGGGAGGGGGTTCAGTAATTTTCTCCATTTTTTATTAACATTTATTTTTACTGTTTTCCATTCTTCATCTGCAACTTATATCAAGGGTACTATTTTGTGCAAATTATCTATCTTTCTTTTCATTGGTATTGTCTTCTTGTGCAGGAAGGTACAGACTTAGGAAGCAAACAATTGTGTCAGCTATTCAGTAGTCAGGAATGTATTTTTAACATTTTATTTTACATTCCCTATAGAATTGCTAATTGCACTTCTTGGAGGACAGTTTCACTAGTTGCTTCAGGGCTCACAACATTTACCCTTAACCTATCAAAGTCTCCTTGGAGTCAGTGGTTTTCCACTTCACAACCTACCCAAGACACCACTGTGTTTTATATCACATTTTATACTTCTTACAATCCATTTGACATTTCCCACTTCGAACTTTAAACCCCATCACAAATACAAAAACCATTCTATCATTTTTTTACTTTAACATGTACAGGCACAGTCTGGTTCTAGATACCCACAGTAAAGTGAGTCACACGAGTTTTTGGTTTCCAGTGCATATAAAAGTTATGTTTACACTATGCTACTATACTGTAATATAGTAGTCTATTAAACATGCAATAGCATTAGGTCTAAAAAAATGTAGGAAATGCAGATGGCCAACAGGCACATGAAAAGATGTTCAGCAATGCTAATCATCAGGGAAAAACAAGACAAAACTACAGTAAGACATCACCTCACACCTGTCAGAACAGCTAGTATTAAAAAGAACATAAAAGAAAATGCCTTGCCTGGCAAGGGCATGGGAAAAAAAGGAACACTCGCACCCTGATGGTGGGAATGCAAATTGGTGCAACCCTGTGGAAAACATTACATAAGTTTCTCAAAAAAAATAAAAACAGAACTACCATATGACCCAGAAATTCCACTCTCGGGTATATATCGGGAAAAAAACCTGAAAACACTTAAATTCAAAAGAGATGCTTGATGCATTCTAAGTGCCCAGGGTGGTGGTTTTACACACGACTAGTCCAGATGCTAGTTCCCTATTTCCCTCTTGCCCACTGCTTTCCTTGGGCAGCTCTTACCACAAGGGCTTTCAGAAAGTATGCGAGAAAGTGCTTGGGGAGGGGGTTCAGTAATTTTCTCCATTTTTTATTAACATTTATTTTTACTGTTTTCCATTCTTCATCTGCAACTTATATCAAGGGTACTATTTTGTGCAAATTATCTATCTTTCTTTTCATTGGTATTGTCTTCTTGTGCAGGAAGGTACAGACTTAGGAAGCAAACAATTGTGTCAGCTATTCAGTAGTCAGGAATGTATTTTTAACATTTTATTTTACATTCCCTATAGAATTGCTAATTGCACTTCTTGGAGGACAGTTTCACTAGTTGCTTCAGGGCTCACAACATTTACCCTTAACCTATCAAAGTCTCCTTGGAGTCAGTGGTTTTCCACTTCACAACCTACCCAAGACACCACTGTGTTTTATATCACATTTTATACTTCTTACAATCCATTTGACATTTCCCACTTCGAACTTTAAACCCCATCACAAATACAAAAACCATTCTATCATTTTTTTACTTTAACATGTACAGGCACAGTCTGGTTCTAGATACCCACAGTAAAGTGAGTCACACGAGTTTTTGGTTTCCAGTGCATATAAAAGTTATGTTTACACTATGCTACTATACTGTAATATAGTAGTCTATTAAACATGCAATAGCATTAGGTCTAAAAAAATGTAGGAAATGCAGATGGCCAACAGGCACATGAAAAGATGTTCAGCAATGCTAATCATCAGGGAAAAACAAGACAAAACTACAGTAAGACATCACCTCACACCTGTCAGAACAGCTAGTATTAAAAAGAACATAAAAGAAAATGCCTTGCCTGGCAAGGGCATGGGAAAAAAAGGAACACTCGCACCCTGATGGTGGGAATGCAAATTGGTGCAACCCTGTGGAAAACATTACATAAGTTTCTCAAAAAAAATAAAAACAGAACTACCATATGACCCAGAAATTCCACTCTCGGGTATATATCGGGAAAAAAACCTGAAAACACTAATTCAAAAGGATGCGTGCAAAACAATGTTCACAGAAGCATTATTTATAATTGCTAAAATATGGATGCATTCTAAGTGCCCATCAACAGATGAATGGATAAAGAAGATGTGGGGTGTGTGTCTGTATATATAGACACACACACATATACATACCATGGAATACTACTTAGCCATAAAAAAGAATACAAGTTTGTCTTTCGCAACAACATGGATACACCTGAAAGGTATTAATCTAAATAAATAAGCCATAGAAAGACAAATAGTGTTTGATATCATTGATACATGTGGAATCTAAAAATAAAAAGGATACATTTTAATTTAAAAATATTTTCTTGTTAAAAAATGTTAGTCATCACCTGGACTTTCAGCAAGTCATAACAATAATACCAAAGGTTACTGATTACAGACTACAATAACAATTTAACAATGAAAACATCTGAAATCCTGTGAGAATTACCAAAATGCGATAATGAATGCTGACAGAATTAATTGCTAAGAGAAATGCACTAAAAGAAATATGACACTATTGGAAAATTGGTCCCTATATTTGCTCAATGCAGGATTGCCATACAATTTATAGAAAAATAGTAATAACTTTAAAGCACAGTAAAACAATTTATTCCCATATTTTCTTTATACATATATTATAAAAGCCAACTCTTAATTTTATGACTTTAAACAGCTTGTTACCTTTTCGGAAAACTCCTAAGTCAGAAAAATAATAATGCATTTTCTTTCACATTTCCTTATGCTCCTCATTATTCCTTATAACATAGCTCTCTGTCTGTTAACATTTGCTTTCAGCTTGAAGAATATCCTTTAGTATTTCTTTTAGTGCATTTCTGTTAGCAATTAATTCTGTCAGCATTCGTCCATCACAAAATGTATTTTTTCCATCTTGTTTCTGTATGATATTATTGCCAAATATAGAATGTTGGGTTTCTAGCGTTTTGCTTTTTCAGCCCTTTAAAGTTTATTACATTTTCTTCTGGTCTCTGTTGTTTATGAGGAGAGGTGAGACATCATTTCTCACTTTGTTAACTTGTATGAAATGCATTTCTCTTCTTGCTTTCAAGATTTTCTTTCTTTCCCTTTGGTTTTGGCAGTCTGGCATTGAAAATCTTCCACTGTGACTGGTAATCAGTACCATAAAACCTATGTTTCCAGGTGTGGATTAGCATGCATTTATAAAGCTGCCACTTATACATGCTTGATTTTGTGCTTTAATAGATGATTCACAAAAATCTCAAGTAGTTTTCAAAGCTTCAGTCTGAACAACCTATGTCTTCCAAAAGTTTTTTGGATTAGCATGCATTGATACATGTGGAATCTAAATAAAAAGGATACATTTTAATTTAAAATATTTTCTTGTTAAAAAATGTTAGTCATCACCTGGACTTTCAGCAAGTCATAACAATAATACCAAAGGTTACTGATTACAGACTACAATAACAATTTAACAATGAAAACATCTGAAATCCTGTGAGAATTACCAAAATGCGATAATGAATGCTGACAGAATTAATTGCTAAGAGAAATGCACTAAAAGAAATATGACACTATTGGAAAATTGGTCCCTATATTTGCTCAATGCAGGATTGCCATACAATTTATAGAAAAATAGTAATAACTTTAAAGCACAGTAAAACAATTTATTCCCATATTTTCTTTATACATATATTATAAAAGCCAACTCTTAATTTTATGACTTTAAACAGCTTGTTACCTTTTCGGAAAACTCCTAAGTCAGAAAAATAATAATGCATTTTCTTTCACATTTCCTTATGCTCCTCATTATTCCTTATAACATAGCTCTCTGTCTGTTAACATTTGCTTTCAGCTTGAAGAATATCCTTTAGTATTTCTTTTAGTGCATTTCTGTTAGCAATTAATTCTGTCAGCATTCGTCCATCACAAAATGTATTTTTTCCATCTTGTTTCTGTATGATATTATTGCCAAATATAGAATGTTGGGTTTCTAGCGTTTTGCTTTTTCAGCCCTTTAAAGTTTATTACATTTTCTTCTGGTCTCTGTTGTTTATGAGGAGAGGTGAGACATCATTTCTCACTTTGTTAACTTGTATGAAATGCATTTCTCTTCTTGCTTTCAAGATTTTCTTTCTTTCCCTTTGGTTTTGGCAGTCTGGCATTGAAAATCTTCCACTGTGACTGGTAATCAGTACCATAAAACCTATGTTTCCAGGTGTGGATTAGCATGCATTTATAAAGCTGCCACTTATACATGCTTGATTTTGTGCTTTAATAGATGATTCACAAAAATCTCAAGTAGTTTTCAAAGCTTCAGTCTGAACACAGTCTCTGATCTGTCTCCCTACAGACTAGTAAGAGCCTGACTTTTGATTTAGCAAAGCATTTGAGTAATTCTTACTCTATAGCACAGTCCTTTCTCCTAGCTCAGACTTTGTGATGTCTCAGCTAGATGCTCAATGTGCTAAAGAGGTCTTAAGTTGGATTCTCCACTCTGACTGGTTGGAAAACCAAGATCTTAAGCATTACTAGTTTTATAGTGTCTCAACCCTGGTTGGGATAGCTGGTTGACCTTGGGTAGCTAGCTTGCATATGGACAGTCCATTCTCGAGTCAAGTATTCATGGGACACCCTTTTCAAAGCTCCTTCTGCTATTGTTCCTTGCTCTGCTGAGTCCAAATATTTAGCTGCCCTAAACCTGATCTCAGCCTTTTCGACACACTAAAACACTGCACACAGATTGGACTATAGCTTTATGCCTTATGGTCAGAAAAGTGTCCTGACCAAAGAGCCAGGACAATCATGGGGCTGACCTCATGCACATTCCTTCTCTCAGAAAACACATTCTTGCATGGATGACTGTCTCGTGTTGATGTCAGTTGTTTAGTTTATTTTGTTCCATTTTATGTTGTTTACAGACAGATTAGACTGCTACCACTTACTCCTCCATAACTAGTAGAAGAAGTCCCATCTTTTACTTTATTTACACCTATGTAAGTTACATACATTTTGGAAACAATGATCTTTAGGTCCACGAAACTTCTCTGTTGGTCAGAGTTTGTTAGTCAACTGTTATTTCTGAGTGCTGGCTCTGTTCTAGGCACTGTACCAAAAGTTTGAGATAAAGAGATAAAAGAAAAATAAAAGATATGGTACCTAACCTTCTGTGGCTTATAGACATGCAGGGATGACAACTTTTTTAAATTAATACTCAGAAATAGGGAAACCAGTGGTAAGGCAGAATACACAGCCATAAGGGAACATACTAAAAAGAAGACCTACTATACAGAGTGAAGTTAAATCAGAAAGAGAAATTTTGTATACTAACACGTGTGTATGGAATCTAGAGAGATGGTACTGATGAATCTCTTTGCAGTGCAGCAATGGAGACACAGCAATAGAAAACAGACCTGTGGACATTGTGGGGGAGGAGAGGGTGGGACAAATTGAGAGAGCAGCATGGAAACATATATATTATCCATATGTAAAATAGAGAGCCAGTAGGAGTTTGCTGTGAGACACAAGGAGCTTAACCCAGTGCTCTGTGACAACCTAGAGGGGTGCAATGGGGAGGAATGTGGAAGAGGGGTTCAGGAGGGAGAGAGGGAACATATGTATACTTGTTGCTGATTCATGCTGAGGTATGGCAGAACTGACACAATATTGTAAAACAATTATGCTCCAATTAAAAACCAAATTAAAGAGGACCTAACAATTCTATAATACTCAGCGGTACTTTCAGGGGAATTACATTTACTCTGTAAATTATAAGTAGGAAATAACTAGTCTTAGTGGTAGGAGGAGTGTTCTACACAGGAACACAAGGTAACACCCCTAAGGCTGATGAGAGCAAAGGTATTTTCAGCAAGGACTTTAGAAGAGTTGAACTAAGAGGAGAAGGTAGACAGTGGGTAAGAAGAAATGGAAGATGTAAGTTGGAACCAGCTGTTCAAGACCAATCATGTAACTGTGATCTGAACTTCCACATTTCCCACTCACATCCCCTTTAGATTTCTCACTTCAAAGTGTTTAGAGGACTAAATGTGTTCACTTAATTCTGTATGATGAGCCTTAGTAAATCTGAGTTTTCCTCTTAATACTTAATTCTAAAATCATGGGTCCCAGCAAAGGACTTGAGTTTTCAAAGTTCTCTTGTTCATGAATACATCATGAACTGTGGCAGGACATCAGCATATCAGGTATAAGTTTAACAATCAGAGGCAGGAGGATCTTCCCATCTGCTTCTATGTCTCAAATCCTCTAGGAAAGTATTGATCTCAATCAGATCTATAAAACTGTACCCCTGATACACTGATATAGATAGGAAATGTTTCTCATGAGTCTAATATACAATCTGGGATGATATATCTTTGTATAGCTACATATGCCATGGGTTTCCTATATAGAGCTCCATAGAACTTTTTCTGTTTCTCTGCCTGTTTCTCTGCTTTCACATGCAAATTTTCCCAGTACATAAACCTCATAATTCTTGCATGTATGTTCAAATATAATTTCTACTTTATGGGAACAATTTATAACCAGGGTCAGGATTATTCCTAACCATATATCCCCACATTCTGTTGTTTCTGCTTCTCTACAAAATCCTTACAAATACAACCTTCTTGTCAAGAGTTTTGGCAAAGATTTTACAATAATAATGAATAAGCTCTCATAGTCCACAGGGCCATTCTGAAACAAGGGCCAGAGCCAGACAGTAAGAGACTCAAACTGGCTAGCATTAGGTCATATATTAACTTTTATAACTGGGTAGGGAATCAAACTGAACTATACAGACTGATGTGTAGTAATCTAAAAGGTAATATCTATGAATAGAAACCTGGGCACATAAAACCCACAAATACCTGTTCTGTATTAGAATTGTATCATTTTGTGATTCTGCATCTTAGATATTCTCCCAGTATTATAAAACATATCACTTTCTGCAATGACAAGTTTAAGCAAAATCTGGTATCTAAAAATGTACATATTTGAAAAATGGAGTAGATAGACATTCAAGAATATATGAGGAGACATATGAACATGAACAGTTATCTTATTACATGCCACAGATGTTTAGAATTGATAAATGTATAAGGTATCTGATTATATAATGGAGGTAGAGACTGAATCAAGTACGTGAGAATAATCTAATCCTATTTTTTAAAATAATTATATCAAGCTGTGGAAGAACTGAGTACATAGCTTTCATACTTCTAATATACATATATATATAGATTACACTATATGTGTTTATTCACTCAATCATGGCTGACTCTTTGCAACCTCATCGACTGCAGTCCACATACATTGCACTATAAAATCACTATAATTACTCTGAGTGTATTAATTTCCAAATTGAGAAATATAATACCTGCTCTTCCCATCTATAAAGTTGTTGAGATCCAAGAATATATGTTATACCACTTTGAAATCCATTACCTCCTATGGAAATGGAGTATCTGTGTGTGTGTTTGTCTGCTCAGTCGTGTTTGACTCTTTGCAACCGTAAGAGCTAGAGCTCACCAGGATCCCCTGTTCGTGGGATTTTTCAAGCAACAATACCAGGCTTGGTTGCAATTTCTTTCTCCAGGGGATCTTCCCAACCCAGGGATCAAACCTGAATCTCCTGCACTGGGAGGTGGATTTTTACCATTGAGCAACCAGGGAAGCATAGATATTTTTATAAATATAATAAAGTAAATATAAATATAATACTGGAAATATCAATGAATTAGAAAATTTATTCAAAGGAAATCAAGTATGTCTACAAAGTAATTTGCATTTCTTATCTGACTTTATTTTTTTTAATCTATAAACCAACTGTTTATGGAAAAATAATCATAGGGTTTTCCATTATAAATATTCATGTTTAGATATACTTCATTTGAAAACTCCAAATATTTAGTACTGAAGGAATTGCTAGAAATTGAGAAAGGGACTCAATATACAAGCAAGAGAAGGGAAAGAGAGGGCAGAAATCTTCAAATTTTGGAAGTCAACTTGCAGAAAATTGTTCACTAATGAATTATTCCTTTACATAATAATTACTAATTTAATAGTCTCTTTACCCAGGATCACAACTGAATTTTTTCAACAGATGGTACTCACCACAATATACTCTCCTACATTTAGACTACTAAAGTCAAAGCAATGTGCCTTAATTTAAAATGTAACATTCTAATATATTAGCTAATCATATTCAACTGCATCACATGAGGGTACATATTCATATTTGAGAATTAAAAATATCAATAGTGCTTTTGAGAAAGGAAAGAGAGTTAGCTTAAAAAGAAAAATAAATATTTCGAGAGGTGAAAAATAAGGCTATTTTGAAAAAAGGCTTAAAAAGAGAAAAATGACATGCATAACAAAGGCATTTAGAGTACATATTTTCATGATGTTTATGAAGACAGAATTTCTGAATTTATGCGTTTTTGCATCTGTTTATTTTGTTTTGGTTTGGTTTTAACTATTAAAATATATCACCACCTCATATCTTGGAAATAAGCCATCCTTGTCTTGTGGGATGAATGGAGTTCAATAAATGAAAGAAATCAACACTATTTTCAAACTGCTCAGTCGTGTTTGACTCTTTGCAACCGTAAGAGCTAGAGCTCACCAGGATCCCCTGTTCGTGGGATTTTTCAAGCAACAATACCAGGCTTGGTTGCAATTTCTTTCTCCAGGGGATCTTCCCAACCCAGGGATCAAACCTGAATCTCCTGCACTGGGAGGTGGATTTTTACCATTGAGCAACCAGGGAAGCATAGATATTTTTATAAATATAATAAAGTAAATATAAATATAATACTGGAAATATCAATGAATTAGAAAATTTATTCAAAGGAAATCAAGTATGTCTACAAAGTAATTTGCATTTCTTATCTGACTTTATTTTTTTTAATCTATAAACCAACTGTTTATGGAAAAATAATCATAGGGTTTTCCATTATAAATATTCATGTTTAGATATACTTCATTTGAAAACTCCAAATATTTAGTACTGAAGGAATTGCTAGAAATTGAGAAAGGGACTCAATATACAAGCAAGAGAAGGGAAAGAGAGGGCAGAAATCTTCAAATTTTGGAAGTCAACTTGCAGAAAATTGTTCACTAATGAATTATTCCTTTACATAATAATTACTAATTTAATAGTCTCTTTACCCAGGATCACAACTGAATTTTTTCAACAGATGGTACTCACCACAATATACTCTCCTACATTTAGACTACTAAAGTCAAAGCAATGTGCCTTAATTTAAAATGTAACATTCTAATATATTAGCTAATCATATTCAACTGCATCACATGAGGGTACATATTCATATTTGAGAATTAAAAATATCAATAGTGCTTTTGAGAAAGGAAAAGAGAGTTAGCTTAAAAAGAAAAATAAATATTTCGAGAGGTGAAAAATAAGGCTATTTTGAAAAAAGGCTTAAAAAGAGAAAAATGACATGCATAACAAAGGCATTTAGAGTACATATTTTCATGATGTTTATGAAGACAGAATTTCTGAATTTATGCGTTTTTGCATCTGTTTATTTTGTTTTGGTTTGGTTTTAACTATTAAAATATATCACCACCTCATATCTTGGAAATAAGCCATCCTTGTCTTGTGGGATGAATGGAGTTCAATAAATGAAAGAAATCAACACTATTTTCAAATACGATCTCAGCAAGGGTGAATATGCTGCAGCTGCATTTCCTTGTCATAATTAATTCCTGTTGGAAAACTTCATTACCAGGAGTTGGAAGGCTAATGCAAAGGGCTAGGTTTCCTGAGGCTTGCTTCAGTCTGTAGCATGTACAGCTGTGGAATTCCAGGAAGTAGAGAAGCTGTTCAGAAAATGATGGAGTAGGCGCCCACACCACCAGAGAGAACAGTTTGGCAGTTCAACACAGGGGCTTGTAGTCTCCAATCTGAGTTATAAGCAAAATGGGAGGAAAAGAAGTATAGCTTTCTCCTTCGGCATTGACATTTTCTTGGCTACTCATCAAATACCCTGTTTACATGTTTGCATGGGGATGAAAACTATTCTAATTTGTTGTTGATGTTAATTTTATAGTTTTCGCATGCAATTTTCTCTATCCTAGCCATATTTTCTTTTGGTCAAAGATTAATATTATTACAAGATGTTAATTCACTATGCAGATGTGCCTCACTTTAATAAAGAATGTGGTCTCACAGGCAACATCTCAAGATACCTAATCCTCAATATTGATTTCATCTCACCAGAAACAAACATAATTCAAAAAAAAAGATGAGAATAAAGAAACAAGAGATAAGACAGAACTGTACTGTATAATTAGACAATTATGGACAATTAGGACAACTCTAATTTTTATTTCTGATAATCTTTCCCCTGTTAAGAATTTGGGTTTGGAAAGGTTGCTGTCAGTGTCCTCTGCTTTGGGTCAAAGATACATTCTTCATCCTTCTGCATTCTGGTGTCCTCTAGTGATATGCGAGGTTATTTGTTTGGATTAACCCTCCAGCTCAAACATTGAAAAAATGTTAAAGTATTTCTAAAACTAACTTAATATCTATAAAGTTAAATCCCTGGTTATTTTCCTTCCTTCATGAATGCTTGTATGCAGAAACATAGAAGAATTATCAGATCAGTGTTACAGAGGTTTTTTAAAAAATTCTAAAACTAACTTAATATCTATTAAAATATATCACCACCTCATATCTTGGAAATAAGCCATCCTTGTCTTGTGGGATGAATGGAGTTCAATAAATGAAAGAAATCAACACTATTTTCAAATACGATCTCAGCAAGGGTGAATATGCTGCAGCTGCATTTCCTTGTCATAATTAATTCCTGTTGGAAAACTTCATTACCAGGAGTTGGAAGGCTAATGCAAAGGGCTAGGTTTCCTGAGGCTTGCTTCAGTCTGTAGCATGTACAGCTGTGGAATTCCAGGAAGTAGAGAAGCTGTTCAGAAAATGATGGAGTAGGCGCCCACACCACCAGAGAGAACAGTTTGGCAGTTCAACACAGGGGCTTGTAGTCTCCAATCTGAGTTATAAGCAAAATGGGAGGAAAAGAAGTATAGCTTTCTCCTTCGGCATTGACATTTTCTTGGCTACTCATCAAATACCCTGTTTACATGTTTGCATGGGGATGAAAACTATTCTAATTTGTTGTTGATGTTAATTTTATAGTTTTCGCATGCAATTTCTCTATCCTAGCCATATTTTCTTTTGGTCAAAGATTAATATTATTACAAGATGTTAATTCACTATGCAGATGTGCCTCACTTTAATAAAGAATGTGGTCTCACAGGCAACATCTCAAGATACCTAATCCTCAATATTGATTTCATCTCACCAGAAACAAACATAATTCAAAAAAAAAGATGAGAATAAAGAAACAAGAGATAAGACAGAACTGTACTGTATAATTAGACAATTATGGACAATTAGGACAACTCTAATTTTTATTTCTGATAATCTTTCCCCTGTTAAGAATTTGGGTTTGGAAAGGTTGCTGTCAGTGTCCTCTGCTTTGGGTCAAAGATACATTCTTCATCCTTCTGCATTCTGGTGTCCTCTAGTGATATGCGAGGTTATTTGTTTGGATTAACCCTCCAGCTCAAACATTGAAAAAAATGTTAAAGTATTTCTAAAAACTAACTTAATATCTATAAAGTTAAATCCCCTGGTTATTTTCCCTTCCTTCATGAATGCTTGTATGCAGAAACATAGAAGAATTATCAGATCAGTGAATATACTTGTGTCATGAGGGTATTTCCAATCCTTATTAATACTTCAGAGGGAAGGAAAGGATAAATACAGGTCTATGACTCAGCCCCTCTAGACTCTAGTACTCCCTAAGGAATGATTCCTCTCAACCAGTCTTTTTATCTACATGGTTGAATATTCACCAGGAGAAAGATATGAGTCAGCAGCTTTAAAACAAACAAATGGTCTTTTAGAAGGGCATGTTCAGTCTCTAAATTGTGTTTTATAAACAAATTTTAAATTATGAGGCATTTCTGGTACAGGGTTAGGGTAGTCACATAAAGTGACAAGTCTCAAAATAAAGTGAGCTTCCTTTGTACACAATTTTCATGTTGTTGAGAACTCACCTGTTATTGCAAAATAGAAATATGTTCTAAGAAGTGCTGGCTAGGACTAGCTAGAAATGTCAGTAAAAATGGGAAACAGAAAATAGGCTAATAGGAATAGTCAATAAAATATGAAAAATGCTCTATATTATTGTTAAGATGTGGAAATACAAATTTTCAGTGCCACATAAAGAGGAAAACATTTTAAAAACAGAATTACTTGCCGTGGAGGCAAGTGCGTAGGAGGAAAGTCAATGCTTACACAACTTTAGAGGAAATTTAACTGGATAAAACCACTTTGGAAAAATATTTAGTATTATCAAGCACACTTCAAGGTACAAATAAGCTAGGAACAGGATTTCCATTCATACGTATATAGCACAGAACACTGCATTCACTTATCACTAAGCCATTTAAATTGAGAGCCTTATCCATAACTGTTCCACTGGACCCCAACTGACTGTCCTTCACAGTATCTAGATTAATATAGATTAATATATGTCAAATGACTATTTTACAAAAATAAAAATGGAAAACTGTAGCATGGATAATCATTGAAAGAACATTTTAACGAAAAAACGTATACAATAAAATATACATATGGCTCCAACTATATAAAAGTCAAAAAAATAAGCAAAACTAAGCCACATTATTTAGGGAAGCACAATAATTGTTAAAGTAAAAATAAAAGGGAGAAGAGGAAATGGCAATGGATAAAAATGCATTGGAATTCTCTATTTCTGTTCATATCTCTATGGTTTTCTTTTCTATGCAAAATTACAGCAATTTCTTCACAGTTATTTATTAATTTGTTATTGTAGGTATTATGCACATTTATACTTCAATGTAATATTAGACTTCAAAAAGTCTCTCCTAGAATCAATCAGTTCTCAGTATTTATCTTTCTGAGGACACTGTCAATATATGTTTCTAGATTCTACAGTTGAGGGAATATAAATTAGAAATCAGACCAAACTTCCCAAGCAGACCTGAAATGTTGACCAGGCATATTTATCACAGAAATATTTATTGCACAATTTTAATTATACCATGAGAGGAAACGAGAGAAAAGAGGCAAAGATAAATAGTATAGAATTCAAAGTGGATATAATTATTCCTGAGTTGATATGGACATAAAATTACGGGGAAATGGATATGTTGTGGGAAAAAAATACTGACTTATCAAGCTTGAAAAGTCCCAAATATATTGCATAATGCACAAGATACACTGATGATACATAAATAATACATTCCTTTGAAAATATTAATATTTTATGCTATATTATTATTTTCTTAACAGTATTTTCCCTCTCAAAAGAATGCAGACAAGATAATTATAAAATAAAGCATCAACCATATATAATAGTACAAAATTAAAATTATTTGAATTTTCCTTATTTTTGCTTCTAAAGTTTTATCAGCTACATAAGCCAAAACAAGCAAGACTACTCTGATTATTCTTTACTTTTCACTCCTCACCAAATTATTTTATATTCATTATCACAGCAAAAGGATCATGCCATTTTTTAATGGATGTCAAATGTTTTACACATATTTCAATGATGCCTTTAACAAGATTGATATTATGACAAAGTTGGGACTCTGAAAATGTTTTAAGATGTCTTTGACATTTGTAGGGTACCATAAATAATCTTTAGGGCTCAGGTAAATTATTTCTTCTTTAAATGAAAAATAATTAAACCTATTACACTATGTTTATAAAACTATATAGGAAATAAGTGCATCCACTTTTGAATTGTCTATTAATATTTGGTAAAAATACACCAAAATGTCTCCTCCAAAAACATATGCAGATCACAAAAAGAGCAAATTATCCCACATATTACCTATGCTTTTGACATGACCAGAAAACAGAGAATATTACAATGTTCAAATTATTGTTAGAGAAGACCTCATATTAGGCTGTCATGTTATTTGTTATACAAATATTCCTAAAATTTTTATGTTGTTTGAATTGTATAATGCAATTTATTAATTGAATTATATTATTTGCAGCAATAATATAATTATACTAGGAAAGGCCTTTTTTTTTAATTTCTTTTTGCTATTACTCTTGTCATTATCAGAATACTTAACCCCACTTTTAAATTGTGGTATAACTGGCATACCCTATAACTTTAGATACAGGTGTACAACACAGTAATATCATACATGTTACATACATTGCAAAAATGATGATCACAATAAGTCTAGTTAATATCTGTAACCATACCTCACTATAGAATTTTTCTTCTTTATGATGAAAACTTTTAAGATCTATTCTCTTAGCAACTTTCATATAGGCAATACAGTATTATTAACTATAGGCACCATTCTGTACATTATATCTTCATGACTTATTTATTTGATAGCTAGAAATTTGTATCTCTTGATCCCCTTCACTCATTTTGCCCACACTCCATTTGCCACTCCTAGCAACCTTTAGGTGTTCTGTCTGTTCTGTGTTCATGAGCTTGTAGACCCTTCTTCTTAGGTTGTCATTTCTCTAGCATGTTTTTGCCCTTTTATTTCTTTCATTAAACTTTCTGAGAGTTTGTTTTGGTTGATTTGGTTTCTTATATACCATGTAGCATGGATGTTGTTTTTCTGAACCAACTCAAAAATCTTTTTTTTTTTTCATGGATCAGTTAAATCCAATCACATTTCTACATTTGTCTGTTATTTTTTAACTTTATATTATCATTTAATAAGTACTGCATACATTACATTGCTTTTATTTTACACAAACTAATCAATATTCTTATATCACTACATAATTTGATTGTAGAAACACCTTAAACTGTGTATCAATAGTCATTTACACTGATAGTTTTTTGTCACATCCTTAATCCTCTGCAATATTACTTATTCCTCTTTTTAACCAACTATTATAAGTTTTACCAGTTTGAACTAATATCCTTTCATACTATTACTCTATTTTTTAAAATGAAGTACATATTGACAAAGGAGAAGAAAACAGATCTTGTATACTGTTAAAGCAGACCTTCTTAGTTAAAGACAACAATAACAAAGTGTACTTTTATTTGACTTCATGGGTTATTCTCAGTAATTGTTGGTAATGACAATATAACTGCAGTAGAATAGAGAAGATGTATAAAAGTTAAGATTCTTCTCTTACAGAAGAGAGATATGTGTATGGGATGGAAGATGGCCTAAAGAGCACTTTGAGTTAGAAGGGCAGATTTCAATTAGAATTATCACTATGAACTCATGACAAAAAAGACACACATATATATATAGATAAATAAGACACATATATGTTTTTTAAATGCATATGTTTAAACACAACACTGAAAACACAATGTATAATATACATCTATACTATGTATTTCCTAATTCTATCAAATACAAGGGTCTCCCCAAACAGTGACACTAGTAGCTCCAAAATTTCATGATCAAGTTTTGATTTTCAAAACCATTCTCCACTAAAAAATATCAGGATTACCTGTAAAGGTATATCTGATTCGAGTGGTGATGAAGATATAATATGCCTTGAGCCAGTACAATCTACTTATGGTAAAAAGTTAGGATATACTTTAAAAAATAATAGACATTAAAATGCCACAGGGGAAACCTGAAAGCAGGATGCTGGACAACTGGTAAACAGCTGGACATCACTCTGTTAATGGTCTATAGCATATTTTAAAACCTACTCTTCCAGCAGTAAAATTTATTCTACAACATTAAGGACTGGTGGGTTCTCAAAACTCTATAGGTGCTTAGAAAAATGAAATAAATCTAAATAAACTACATACTACATATAGCATGTGCACATAACATGAAATTCTTTGCACTTCATGGTGGTGAAAGACAATGCAAAATTTATACACAGCACTTGATTCTTTTTATTATAAAGCTAATGTCTGTATATAAGTAACACACGCTATTATGATCAATTCTTCCTCTATTATCTTGGCAAATTAAAAAGGAAAACTAGGGGTGGGAGGGAAGTGACATATGTACACTGGTAGCAGCAGTCAAGACTCCAATTAAAAAATAAACTTGAATAAAAAACATTAAAAAGAAAAATCACAAAAAGTCTGAATAATGTATATCTTCATCAGGAAATTTCACACAGTGCATAGACAGAAACAATGGACAACAAAAAGTTCAAAATCTCCTCATAAAAACAACTCAGTGTGTTTTCCCCTTTCTCTCTGGCACTATATATCTGAACAGTCTTGCATGTAGCAGATATTTATTAAATTATTTGCCTCATATCTCTATGTATTTATCTATTTGGAACACAAACGAAATAATGTAAAACTCAAGGTCTGTCAGAAAGTTAACAGTACAGGTAAAGCCCATTAGCAATTCCTAGGGAACAGAAATACAGTCAGAGTAAGAAAATAAAGTCTCACTTTTTGTTTTCATTTGAGCTTAAGTCTGTTTGCCTCCCAGGCAGACCTGGGAATGGCCTCTCACCTGACGCTTCAGACCAGTTTCTGGCACGGAATGATCACACTCTTGCCTCAGCTGGCAGGCTGTGAGAAGACACATGGAGCACAGCAGAGCAATCCAAGATGGCGGCTGCCCCGGCTACAACGCTACCATTTCAAGATGGCAGCTGAGGGCCGAGTGCAGAGAAGCTGCACACGACACCTCAACTCAAGAAGCACTTGCAAACGTGACTGAAATTCAGGACGGCACCCATGAGCGGGAAAGCTGCTTTCGGCACTTTAATCAGAAGTGAGTATCTAGAGAAGCGCAGCAGCTGCCTTTCACCTGTGGGAACTGCACCCTCTTCCCTCGGAGGAGAAGCTGATTTCACGACCCATCCCTCTCGGCCTGTCAGGGAGAGCAGTACTCTAGAGCAAAAGCCGCTGCCTCTCCCTCGGTCCCTTCTCTGATTAAACAAAAAGTTTGCTTTTCCTGAACCTCACTTGGTTCAGGAAAAGTTTCCTTTTCCTAAACCTCACTCGGCTCACTTTTTTTCTGAACCTCACTCGGTCTCCTGTTATCTCCAATGCGATCAGGCAGAAGAGCCCTGGTGGGGGACCAACTCAGGAGGCTCACAAACAGAGCAGAGAGAGAAAGAATTCCAATTTCAAAACCGATGTCCTCAATTATTCCTTCACCATGCTTTCGTTTTTCCTGTTTGTTAGATAGAAAAACGAATATAAAGAAACACCAGCGTCCACATATGATTTCTTGTTATGATTTAATATACCTCTCTTCTCACCCTTCAGACCTAGGACACAGAAGGAACATGAAAAGGCAAAGGTAAGAAGTGAGGAATCTTTCAGTGTTTCCATACTTGGCTGGAACTTCTAGCAAAGTAAGGGAATCCCCAAAAGTGAAGTTACCTTATGATAAGGATGTTTTTCCAACTCTCAAAGCCTTATCAAAGCTGTTGAACAATCAGTTGTAGATCACTCATAGTGGTGAGTGACTGAGAATACTTCAAATTTTGATCTCAGCTTATAATTGTAACAGTTCTACATTTCTCAGTTGTCTTACTGAATGTTTACTAATACTTCTCCAAATTCTGGGAAGTTTGATATGTGAACTACAGAAAAATTTGCTCTGGATTCATCTATAGGTTTAAACTTACTTTTAACATTGGAATTTTTTTTTTCTTTTTTTTTAGCCAGCACCCTTTTTACCCATCTTAAGGGTTTTAAAGATCAACTTATATTCTTTTCTATGTGTTCTTAATAAACACAAAACTGTCATCATTAAGTACTCACGAACACTGATATACTCACATAAAAATATTTTCTCAGTATTGCTGAACCAAAACCAGTTAATCACAACTGTCATCTGTGATTAGGGTTAGGACTAGAATGTGTGGATTTTACTGCAAAGCTACTCTATACAATATTATTTATCAAAATTTGATATCATTAAATTAAAAGAAACTTTTAAGCACAAGCCCATAGGTTTATGTTTCCCTGGTGGCTCAGATGGTAAAGAATCTGCCTACAAGGCAAGAAACCTGGGTTTGATCTCTGAATTGGGAAGATTCCCTGGAGAAGGGAATGGCAACCCACTCCAGTATTCCTGCTTGGAGAATTCCATGGACAGAGGAGCCTGATGGGACCCAGTCCATGGGGTCACAAAGAATCGGACACACCTGAGTGACTAGCATTTTTACATAATCTATATACTGTGGCAGAACCTCCTTTTTAAAGTAACAACACAACTGGGTATAATATATACCTAACTTACATCCTTTCATCTTTGGCTGTTGATGGTGTTCAAAACTACACAGTATGGGGCATCCTTAGTGGTCCAGTGGGTAAGGATACCGCCTTGCCGTGCAGGGGGCACCAGTTCGATCCCTGGCCTGGGAAGATCCCACGTGCCGTGGAGTGGCTGGACTGATGTGTCCAACTACCGAGCCTGAACTCTGGAGCGCATGTGCCGAGAGCCAGCGCTCTGCAGCGAGAGAGACCACTGTGATGGGAGGCCCACACAGGCCAAAAGAACAAAGATAAATAAATGAAAGATCAATAGAAGTGGCCAAAAAAAAAACCCAAAAACACTATACAGTATGGGACATAGACATCTAGTGATATTCCTCCAGGTATCAGTAAGCAAAGCAGGAGATGTTTCAATAAGGAACATCTAGGCTTTAAGCCTCTAAATTCACAACATTTTCTGTTAAAAATATTTCATGTCCATGGACAAACAACAATATTGACTACTTCATTTACCTTGAACATACAAGATCAGAAATCACTGCTTTTATAAGAAGTCAATAAGGATGTGACTTTAGGAAATATAAGTTTCTGGTGATACTATTCCACCAAGCAAAATGCATATAATAAAATGGGCCTTTACAATTTTATTCAAGCCTGGCTAGGACTCAAATTGCTACTAAGTATTCAGATGAATAAAAAGTGCTTCCTTTTTACTTGTTTCAGAAGTTTTTATATTTTCATTTATATACTATATTTTATATAATCATTCAATCACATATACATGTAAAAATTATAATATTTATCACAATATGAAAAAAACATGTGACTGCTAGTAAATTTTAAATGCTGAAATAGAAGTCTTCAGTTTCTACAACCTTTTATGATCATGGCCAAGCTTTAATAGAAAACTGATAAATTCTATTTTTTGAGTTGATATTACAGTTCATATTTAATAAAACTAATTCTTGGGAGTTTAACCACTTATACACTATAATAAGATACGTATTTCTAGGTTACAATGTACTGTTTTTCTTATGTTATATATAGGTCTATTTGTAAAACAAAGAACAAGAATGTCATACGGTTTTTCATGCAAAGCTAAGAATGGGGCTTAGGGCAAGGCTTTCTCAGTGTTACTTGAAAACCCTTAAAATATTGAAATGTCTATAAAAACAATAAAATGATCACAGGATTATATGGTGATATTTAATTTTTGTACAAGTTAAATATCACTGATAATTAACTGTTAGAAGTTTATTTTGAAGTGACATTTTCCTGGAATACTAGATCTTTTACAATATAATTAAAGAGCTTTTTAAAATTGTAATAGTGCCTTGTTGCTGATATGAAATTGCTTTAAAAATATTTGTACATATATAATAACATGTAGAGAATTTATTTGTGTTATCTTATTATGAAATAGTTATGCCAAGGGTTAAGCAGTGGTATTTTCTTTTCTTGGATAGTGTAACAGAATAGTGGGAGTGAGGGAATGAGTGTTGGAAATATGTTTTGAGCAGCCAGTCTGTAAAATTTATTGTTGTGTAGTCTCTAAAGTTGTGTCCAAGTGTTTGTGACCCCATGGACTACAACAGGCCAGGCTTCCCTGTCCTTAAAAAAATAAAATAAAATCTGCCTCATTCTTAAGTAGGCCAAATAATCAATTAACCATAATGGTATTTATAAAACAATAAGGATGTGACTTTAGAATGGTTTATACTATTCCACCAAGCAAAATGCATATAATAAAATGGGCCTTTACAATTTTATTCAAGCCTGGCTAGGACTCAAATTGCTACTAAGTATTCAGATGAATAAAAAGTGCTTCCTTTTTACTTGTTTCAGAAGTTTTTATATTTTCATTTATATACTATATTTTATATAATCATTCAATCACATATACATGTAAAAATTATAATATTTATCACAATATGAAAAAACATGTGACTGCTAGTAAATTTTAAATGCTGAAATAGAAGTCTTCAGTTTCTACAACCTTTTATGATCATGGCCAAGCTTTAATAGAAAACTGATAAATTCTATTTTTTGAGTTGATATTACAGTTCATATTTAATAAAACTAATTCTTGGGAGTTTAACCACTTATACACTATAATAAGATACGTATTTCTAGGTTACAATGTACTGTTTTTCTTATGTTATATATAGGTCTATTTGTAAAACAAAGAACAAGAATGTCATACGGTTTTTCATGCAAAGCTAAGAATGGGGCTTAGGGCAAGGCTTTCTCAGTGTTACTTGAAAACCCTTAAAATATTGAAATGTCTATAAAAACAATAAAATGATCACAGGATTATATGGTGATATTTAATTTTTGTACAAGTTAAATATCACTGATAATTAACTGTTAGAAGTTTATTTTGAAGTGACATTTTCCTGGAATACTAGATCTTTTACAATATAATTAAAGAGCTTTTTAAAATTGTAATAGTGCCTTGTTGCTGATATGAAATTGCTTTAAAAATATTTGTACATATATAATAACATGTAGAGAATTTATTTGTGTTATCTTATTATGAAATAGTTATGCCAAGGGTTAAGCAGTGGTATTTTCTTTTCTTGGATAGTGTAACAGAATAGTGGGAGTGAGGGAATGAGTGTTGGAAATATGTTTTGAGCAGCCAGTCTGTAAAATTTATTGTTGTGTAGTCTCTAAAGTTGTGTCCAAGTGTTTGTGACCCCATGGACTACAACAGGCCAGGCTTCCCTGTCCTTAAAAAAATAAAATAAAATCTGCCTCATTCTTAAGTAGGCCAAATAATCAATTAACCATAATGGTATTTATAAAACAATATTTCTCTCTGCTGTAATAGACTGGCCCCTATTCTCATGATGTCTCCTTTGAAAGATGATTTCCTTTCACCAGGCCTTCCCATTCCTAACTGGATGCTCCCACATATTCCTATTGCCAGAAATTTCTTTATGAAAGCTCTCTGTTATAAAATATATCATCGTGTAGTTATTTCATTTTTTTACATTTATTCACCTTTATATCCATTTTCCTCTGATGTACTTCAATCTGATGTATGGCTTAATGGTGATAATATCTCTCCTGTGAATATTTATTATGCTGTTGTAGATTTTCTTTTGTTTCTCCATTTATTCCAGTTACCCTGGCATTGGCAAGTCCACTGTGATCTTGGTTTCTTAGTATGGGTCCCTATACTTACACTATGAACCACTGTCATGAATGTTAGTTCCCGTAGGACCATGAGCTCCCATACTGGTTAATCTCCATCCCTGAGTTTAGAAGATGCAAGTGGTGAAACTGAGGAAGCCTCAAGACCAACGTTCCTGTTGTCATAAAGCAGTCAATTTTCACTCACTCACCTGGTGCCTGGGCCTCCTTCCTCAAATGAGCAACAACTCTCAGGCCACTTCCTAAGACCCAGCTCTCTATCTGGCTCTTTTCAACATCCATAGTAGCCAGTCTGCTAAGTCAGAACCAAGGAAGAACACAGAAGGAAACGCTTAGGACACTGGGCATCATGCCCATTGTTGTAAGCTCCTCACTTCATCCAGCCCTGGATGGTACTGCTCCGGGGTTGCTCCTGAACGTTTAGGCTATGCTGGTGTTCTCCTTCTCCCTGATGGCAAAGCAGCGGCAAGCTCAAGGTGATGTGAGAGAGTGACAGGGTGCATGCAGGAAAATTCTCCTCAGCTTGTTTGGACCAACCTACTGACTCACTGCAAGTCCCATTTCTGTTTATGTGTTAGCTACTAAGCATGGCTGGCCACTCCATCACCCTCTGGACATCACCTTTACTTTTCATCTTAAACAGGAAGTGATTTATCTACTCTTTTTGATACATTTCTTGCTTATCTTTCACATCACTGTTTCTCTTTTTCTTCTACCTAATATTCTCATATATATTTTTTCATGAATATATTATATATTTTTTTTTTAACCACTTTGAGGGATATGGTGGTTACTGCAACCAGCTGATAGGGTGAACTTTTATTTTGCTCTTTCATAGGTGGGTGTAAATCAAATTTCTAAAAAGAATGATTAAAATACAACTTAGAGTATGTTATAACATACTCTATAGAGCAAAGTCCTGATAACCAGCTGTCTGGACTAACAGCCAGCCTTTAAAACTTTGTTTTCAAATTCCAGCTGTCTCTTTGGTCACACCCGGCTAGTTCAGTGGATGCAGAGTTCTCACTCAGATGGCATGCTCATAAGCCTTCTATTGGTTTACATTAAATAATTTGCTCTCACACGGCACCTCTCTTTAAAGCATTTTATAAATGCTAGTTAATTGCCATGCCTTTAGGAATTGTTCGACATAATCATTTTCATCATACCCATTAATAAACCAACATGCAATGAGGTTAAAATGCTTTCATAAAGACCTCACAGTAGTCAGTAACAGCAGAACAGAAATCACCGGAATTTTCATTTATTAGCTCACATTTTAAAGACTAGTATCTATCTCAGTCATTGGAAAAGCATTATAAGTCTCTTTTATCACAGAATCCTCAGAAATTGGCAATGTGCAGCTTATTGACTGATACTTTGGAATCCTGTTTGCCACTGGAATCTAACTAGATGACCTAATCAAACACTTCATTTGAGGGAAAAGTCTCCCACACAACTCACTTGGTCTAAGGCCAGTCATCATGTTATTGTACCCAAGTCCTATCACCTCTGTCACTAGCCTTGCATTTTATTGATTTTTGAGACCAAGTGTTATTCACATACACGACTTAGAGTCCTGTATCTGGATATAGGTGTGACCTTTTTAGTAACCCATATAGCTGAACATGGTCTTAGGTCATGGAACAAACTGCATCTTTCTGTTAGAGCCATTTGTCTAGTCTCCCTGGGGAGAAGAAAAAGAATCATAGTTATTCTAAGCTTGGGCTGTGGAACATTTTTAAAGAAAAGCAAACACAATAAAAATGTGTTTAGGGACTCTTCAAACAGTTTTCACCCAGAAATGGTAGACTGAATATCACATTTTTTATACTTCTGTTTCCATCACTGTAGGTGAAAACTTGCTTTAGTACTTTTATTCAACAACCTCAGTATATTTATCTTAGCAAGAAATTTTTAAAGAAGCTAGCTATGTTTACTTTTGCTTTTGGCAATAGTTTCAAAGGCTTTGTTTTGTGAGACCCACAACCAATTCACACATTGCTATAATTCGACATCATCATAACATTATTCCTAATAAAATCAGAATAAATACTTATTAACACTCAAAGCAGTAATTGCTATGAATCTCACATGCATAATGATTCTAATCCACCAATATAAGGAGGTCAACTAATATAATAAGGAGGAAAGAGATAGAAAATTATAATGTTATACTGAGAACAATAGATTAAAGGACACAGCACCAAATTATGGATGTTACAAATAGTCTCACATAAAAAAAAAGCAATGAGGTTAAAATGCTTTCATAAAGACCTCACAGTAGTCAGTAACAGCAGAACAGAAATCACCGGAATTTTCATTTATTAGCTCACATTTTAAAGACTAGTATCTATCTCAGTCATTGGAAAAGCATTATAAGTCTCTTTTATCACAGAATCCTCAGAAATTGGCAATGTGCAGCTTATTGACTGATACTTTGGAATCCTGTTTGCCACTGGAATCTAACTAGATGACCTAATCAAACACTTCATTTGAGGGAAAAGTCTCCCACACAACTCACTTGGTCTAAGGCCAGTCATCATGTTATTGTACCCAAGTCCTATCACCTCTGTCACTAGCCTTGCATTTTATTGATTTTTGAGACCAAGTGTTATTCACATACACGACTTAGAGTCCTGTATCTGGATATAGGTGTGACCTTTTTAGTAACCCATATAGCTGAACATGGTCTTAGGTCATGGAACAAACTGCATCTTTCTGTTAGAGCCATTTGTCTAGTCTCCCTGGGGAGAAGAAAAAGAATCATAGTTATTCTAAGCTTGGGCTGTGGAACATTTTTAAAGAAAAGCAAACACAATAAAAATGTGTTTAGGGACTCTTCAAACAGTTTTCACCCAGAAATGGTAGACTGAATATCACATTTTTTATACTTCTGTTTCCATCACTGTAGGTGAAAACTTGCTTTAGTACTTTTATTCAACAACCTCAGTATATTTATCTTAGCAAGAAATTTTTAAAGAAGCTAGCTATGTTTACTTTTGCTTTTGGCAATAGTTTCAAAGGCTTTGTTTTGTGAGACCCACAACCAATTCACACATTGCTATAATTCGACATCATCATAACATTATTCCTAATAAAATCAGAATAAATACTTATTAACACTCAAAGCAGTAATTGCTATGAATCTCACATGCATAATGATTCTAATCCACCAATATAAGGAGGTCAACTAATATAATAAGGAGGAAAGAGATAGAAAATTATAATGTTATACTGAGAACAATAGATTAAAGGACACAGCACCAAATTATGGATGTTACAAATAGTCTCACAATGAAAGAATAAAGGATATTATGATGTAAAGATTCTGAGAGGGAATGTTGCATGGATATATTAGCGGCCCACAATGCATTTAGGACAATAAGACTTATCCAGCAAATATGGCAGAGTTTACATATGAACTGGTCCTGCAATGATATACTTTCTAAAACTGAGTATGTGTGTTAGTCGCTCAATTATGTCTGACTCTGTGACTCCATGGACTAAAACCCACCAGGCTCCTCTGCCCATGGAATTATTGAGGCAAGAATACTGGAGTGGGTTGCCATTCCCTTCTCCAGGGGAATCTTCCCAACCCATGGATCAAATTCTTTACCATTTAAGCCACGTCTACCTCTTATTTGTTATAATTCAAGAAACTGAATTCAAGGAAATGAAAACCACATAACTTGATACAGCAACCTTTTAAACAATTGATCAGGTTTTACACAAAGAGAAATTATGTGCTGAAAACTGTTCATACACTTTAGAGAATCTGATTTATTTCATCTTTCTGATGACAATCACATTATTATAACATATTTCCTTCCTTTATTCAATATGCATCAATGACACTTAGGACTAGGTGTAGGGCTAAACAAGTGCTTATCTGCCTGCACTCATCCTCCATTTCTCCATTTGTGTGTGTGTGTGTTTGTGTGTGTGTGTTTGTATGTGCTACATTGCTCTGGATTGTAGCCACGAGGCTCCTCCGTCTATGGGGTTCTCCAGGCAGGAATACCGGCGTGTGTTGCTCTCCAGGAGAGCTTCCTGACTCAGGTGGTGAACGCACGTCTCCTGAAGGTCCTGCTTTATAGGCATATTCTTCACCACTGAGCCATTTGGGAAGTCCCTCTTTTTAATTGTACCTCACATTTTTTTCTAGTTTCTATTGAAATAGAATGATTTAAATGTTTAAATTGATGTAAATATGTTATATTTAATTTGAACATATACAATGTTCTTTTGCATTCTTTTCTACTATAAGTTATAAGAAGACATTGAATATAGTTTCCTACGGTATACATTAGGTCCTTGCTGGCTATCTAGTTTATATACAGTGGTATATATATTTTAATCTCAAATTCTAATTTATCTCTCTTCGCCCACTCTTTGCCCTTTGGCAACTTTTCTGTTTTTCATGTTGATTGTCACCATCTTAGTTACAGGTCATGCCACTTCTCACCTCAATCATAGCAACAGATTAACTGGCACCCATTTATCAACTAAGCCTCAGTAATCTTGTCTTCTACATGGTTTCCAAAGTCATCTTTGGAAGTACTGGATCTTCAGCTTCAGCTACAATCCTTCCAATAAATATTCACTGTTGATTTCCTTTAGATTGACTGGTTTGATCCCCTTGCAGTCTAGGAAAATCATTGGTATTAATTTCATGTCTGCAGTCACCATCCACAGTGATTTGGAGACCATGAAAACAAAATCTGTTATGGTTTTGACTTTTTCCCTTCTACGTGCCATGAAGTGATGGGACCAGCTGCCATGATCTTAGAAAAGAAACTGAATTCAAGGAAATGAAAACCACATAACTTGATACAGCAACCTTTTAAACAATTGATCAGGTTTTACACAAAGAGAAATTATGTGCTGAAAACTGTTCATACACTTTAGAGAATCTGATTTATTTCATCTTTCTGATGACAATCACATTATTATAACATATTTCCTTCCTTTATTCAATATGCATCAATGACACTTAGGACTAGGTGTAGGGCTAAACAAGTGCTTATCTGCCTGCACTCATCCTCCATTTCTCCATTTGTGTGTGTGTGTGTTTGTGTGTGTGTGTTTGTATGTGCTACATTGCTCTGGATTGTAGCCACGAGGCTCCTCCGTCTATGGGGTTCTCCAGGCAGGAATACCGGCGTGTGTTGCTCTCCAGGAGAGCTTCCTGACTCAGGTGGTGAACGCACGTCTCCTGAAGGTCCTGCTTTATAGGCATATTCTTCACCACTGAGCCATTTGGGAAGTCCCTCTTTTTAATTGTACCTCACATTTTTTTCTAGTTTCTATTGAAATAGAATGATTTAAATGTTTAAATTGATGTAAATATGTTATATTTAATTTGAACATATACAATGTTCTTTTGCATTCTTTTCTACTATAAGTTATAAGAAGACATTGAATATAGTTTCCTACGGTATACATTAGGTCCTTGCTGGCTATCTAGTTTATATACAGTGGTATATATATTTTAATCTCAAATTCTAATTTATCTCTCTTCGCCCACTCTTTGCCCTTTGGCAACTTTTCTGTTTTTCATGTTGATTGTCACCATCTTAGTTACAGGTCATGCCACTTCTCACCTCAATCATAGCAACAGATTAACTGGCACCCATTTATCAACTAAGCCTCAGTAATCTTGTCTTCTACATGGTTTCCAAAGTCATCTTTGGAAGTACTGGATCTTCAGCTTCAGCTACAATCCTTCCAATAAATATTCACTGTTGATTTCCTTTAGATTGACTGGTTTGATCCCCTTGCAGTCTAGGAAAATCATTGGTATTAATTTCATGTCTGCAGTCACCATCCACAGTGATTTGGAGACCATGAAAACAAAATCTGTTATGGTTTTGACTTTTTCCCCTTCTACGTGCCATGAAGTGATGGGACCAGCTGCCATGATCTTAGAGAAGAAACTAAAGATGATCTATTGGTTTTATGTTGTTTCATAACATGTTACTTAGGTTATATGAATGTTTGTGTTTTCTTTTTAAATAAAGAAAAAAGGAGACAGAACTGGCTTCATAGGAAGGCCTTATAAATCTAGAATACTACTGATAAGGAAAAATTAATTCTAGTGTAGTGTGGAAGTAGATTAAGGGATCAAAAGAAACCCTAGGGTTTTTTTTTTTCAGATATAAGCATTATTATGTCTTATTACAATATCATTTTTACTATGGCTCAGCTATAATAATTAATATCTTATTCTACTCTTTATTCCACAGAGACAACTTATGTCTTCTTTCAGCTCCACTTTATGGCTCCATCTATTTAGAGCTCTGCTTACCTCTGGCTTCAGGCATCCCACAATCTTCCTGCCTCAATGCTAGCTAGTTTCAATCTGTCTCTGAATCTTTTCCTCTCTCTCCTTATATTAAATTCATTCCATACATTGCAAAATGTATCTCCACAAAAGGGTATTTAATTGTTAGGAACACCCAATTTTACCTGGTCTATAGAGTTCTTGTTCCAGATCTCTATGTAATACATTTTTCAGTTAGATTCTCTTGGGTCAGGGACTTATTTACTCCAGTCTGATTTTGGCATGGTCCACTGGTCAGCTTTCATCAAAGATGGCTGTAGACATTACTTACATTCAACCAATAATAGTGATTATCCTTACAAATCCATGGCTAACCACTGTATTTCATAAAGGAGAAAGTTAAGGGCATAAAATAATTTTAAAATGTACAAAAGACTGTTTATTTACCATAATCAGTATAGGTATACTATACAAACTGCTGCATTCAAAGCAGTCAATGTGACTATGAAATAAGGTGTCTAACTCAAAATTCAAAAGTAAACTTTAGCACAAAAATTTCTAGATATTGTTCATTAAATAAAGTATAAGTGATATGTTCTTATGTAGAAATGCAAATGTAATAATTCTCTTATTTCCTAATAGTATTTAAAATAATGTATGATGCATGTTTTCTAGTTTTTCATGGAAACTGCATTCAGTCTGAAATCCTTGACCTTTAGAGAAATAATTAGTCCATTTAATACAATTTCTGATCTATTTGAATTTAAATCCACCATTTTTAAAATTATTTCTACACTTTTTATTTGTCCCCCATTTTCCTATAATTTAACTTACTTATTTTACCTTGTTTTAAATCACTATTTTTATTATTATGTTTTTTCCCTTATATCCTTAAAGCCTATGTATTTTGCTTTCATATTTTATTGGTTAATCAATAAATTAAAACTGACAAATCTAACTTACCACAACTGACATTAATTAAAAGAAAAATTTACCGTCTTCCTGCCTGCAACGATAAAGTCTGAAAAAATAGTAACAAAATATTGCATGATATTAGATCTTAATTTTAAGTTTACCAATTTATATTATTACTATTCTAGATAGTCTAACTTCACTTATATTTTCCATTATATTTACCTTTTTTTTTTAACTTTTCTTTCTTATATCTCAGAACTTTATTTCAATAAAATAAGCTTTTTTAATGCTCAAGTATATTTCTTAGAATTTCATTTATTGAGAATCTGTCCAGGGTGATCATTCAGTGTTTCTTAATCTCAAATACAAGTTTTCCCCCTCATCCTACAATGATAATCTGGCTGAGTACAGACATGATTTAGATATCTCCTCTCACTACCTCGATTTAGTGTTGTCCTGGAAGACATACTAAGTATTATAAGCCAAGAAGAAAAAAAAAAAAAATGAAGGCATACAGAATAGAAAGAAGTGTTAAGAACTGAACTGCATGTGTCACCGAGAAGGATACGATGACATCCCAATACCCTGAGAGATTTGAAAACGAGGTCATTGCAGATGTAATTGGTTACGAATAAGTCATGCTGGAGATGAGTGGGCCACTGTTCCAATATGACTGACATCCTTATAAGAAGAATGCCTGGTCATGTGCTGACACAAGTGAGAGGAGAACACCATGTAAAGATGAAAGTTTAGAGTGATGCATCTATCACCAAGGGATGCCTGGATTCACCAGAAATGAGGAGACGAGCACAGAAGAGATTCATCCTTGATCCCTTTGCAAGGAACAAACTCTGCTGAAATTTCCTAATAGTATTTAAAATAATGTATGATGCATGTTTTCTAGTTTTTCATGGAAACTGCATTCAGTCTGAAATCCTTGACCTTTAGAGAAATAATTAGTCCATTTAATACAATTTCTGATCTATTTGAATTTAAATCCACCATTTTTAAAATTATTTCTACACTTTTTATTTGTCCCCCATTTTCCTATAATTTAACTTACTTATTTTACCTTGTTTTAAATCACTATTTTTATTATTATGTTTTTTCCCTTATATCCTTAAAGCCTATGTATTTTGCTTTCATATTTTATTGGTTAATCAATAAATTAAAACTGACAAATCTAACTTACCACAACTGACATTAATTAAAAGAAAAATTTACCGTCTTCCTGCCTGCAACGATAAAGTCTGAAAAAATAGTAACAAAATATTGCATGATATTAGATCTTAATTTTAAGTTTACCAATTTATATTATTACTATTCTAGATAGTCTAACTTCACTTATATTTTCCATTATATTTACCTTTTTTTTTTAACTTTTCTTTCTTATATCTCAGAACTTTATTTCAATAAAATAAGCTTTTTTAATGCTCAAGTATATTTCTTAGAATTTCATTTATTGAGAATCTGTCCAGGGTGATCATTCAGTGTTTCTTAATCTCAAATACAAGTTTTCCCCCTCATCCTACAATGATAATCTGGCTGAGTACAGACATGATTTAGATATCTCCTCTCACTACCTCGATTTAGTGTTGTCCTGGAAGACATACTAAGTATTATAAGCCAAGAAGAAAAAAAAAAAAAATGAAGGCATACAGAATAGAAAGAAGTGTTAAGAACTGAACTGCATGTGTCACCGAGAAGGATACGATGACATC
Source organism: Tragulus kanchil (assembly GCA_022376925.1). Classification (NCBI taxonomy): domain Eukaryota; kingdom Metazoa; phylum Chordata; class Mammalia; order Artiodactyla; family Tragulidae; genus Tragulus; species Tragulus kanchil. The sequence goes on along the minus strand of JAIOJX010000031.1, from coordinate 70,596,568 downwards.
CCAATACCCTGAGAGATTTGAAAACGAGGTCATTGCAGATGTAATTGGTTACGAATAAGTCATGCTGGAGATGAGTGGGCCACTGTTCCAATATGACTGACATCCTTATAAGAAGAATGCCTGGTCATGTGCTGACACAAGTGAGAGGAGAACACCATGTAAAGATGAAAGTTTAGAGTGATGCATCTATCACCAAGGGATGCCTGGATTCACCAGAAATGAGGAGACGAGCACAGAAGAGATTCATCCTTGATCCCTTTGCAAGGAACAAACTCTGCTGAAACTCTCAACTGGGGCTTCTCACCTCCAGAACTATAAGGTAAGAAAGTTTTTAAACCACCTTGTTTGTGGTACATCATTATAACACTTCTAGGAAATTAATACAAAGAGTAAAACCATATTTATTTATCACTTGGGCAGAAAATTCTAAGGAGTCTACCAAAAAAAGTGGAAAAAAAAGTGAGTTTAGTAAACTAGCAGGATACAAAGTCAGTTTGCAAAAATGCTTTGATTTCTGTGTACTTTCAGTGAAAAATGAGAAAGTGAAATTTTAAAATACCATTTATAATAACACCCATAATAGTTAAAAACATAAGGATTAATTTATGTGAGACTCCATAGTAAAGTACACAATCCATCTATCAAAGCCATCCCAATCAAAATGCCAGCAGGTTTTTGTTGTTCTTTTGTAGAAACTGACAACTAAGTTCTCACAGTGTATTGAAATTCAAAGAATTTATAATGGAAAAAAAGGAATGAAGTTGGAAGACTTAAATTACTCAACTTCAAGATTTATTATAAAGTGACGATAAATATGACAGTGTGATATGATAATTAAGATAGATGCATAGATCAATGGAATCGAACAGAAAATCTAGAAACAGGCCCACTCATGTGTTCGATTTTCAACAAAAGTCCCAAGGCAGTTCAACAAGGAAGGAGTAAATCTTCAAATGAATGATGCTACAAAAATTGAGTAATTGTACAGAAACAAATAAATAAATAAACACATATTATACAGAGAGAGAAATTATTTGAAAGACACACATGGAGAAATATTTTGGCATCAATATTCCTTTTTATTTGACTTATGTCTGCTTAATTAAATTATAAGCTCATGATGTTGAATTTGTTCAGATCTTTAGTTTGACCTATTTTTACTTTGCATGATTGTTAAATATGTCTAGATGCCATTTTAATTGAAATTATATGATATATTCCCACCCATTAAAACTTATACATGTATACAGCCCAATTTGAAATGGAGAAAATACCATGAAAAGTTGAGTGATGCATCTATCACCAAGGGATGCCTGGATTCACCAGAAATGAGGAGACGAGCACAGAAGAGATTCATCCTTGATCCCTTTGCAAGGAACAAACTCTGCTGAAACTCTCAACTGGGGCTTCTCACCTCCAGAACTATAAGGTAAGAAAGTTTTTAAACCACCTTGTTTGTGGTACATCATTATAACACTTCTAGGAAATTAATACAAAGAGTAAAACCATATTTATTTATCACTTGGGCAGAAAATTCTAAGGAGTCTACCAAAAAAAGTGGAAAAAAAAGTGAGTTTAGTAAACTAGCAGGATACAAAGTCAGTTTGCAAAAATGCTTTGATTTCTGTGTACTTTCAGTGAAAAATGAGAAAGTGAAATTTTAAAATACCATTTATAATAACACCCATAATAGTTAAAAACATAAGGATTAATTTATGTGAGACTCCATAGTAAAGTACACAATCCATCTATCAAAGCCATCCCAATCAAAATGCCAGCAGGTTTTTGTTGTTCTTTTGTAGAAACTGACAACTAAGTTCTCACAGTGTATTGAAATTCAAAGAATTTATAATGGAAAAAAAGGAATGAAGTTGGAAGACTTAAATTACTCAACTTCAAGATTTATTATAAAGTGACGATAAATATGACAGTGTGATATGATAATTAAGATAGATGCATAGATCAATGGAATCGAACAGAAAATCTAGAAACAGGCCCACTCATGTGTTCGATTTTCAACAAAAGTCCCAAGGCAGTTCAACAAGGAAGGAGTAAATCTTCAAATGAATGATGCTACAAAAATTGAGTAATTGTACAGAAACAAATAAATAAATAAACACATATTATACAGAGAGAGAAATTATTTGAAAGACACACATGGAGAAATATTTTGGCATCAATATTCCTTTTTATTTGACTTATGTCTGCTTAATTAAATTATAAGCTCATGATGTTGAATTTGTTCAGATCTTTAGTTTGACCTATTTTTACTTTGCATGATTGTTAAATATGTCTAGATGCCATTTTAATTGAAATTATATGATATATTCCCACCCATTAAAACTTATACATGTATACAGCCCAATTTGAAATGGAGAAAATACCATGAAAAGTTAAGAATACCATCTTGGAAATCAAGCAAATCTAGGGAGCATCTCAACTTTGCCTTAAATTAGCTGTAGGACTTAAGTAAATCACTTGTATTTTCTGAGCCTAAGTTTACCATTTGTAAAAATGGAATGAGTAATACCCCTTAATTTGGGTTGTTGTGAAAAATATTTTAAACAAGAAAACTAGGTGTATCAACGTGCTTTCTGACCAAGTATGTTTGTTTTAAAATGACCAACTTTTTGTAATTTTCATCCTACTTAGGTGCAATCTGTTTCTATATTTATATTTTGACATAACCAAGTAATTTTAGAGCAAGTCCCTCATTAGAGGACACAACAGAATTTTGGAAAGCTTCAAATTAACTTAAAACTGTAATTTTAGAAATATAGTTCTCACCTAAGTCTTTTATAAAACTAATATGATGCCTTTAACTCTTGAACTAGCATACCAAAATTTAGCCAGTCGCTTCAGTGAAATTTAAGAAATTCCAATGGGAAGTATTAACAGAAATGAAAAATACCTTTCCTCTTAAATAAGACTTCATGACTGTGAGGTGGTTTGTGTTGGGAAGGATTCTGAAGTTGCATCTTAGCTCAAGAGGAACAAGAGCAAAGGTTACTTAATGACGTCATGGAAATGGACTTAGTAGCTCTGGTGCTTTGAAGCTGTCACCCATGAACATAAACAAAAACAACTGTGAAACTTTATTTCATATACCACCATCTGAATTGTTTCCCACATGAGAAAGCAAGTATTTTTCAATTTTTTAGATTAGAAGTGATCACTGGGGTTGAACTGTCAACTTTTTCCACTTTCTGATACACATACTTTGTTTATTAAAAAAAAAAAGTCTCCGTTCTCACCATATTTCATTTCAAAGTCTAAGCCAGATTAGTTTTGCCCTAGTAGCAAAAAACCAAATATGAACAGCAAATACAAAATAACTTCAAGTAACAAGAAACTAGACTAATATGTTGCTACATTATATCAGTTTACATATCCTAGGTTTTTTTTTTTTTTTTTTTTGTATTAAGATGATTGTATGCACACAGTGTAATTAAAATAGGAATTTAATGAATCCTAAAACACAGTAATAAAAGCCTTGCTTAATTAGTAAGACATGTTTTTGACAAGAAAGAAAAGTAAAAACTTACATCCAAGTGTTCTTTTGCGTAACACCAACTAATTCACCTTCTAAGAGGGTGTTAGTCATAAAAAAATACAGCCACTGTTTTTTATAGCATGAACAATATGTATCTATGCTATGGAACATAGAGGGAGCTGTTGGCAAAGGTATGGTAATCCCATCAGAAAATATACAGTGAAATTTTACATTGAAATAGACTATTTTTGAAACTTTGTTTCCAAAGCATGAATTGATAGCTAGAATCTGAGACAAAATATGATTGAACTCAGTATGTTTAGAAGGAAAGTATAACAGAAAATTATCTTTTAGTTCCTTTAAAGATTTTCATTTTAAAAAATGGGCTTTTTACTATCCAAAACAAGAGTATCTTTAAGAGGATGAAGGAAGAATTTATATTTTGTTGCTTTCCCTGTATACTCTTCCCACAATAATGACTCAGGAATTTATGTAAAATGGTAAACCTTGTCCTATTCCTCAGTTTTACATTGTATACTTATTGAGGGGTAAATGTAAATTGGTCTCTAGGTGTATACTTTCATAATAATTTCATTTTACTCTAAAGTTACAATTTAGTAATTCAGGTGACGCCATACAGGCAAAGCATATTTGGTAAGGTCAATATCACAGTGATTCATGACAACATAATTGCCACAAAAATTCATTACACATAAAAACGGAGAAACATTTGGTTGATGACAGGTACTGAAGACAAACAACACACTAAAGTAATTGAACATATAATCTGAATTTGCACCACCTGGTTAGTTGTGAATTAAACCAACATGAATGATAGCATTTCCTAAGAACATGCACTGTCAATTAGTATTTGAATGAGAATTGTAAAGTGCATTAACATTGTTAAGAAATGATTAAAGAAGACAATTGAGGCACTACAAATAAACTTTAAACACTTCATGAAGCAGACAGTCTCCATTCTGAGAACTGCAAAAAGGGGCAAAAGGCAGGAATACTTTTATTGCATAAAGAATAAAGAACAGGAAGAGAGCTTCCCTGGTGGTGCAGTGACTAAGGCTGAACTCTCAAGGCAGGGGGCCCAGATTCAATACCTGGTTGGGTAACCAGATCCCACATGCCTAAACTAATACCTGGTACAGCTAAATAAATAAATATTTTTAAAATGTACATTAAAAAAATGAATAAAGAACAGGGAGAGTAATGGAATATATCTGATTGGCTGGTTGATATATAGTCAACTTTGCTTCCGGTCAGAAAGCCCTAAGATACCATGGTGTTTGGGACTAGTGTTTGGGATTGTGCTTCTAGAAGAGTTAAGTGTATATGAGGATAAAAAAGAAATGTTTAAGTTTCTGTTTACTGATACAAATATAACCTAAAGAATCTTTAGCATCACTTATTTAACAATGCTTCCTATGAAACTTAGTATATCAAATGAGCCAATTAATTTAACAATTTTCTCTTTGAAAGGAGAGAAAACAAATCTTTTGAGATGTTCCAGGGGCCCTCTCAAAAAATGCCAAAGTTAGTTCAAGATCAAAAAGATTTCATTTAGCATTTGATTTTTGGAAAGTTTGTCAAAATATCCACTTAACTCAAAGTGACAAAAACTTAAGAGATAAATTCAGAAAATTACATGGTTGTAAGTAAACTTAGCTCTCTTAATATTGAGAATACCAGGTTTTCATAAGTACTTAAAGACTTGATAAAGACAATCTGAAACAAAGTTATTTTGGTGAGATACAAAAGTCTTTGTTTTTGAGGTAGTTTACTTAAAAGGAAAAGAAAAATTCGTATCAGAGGAGATCTGTAATCTAATAAAACTTTGTCCTTTTAATGAAAAGAAAACAAAATTCTACTTTTTCACTAAGGTATTTTTGATCCTAAAACTCATTAAAAAAATTTAAAGCCTGGGCTTCCCCTGGTGGTCCAGTGGGTAAGGACACCGTCTTGCAGTGCAAGGGGTGCCGGTTTGAGCCCTGGCCTGGGAAGATCCCACGTGCCCGCGGAGCGGCTGGACTGATGTGTCCAGTTACTGAGCCGGAGCTCTGGAGCGCATGCGCCCAGAGCCGTGCTCTGCAACGACAGACGCCACCGCGATGGGAGACCCACAGGAGCCAAAGAACAAAGACGGATGAAAACAGAGATATGAAAGACCAATAGAAGTGGCCCACCTGCTCCCCTCCCTCCCCAACCCGACCCCCGCCCAAAAATAAATAAATAAATAAATCTTTAAAAAAAAAAAAATTAAAGCCTTTGTGAAGTTAGGTAGCTTGACTACATGTAAAATTCCTTTCTCAATATTCTTTTTTCCACAAACCATCTATAACTTTTTATACTGATCCAATATTTTCTGTGCAAATACTGAATCACGATGCTACACATATAAAACTAATATCAATCAACTATACTGCAATATAAAAAAATTTTATGAAGTAGACAGTCTCATTTGGAGATCTGCAAAATGGAGTAGAAGGCAGAAATCTTTAAGAGCATAAAAATAAAGGACAAGAACAGAAAAATGATTGGCTGGGGCCATAAAATGAACTGTGTTTGGGATGAGATGACCCAGAATCGGCTTGATGTTTGGGAGCTGACTCACTAAACACAAAGGGCTTGTGGTCCAGTGGAGCATTTACATACCACACAAGTTATCTACGCTTTGATTTGTTGACATGGCACCCAGGGCAGGACTGGCTAAATCTTGGGTCTTGGGTCTAGAAAGTTTCTTCAGCTCCAGCTAATCATTTTTCACAGTTTCTGTTCTATCTCCTAAGTTTAGTTTTGGGGAAAAAAAGTCAAGCTCTTAAATACAGTCTGATCACCTCTTACTAGATGAAAGTCTGCATTCTGCTCTGCTTTCTTAAAATAAATCCATATAAGTACTGTCATAGAGATATTCCTCAATGTTTCAGCTGCTTATTACTCCATTGCATGCATTCATATTTCATTTAACTCATCTTACAGTTGAACATTGAGGCTATTTCCCAAACATATTATTACAAAATTACTGTAATAAAAATCTTGTACATATATAGTTTTATGTTACTGAATGTTTATCTCCAATGTAAATGGCTAGAAACTGTATTCTTGGCTGAAAGGGTAAATGTGTATGGTGTTTTGTTATTTATTACAAAACCTCCCACCTTAATGTTATAACGTTTCATATACCATGAAAGATATATGAAAGTGATCTTTGTTGACAAATGTCTTTCCCTTTCTTTTAACCATTTTCTATGATACAAGACTTTCTGGAATTTTGTAGTAATTTAAAAGGTTGTTCTAATTCTAAAAACTACCACCATTTATTTGTAAAACTTATACAACAACATGAGAAGCAAATTGTATGTCAATGTTTTATTTAAAGCTTGTTTTATAGAGCTTTATTGGAAAAAGGATAACTGGATTCATAGGCAGATTTCAGAAAATTTCTTCATTTCCTAGAAAGAATTTTTTGAAATCATCTACCAATGAATATTTTCTCCTACAATTCAAGATTTCAATAAAAGTCCTTGTTATTTTGGTGTATAAATCAGTATATCTTTGATCATACTGATAAATAGATGATAATAATCATGAGTCATTTGCAGAATCAGGATTTGAAGATAATCTTGAAAATGAGAAGAAAAAAAAATAAATCCACTAGAAGCATAGAGGCTTCCCTGGCAGCTCAGATGGTAAAGAGTCTGCCTGCAATGGAGGAGACTTGAGTTCCAGTCCCTGAGTTGGGAAAAACATCTGGAGAAGGGAGTGTCTACCAACTCCAGTATTCTTGCCTGGAGAAGCCCATGGACAGAGAAGCCTGGTGGGCTACAGTCCATTAGATTGCAAAGAGTCAGAGAGTCAGACACAACTGAGCAGGTAACAATTGAGTCTCCTTTGAAGGATACAACCTTCCTAAGGCCTTTGTCAAAAATGACCAAGAAGATGTGTGTACCAAAATGCACACTGATAAAGAAATTCATTATCCCTGCATCTGAATGAGAAGGAGTAGACAGGTGAGGTCCATAATCAAGAAGTCTGGGTATCTGCATCCGGATATGAACAGAGTGTGTTACAATGCGACACTGAATCTCAGGGTAGACTAGCAACTTGTTAAGCAGCAGTGCTTTCACACTTCCCAAAGGTCTCATAAACTAGGGCTCAACACATTTCTGACATCCATCTCCTTGGACACTTTCATCTTTTTAGTTGTTCCACTGGATTATAACAGAAAAGACAAGATCATTAATCTTGCCATTATTTAACGGTTGCTTACAACAATGAGTTTGCAACAGTGGTCACGGACACACACTGAATAAACAGTTATCTGTGTGCACTGGGTAGGTCTTTTATTAGAAGACCAGTTTAATAACTATTTCAAATTTTGGATTATTTATCTTTCTTGCCAAAATAACTTTCTTCCCAAGATTGTACTGACCCTTCCTCAGGGTGCCACATCAGTAGACCGAAACTTAGAGAACTCTGATGTCCATGTAAATAAAAGCCCTGGGTGCATGTGTGCTTAGTCAATAACTCATGTCTGAGTCTTTCTGGCCTCATGGACTACAGCATCCCAGGCTCCTCTGTCCATGGGATTTTACAGGCAGAATACTGGATTGGGTTGCCATCTTCTCCTTCCAGATCTAAGGATCAAACCCATGTCTTTTACATCTTTTGCATTGCAGGTGGATTCTTTACCACTGAGCCACCAGAGAAACCCAAATAAAATACATGACTTGGCCATAAACACAGCATATTCAATCCTCTGAGCCCTGTACCCCAAACCAGGTCTGGGTCTTTTTATCCCAAATAAGGATGAAGAGATGGCCCCTGAAAACCATATATTTTGTATTTTTCTCTTCCTTGTTCTTCTCTCTTTATCCTGTAAAAGCCTCTTTTCTTCTGCTCATTTTGAAGCTCTTCAAATGGAGACTGTTTCAGGATGTGTTAAGTTTGCAGCATCTCAATCTTCTATGATTTTTAACACTGAAATGTGGGTAGTTGATAATGATGGAGGGACAGGAGATTGGGAGTAGTAAGACCTCTCTGAGTGAACAAGTAAATGTGCCCATATTATCAAATGTTGGCTTGTGAATTAGGCTTTATATATAAAAAATAAAATTAAGTTAAAAATGAAAACACAAACCCAAGATATGAATATGAACAACAATGAAGGAACATTGCTTTATTATAAAATATAATCCCACAGAAAGTATGTATAATGTTTGAGCACAGTGCAATAATTACACAAATTTAGTAGGAAACATTCTGTGGAAAAGAATAAATTAAAAAAATTGAATTTACCTTATTAGATTTGTTGTCAATAGTCATTATGTAACTTGTATAAATGTTAGGACTGAGCAAATGATTAAACACATTGACTGTTCAGAGCCAGGATTTTCACTGTGAATATAGATGAGTGTGTAAGGAATGGGAAAGAGGAGGAGAAAACTCTGTAGTGTAGTATCTGAATGGGAGATTTTCATATAGTTTTATGATTGTATATAATTCCTAGCTCTACTCAGTTAAATTGCCTAGAAGCATAAGACTTCAGTAATAGAAACAATTAGTTTTAGACGTTTGTTTCCAAATATTATTCCCCACCTAAAAGAAAAAGAGCCAAATGGAAACCCAAATTGGCCAAATCTACAGCATCCCAGGCTCCTCTGTCCATGGGATTTTACAGGCAGAATACTGGATTGGGTTGCCATCTTCTCCTTCCAGATCTAAGGATCAAACCCATGTCTTTTACATCTTTTGCATTGCAGGTGGATTCTTTACCACTGAGCCACCAGAGAAACCCAAATAAAATACATGACTTGGCCATAAACACAGCATATTCAATCCTCTGAGCCCTGTACCCCAAACCAGGTCTGGGTCTTTTTATCCCAAATAAGGATGAAGAGATGGCCCCTGAAAACCATATATTTTGTATTTTTCTCTTCCTTGTTCTTCTCTCTTTATCCTGTAAAAGCCTCTTTTCTTCTGCTCATTTTGAAGCTCTTCAAATGGAGACTGTTTCAGGATGTGTTAAGTTTGCAGCATCTCAATCTTCTATGATTTTTAACACTGAAATGTGGGTAGTTGATAATGATGGAGGGACAGGAGATTGGGAGTAGTAAGACCTCTCTGAGTGAACAAGTAAATGTGCCCATATTATCAAATGTTGGCTTGTGAATTAGGCTTTATATATAAAAAATAAAATTAAGTTAAAAATGAAAACACAAACCCAAGATATGAATATGAACAACAATGAAGGAACATTGCTTTATTATAAAATATAATCCCACAGAAAGTATGTATAATGTTTGAGCACAGTGCAATAATTACACAAATTTAGTAGGAAACATTCTGTGGAAAAGAATAAATTAAAAAAATTGAATTTACCTTATTAGATTTGTTGTCAATAGTCATTATGTAACTTGTATAAATGTTAGGACTGAGCAAATGATTAAACACATTGACTGTTCAGAGCCAGGATTTTCACTGTGAATATAGATGAGTGTGTAAGGAATGGGAAAGAGGAGGAGAAAACTCTGTAGTGTAGTATCTGAATGGGAGATTTTCATATAGTTTTATGATTGTATATAATTCCTAGCTCTACTCAGTTAAATTGCCTAGAAGCATAAGACTTCAGTAATAGAAACAATTAGTTTTTAGACGTTTGTTTCCAAATATTATTCCCCACCTAAAAAGAAAAAAGAGCCAAATGGACAAATGGCCAAATCTAGGACAGAGCCAAAGACAGCACAAGTTGACCCTACAACATCTTGTAATGCTACAAAGGAAGAAAAGAAAAAAATAAAAAGGAAAGAATAAGTTTGTTGGACAAGTCAAAAGGAGAAACTTTCACTGGCCAAATTTAGACAATAAGATCATTGAAAAAAATCCTTATGATGGGTTACAATACACCAAATATAAAGAATCCGTAAGTCCACAGCCAAAAATATAAAGATAACGGAAAAAAGAATAAAGTCAGATTGAAAAAAGGAGCTCTTCTTTACAGGAAAACATTAGCTAATACAATTAGGAGTACTTGTAAAATTAAATGGAACATTCTTTTGCAATCATGACTATCATTGATTAACAGAAGGACCATCAAAGAATACTGAACTTTTTGGGTGAAGAAATATTGACAGACAAAATATTCAGTATCAGTATGTCATTCCATTAACAATGTACTTGTTGATAACAAAGACATCAGAGAACTTTTCGCATGAGAACTCTGGAAGTCCCCATCTTGATAATTATTGGGAAAATTTGATATGTCTTCTGACATGAAGTAATAGAAAATATAAAGTGTCACTGGTATATTACTTGCCCCAAAATGTTAACCATAAGAAAACCATTAACAAATATGGATTTTGAAGTAGTAGAACGATGACTATACCAGTTCAATGATGTGTTCATTCTGCAATTATTTATTGAACACCTAGTATGTGCTATACTAGACATAGAGTTTTGCAGGAACGACACATATCTTTTCAACATTTAACAGTTTACTTTGAAATATCTGGCAAGGCCAAAGGTTGGTAAGAATAATCTTCAGATCACATGGATAGACACCCCTGGTGTAATAATAATATTTGATGGACGAGGATCCAAAATAAAGTGAATGCAGCCATATGACCCATGTTCAGGAACTTGCTTGACATATTTGAGGAACAGCAAGCAAGTTGGTTAGCACAGCTGTCACTGACATAGGACAGAGAAAGGCAGAAGGTTGCCAGAAACCGTTTAAGGTAAGATAGTTCCTTTACAAGGTGGTAAGGCATTTGGATTTTACTGGACGTACAATGGAAAACAATTGGCAAAACTATGCTTGCCCACAAGTTTATATCTTGTAGTTGAAGACCATTTGCTTGGTAATTTTTATCTTGCTTATTGAGAAGAGAAAACAGGAGACTATTTACATCTCTTAAAATGCATTTTATGTAGATTTATGCTCAGTGCCTCAGGAGCCAACTCTTCAGCTCTTAAGCAACCAGAATTATTACAGAATGGTGAAAGAGTCTGGAAGAATTCTTAAATAAGACCCTTGTCTTGGAACACAATTAGATGGAAGCTAGGGGTGGCTCAGTGATAAAGAATCTGCCTTCCCAATATAGGAGATGCAGGAAACAGTTGGATCCCTTGGTCCAGAAGATCCCCTGGAGTAGGAAATGGCAACCCATTCCAGTATTCTTACCTGGAGAATCCCATGGACAGAGGAGCCTGCCACACTACAGTCCATGGGTTGCAGTCAGACACACCTTAGTAACTAAGCACGCATGAGGACACATTAATATGTGACTATAAAATATCAGTTGTAACCAGCATCAACCCCCTCAGAAGTCCTTGCTGATTCATCTTATCACTTACATTCTATCTGAAATTTTTAGGAATTTCTGCTGAGTCATTATCTGAACAATTTTAAGGTTTTTAATAAAACAGCGACTGAGCAACAACAAAATCCAAATTATATCAAAGTAGAGAAAGTGTATATGACAGCCTTGAATGAAAGGTGATAAACATCACCCACTGCTCTTTGAGGGAGCAGTGGGGCAGGTCATTTCGTGGCTGTATTGTACTAAGAGCCTCATTGCTAGTGCAGGGAATCTGGGAAATGCTGCCAGGGAAGGAATTGAAAAATCTCTGAAAATGCTTAATTTCATTTTCAATTTAAGTAGCCAGAACCTACTCAAAGACATAATCCCTAGAGTGAAATTTTGCAGCTGAGAAATTCTTTCAAGTCTTTCCCATTCTGCTGCTAAAGTTCCTTAAGCAAGAAATAGGCAGTTTGGTTCAGTTCTTGTTTTACATCTGAGGGAAGAAAATCCCTCTCAGGCTCCCTCCTGTCCATCTTCACTAATGTCTCTATCATAGTTTCTGATCATGCTCTCTAACCCAGATTGATGGGCTAGTCCACGTAGAATTTTTCTTAGGACTAACATTGCCCTCAGTCTCTCATGGAATTTCACTGAAATCAGTGAGAACTACTTGACTGGATCATGGTGGGATATGGGGCCCCATGAGGTTAATAAACATTTAAACTCTTTGAAAGAAAACAAGAGGAATGAAGAAATATGCGATGAAATGACTTCAGCTAAAAACTGGAAGTGAATTAGAGTTACCACATAGAGACTTGTTGAGATCAGATTCTATTTTTAGAAGCAACAGCTAAAGAAATGAATACAGTCACATGCTAAATAAGACTGGCACAGACTCCCAAACACCATTATGGACTAAAGCAGAAGGTCTTTCAAAAGTCGCCTTGGAGATGCAGGAAACAGTTGGATCCCTTGGTCCAGAAGATACCCTGAAGTAGGAAATGCCAACCCATTCCAGTATTCTTACCTGGAGAATCCCATGGACAGAGGAGCCTGCCACACTACAGTCCATGGGTTGCAGTCAGACACACCTTAGTAACTAAGCACGCATGAGGACACATTAATATGTGACTATAAAATATCAGTTGTAACCAGCATCAACCCCCTCAGAAGTCCTTGCTGATTCATCTTATCACTTACATTCTATCTGAAATTTTTAGGAATTTCTGCTGAGTCATTATCTGAACAATTTTAAGGTTTTTAATAAAACAGCGACTGAGCAACAACAAAATCCAAATTATATCAAAGTAGAGAAAGTGTATATGACAGCCTTGAATGAAAGGTGATAAACATCACCCACTGCTCTTTGAGGGAGCAGTGGGGCAGGTCATTCGTGGCTGTATTGTACTAAGAGCCTCATTGCTAGTGCAGGGAATCTGGGAAATGCTGCCAGGGAAGGAATTGAAAAATCTCTGAAAATGCTTAATTTCATTTTCAATTTAAGTAGCCAGAACCTACTCAAAGACATAATCCCTAGAGTGAAATTTTGCAGCTGAGAAATTCTTTCAAGTCTTTCCCATTCTGCTGCTAAAGTTCCTTAAGCAAGAAATAGGCAGTTTGGTTCAGTTCTTGTTTTACATCTGAGGGAAGAAAATCCCTCTCAGGCTCCCTCCTGTCCATCTTCACTAATGTCTCTATCATAGTTTCTGATCATGCTCTCTAACCCAGATTGATGGGCTAGTCCACGTAGAATTTTTCTTAGGACTAACATTGCCCTCAGTCTCTCATGGAATTTCACTGAAATCAGTGAGAACTACTTGACTGGATCATGGTGGGATATGGGGCCCCATGAGGTTAATAAACATTTAAACTCTTTGAAAGAAAACAAGAGGAATGAAGAAATATGCGATGAAATGACTTCAGCTAAAAACTGGAAGTGAATTAGAGTTACCACATAGAGACTTGTTGAGATCAGATTCTATTTTTAGAAGCAACAGCTAAAGAAATGAATACAGTCACATGCTAAATAAGACTGGCACAGACTCCCAAACACCATTATGGACTAAAGCAGAAGGTCTTTCAAGATATAACATTTGAACAATGGTATGATTTAGTGTAAATTCAATATCAGACTTGTGGTACAGCCATTTTTAAAGTGCTCGTCACTGTCATATCTTAGATCAAGAGAACAATAGAGTACATTTGAATCTTTTCCCCTAATCTGTTTCATCATTCAAACTCCCAACTGATCAGAAAAACATTCTGAGCTTTTCTTGTACCTGTACAAGTTCATTAAACTTTCTGAGTCACTGATTTATCTTTCTGAAATGACAGTTAACACTTTGCTTACTAGCAGGTATATTTTGAGTTCATTTTGATTGCTGTGATTGTTTGGGGAGTTTTCTTGCAATTCCTGGGTGAAAGCCATGGGTAAAGTACTCTCAATTCTCTGGTTAGGACCTTTTCTAAGTGAAGATCATATCTGCAGTTAATAAGTATAAGTTTTGCATAATGCCTCTGTTAATAACATCACAATCATTTCAACAGTACAAAAGTTTTAGGAAGAAAAATATGTTATAGCAAATTTCAATAGTAATTGAATTTAGACCATCGGTGGAGGCTATTGTTAATTTCATTCATAAGAACAGAAAATTGATTACCAAGAAACAAATAGGCAAAGAAACAAAAGGAAAAAACAGTTACAACTCACTGCCTTCATCCCATTGTATTCCAAAACTGAAATTAGATGAAATATTCATTGTTGTTTAATCACAGTCACATCTGATTCTTTTGCAACTCAATGGACTGTAACCTGCCAGGCTCTTCTGTCCATGGGATTTCCCAGGCAAGAATATTGGAGTTGCCCTTTCCTTCTCCAGGGGATCTTCCCAACGTAGGAATTGAATCCACGTCTCCTACATTGGCAGGTGGTCTTTACCACTGAATGCCAGGTATATCCTAGGATATAACCCCTTTCTCATCTCTCAGTCACCCAGTCTAGAAGTTCATGGCTGCTGAAATGTTAACTCTAAAACTGGAAGTGAATTAGAGTTACCACATAGAGACTTGTTGAGATCAGATTCTATTTTTAGAAGCAACAGCTAAAGAAATGAATACAGTCACATGCTAAATAAGACTGGCACAGACTCCCAAACACCATTATGGACTAAAGCAGAAGGTCTTTCAAGATATAACATTTGAACAATGGTATGATTTAGTGTAAATTCAATATCAGACTTGTGGTACAGCCATTTTTAAAGTGCTCGTCACTGTCATATCTTAGATCAAGAGAACAATAGAGTACATTTGAATCTTTTCCCCTAATCTGTTTCATCATTCAAACTCCCAACTGATCAGAAAAACATTCTGAGCTTTTCTTGTACCTGTACAAGTTCATTAAACTTTCTGAGTCACTGATTTATCTTTCTGAAATGACAGTTAACACTTTGCTTACTAGCAGGTATATTTTGAGTTCATTTTGATTGCTGTGATTGTTTGGGGAGTTTTCTTGCAATTCCTGGGTGAAAGCCATGGGTAAAGTACTCTCAATTCTCTGGTTAGGACCTTTTCTAAGTGAAGATCATATCTGCAGTTAATAAGTATAAGTTTTGCATAATGCCTCTGTTAATAACATCACAATCATTTCAACAGTACAAAAGTTTTAGGAAGAAAAATATGTTATAGCAAATTTCAATAGTAATTGAATTTAGACCATCGGTGGAGGCTATTGTTAATTTCATTCATAAGAACAGAAAATTGATTACCAAGAAACAAATAGGCAAAGAAACAAAAGGAAAAAACAGTTACAACTCACTGCCTTCATCCCATTGTATTCCAAAACTGAAATTAGATGAAATATTCATTGTTGTTTAATCACAGTCACATCTGATTCTTTTGCAACTCAATGGACTGTAACCTGCCAGGCTCTTCTGTCCATGGGATTTCCCAGGCAAGAATATTGGAGTTGCCCTTTCCTTCTCCAGGGGATCTTCCCAACGTAGGAATTGAATCCACGTCTCCTACATTGGCAGGTGGTCTTTACCACTGAATGCCAGGTATATCCTAGGATATAACCCCTTTCTCATCTCTCAGTCACCCAGTCTAGAAGTTCATGGCTGCTGAAATGTTAACTCTAACTTATTACAACTGATTTGAATTACCTTTCTGAGTTTATGCAGACCCTCCAAAATACCTGAGCTCTGAAGGGCATTCAAGTGAATTGCCAACTTAACCTCAGCACCAGGTAGTCTTAAAATTTTCCCCCAAATATTATGGGTTCATAGGCATAAACAGACTTCTGTACTCAAAAGCACTTTCTCCACCATTTGATTTGGTGCCTGAAATGCCACATTAGAATTCATTCCTTGTAGGCTGAATTATTTTCAATCTCCAAATAGTTCTCTATTAAAATGCAGATATGGCTAGGAGATTTAACACCTAAGGTTAATTTCTGAAAATCAAAAAATATTTTGAGTGATGGAAAGTAAGAACTGATGAGAATAAAACAAGGACTACGGCCTAAACTAATAAGTGGAGTGCTAAGCACAGGAGAACGGAGAGGAAAATTGGAAGGAGAAATGGAAGAACCCTGAAAACAGACTTAAATTACTTCAAAACACAAGATACTGAAGTGGAAATAAGATTGAAACTAAAAGAAAAAACCCATTAATAGTTCCAAATAACTATCTTAGGGCAATGTTTACAAAAAGGCATTACTCAGAAAATTTATTCATGGGATCATCTAGGAAAAAAGGAAGATTCTTGTACAAGTAATTTGAGAAATTCTTACCTTATTCCTCCTTCCTTTGGCTTCATGATGGATATTGTTAAATAAGAGGCTCTGATGTGTTTAACTCAACTTACTTACATTTATGTATCACAAACTTTTTCACATTGGAAAATTGACACCACACAAATATTAACATCATTTTGTTAAACATCCAAAGTATGTTGAAAGGAACCTTGCTTTGGCAAAACAAACAAACAAAAAAAAACAAAACATATTTATTGGGTTAGCCAGCACATACATTCGAGATTTCTCCAAGCTTTAGTTTCTGCATCAATTAATTGGACGACACATTTTTGCTGGACTTCCATCCCATGATTATTGTGAGGGCTCAGGCCAAATCAAAATTAATCTTACCTAACCTGTTTATGGTGGTCTTTACCACTGAATGCCAGGTATATCCTAGGATATAACCCCTTTCTCATCTCTCAGTCACCCAGTCTAGAAGTTCATGGCTGCTGAAATGTTAACTCTAACTTATTACAACTGATTTGAATTACCTTTCTGAGTTTATGCAGACCCTCCAAAATACCTGAGCTCTGAAGGGCATTCAAGTGAATTGCCAACTTAACCTCAGCACCAGGTAGTCTTAAAATTTTCCCCCAAATATTATGGGTTCATAGGCATAAACAGACTTCTGTACTCAAAAGCACTTTCTCCACCATTTGATTTGGTGCCTGAAATGCCACATTAGAATTCATTCCTTGTAGGCTGAATTATTTTCAATCTCCAAATAGTTCTCTATTAAAATGCAGATATGGCTAGGAGATTTAACACCTAAGGTTAATTTCTGAAAATCAAAAAATATTTTGAGTGATGGAAAGTAAGAACTGATGAGAATAAAACAAGGACTACGGCCTAAACTAATAAGTGGAGTGCTAAGCACAGGAGAACGGAGAGGAAAATTGGAAGGAGAAATGGAAGAACCCTGAAAACAGACTTAAATTACTTCAAAACACAAGATACTGAAGTGGAAATAAGATTGAAACTAAAAGAAAAAACCCATTAATAGTTCCAAATAACTATCTTAGGGCAATGTTTACAAAAAGGCATTACTCAGAAAATTTATTCATGGGATCATCTAGGAAAAAAGGAAGATTCTTGTACAAGTAATTTGAGAAATTCTTACCTTATTCCTCCTTCCTTTGGCTTCATGATGGATATTGTTATGTAAGGGGCTCTGATGTGTTTAACTCAACTTACTTACATTTATGTATCACAAACTTTTTCACATTGGAAAATTGACACCACACAAATATTAACATCATTTTGTTAAACATCCAAAGTATGTTGAAAGGAACCTTGCTTTGGCAAAAACAAACAAACAAAAAAAAACAAAACATATTTATTGGGTTAGCCAGCACATACATTCGAGATTTCTCCAAGCTTTAGTTTCTGCATCAATTAATTGGACGACACATTTTTGCTGGACTTCCATCCCATGATTATTGTGAGGGCTCAGGATCTCACATAATAAACTGAATAATGTACAGGTGTTTAAGTTATTACCTAATTCTGACCTAACCTGTTTATGCGGTCTGTGCTAATGTGCTAAATCACTTCAGTTGTGTCTGACTCTTTGTCAGACACAAAGCCTGTCAGGCTCCTCTCTCTATGGGATTTCCCAGGCAGGAATACTAGAGTAGGTTGCCACTTCCTCCATGGAATCCTCCCAACCCAGGGACTGAACTCACGTCTCCTGCACTACAGGTGGATTCTTTACCACTGAGCCACTTGGGAAGCAAATTTGAGCACAGACCTGAACAAAAGGAAGGCCTTGCGAAGACACAGTGAGAAGACAGCTGCCAGAGAGAAAAGCTTCATCAAGACCCAACTCTTCCAATGCCCTGATCTTCTTCTAACTTCTAGAGCCGTGAGACAAATTCCTGTTGCTTAAGTCATTCAGTCTCCAGAATTTTGGTTATAGTAGTCCTATCAACATTTTGCACCCATTTTACAGAAAAATAAACTGAACTAAGATGTGACTTGTGGAGTCCACTCATTTATTACAGTATATTCTTTTTAAAAAGCACAAATAAGAGCAAGTATTGATTTAAGAAATTACATACATCTTCCATACAAAACTATAGTCAAAAGAACTTGGTTAATTTACTGTCCAAAGATACGGGCTGCCTCAATTCAAGATGTTTCTCCTCTTTATCTACCATATTCTAAGGTAAAATTCTGAAGTGAGCTCAGAGTAGTCCAAGGGGCTTGTTAGTACAGTATTGTAATTCACACCAGGATAAAATGAAGAGCAAATACTAGTTTATGAGGAAATAAGCTCAGATTTAAAGATAGGCTGTGGTGATAAACCATCTTCATTTCTATAAACGTTGGAGGGAAAGATGACTAATTTTATATTTTTTATCTTCTAGCATAATATATTTTACCATAGACTGATAGTCTCTCTTCAAGTTGTCAAGTGCAAGTTGACATTGAAAAGGACATATATATATATAGAAAATGAAGTATATATATATATATATATATATATATATAAGCTAAGTATATTATTTTTCTGAGTATTTGATGAAGTCAAGATGTTCAAGCAAGTGCCAGATTTAGTTATATCATCTAGAAAGTAATTTTTGTATGTATTTTTATGATTTATGGGTGATCTTTGTAACCTGAAAGTACAGATATTCTGTAGCAGTTATTTTTCAAAAAAGTGTTATCCTGCAAAAGCTAACCTTATAACCTCCTCAAAATACTTCCTCTGATTCTCTATAGATAAAAATATGAATCTTAAAGTTATCAAGAAACAGTGACTTAATACTGCTAATTATTTGACTCTGAAATTTAGCAAATATATTAAATACATTAGAAAAGATGTAAGGAATATATATAGTATCAATATATCATATATATCATATAACATTAACTAGTATTTAATACATGCCATATAACTAATATATATAATATACATATTAAGTTTGCTAATTGAAAAATTGTGTGCTGGGGGAAATTACTTGTCACAGTCCTGCCAATAAATTATTTATATGTCAGTTGGGAAGACAAAGAGATTAGCATGTATTCACCACATTATTAATAATTCTAATGTCTAATATAACTTATTTCTCATAATAATACTCTGAGACAGAGAGTTTTATTAACCTGCCTTATGCATGGGAGAAATGGAGACTCATAAATATTAAGTAAATTGTCAAATGTCACAGACTTACTAAGTGAATGGACTGAAACTCAAACTTGATTATTTGAATCTAATATGCCTGCTTTTTTATTAATAAAAATCCAATCACATCACTTTCAAATTAAAAGTGTAGAGCCTACTGAGACTTCAAGGAAGAGTATTACTTGCATCTTCAGTAGTCATTATGACGACACAACTCTATGAAAAGAACCTCATTCCTGTGACTTTGGATTCGTTCTTCTACTCTGCATCTCAGATTTTTCTCATCTGAACATCTGCACACAACTTGCAAGGAGTTTAGGAAGACATCACAGCTCCGCATGTGCCATAAAGCATGGACTCAACTGCAAATGAGCTTCCCTCCTCCTTGCCCCATGAATTCTAAGTTTACTAGTAGACATTGGAAGCAAGAAAACTGTCTTGAGGATGAATTTCAGGTAAATTTTGTTTTTTTCTGAAAAGACACAGTTAGGTGGTGGATGAGATCCTTTGTAGATTGAAGATCTGTACAATGCACATAGTAGATATTCATTAAAACAGATGATTTTAAATGTGATAACTGACCAGACAGATGTCAATAACTGTACCCTGAAGATATTAAGTAAACCTGTTATCACTTTATATCATTTTATATAAGTCAAGTCAAAACTTTTCCACATAGGGAATTGAATATGGAAGTGTATGAGAAGTATATAATTTAAGTAAGTTGTCACATGGAAAACTAACAGTTAAGAAGGCAGAGATTCAGATGGGTTAATTAGGGCTTGATTTGTAAAGAAGCTTAGTTACCAAATCATTTCTTTCATTGCAATTGTTTTTCTAATGCCCAGGTCACATTTCAGTTTACAGAGCACTGTTTTATCAATCTGGTTTGAGAATTGCTAGCACAGGCACATGCTAACACAAAAATATCCATTTCTGTGCACTTAGTGTTTCTTTAGCTTGAAAGTCATAGGAGCTAGAGAACTAGTACAGATTTGGAATACTAAAATGAATTATGCTCATAAATAATATGGTCTTATTTGTAAAGCAGGCATCATTAAGGCACAGAAATAGCCAGAGAGTTAAAAAGTTCAACCTATATATATATATTTTTTTATTTTTTATTTTTTTGGGGGGTGGGGCCACTTCTATTGGTCTTTCATTTGTCTATTTTCATCCATCTTTGTTCTTTAGCCTGTGTGGGCCTCCCATCACAGTGGCCTCTGTTGTCGCTGAGCACCAGCTCTGGGTGCATGTGCTCCAGACCTCTGGCTCAGTAATTGGACACATCGGTCCAGCTGCTCCACAGCATGTGGGATCTTCCCAGGCCAGGGATCGAACCAGCACCCCTTGCACTGCAAGGTGGTGTCCTTACCCACTGGACCACCAGGGAAGCCCTCAACCTATATTTTGACTTTTGGTTTCTTTTTCTAAAGGTTCTGTGAAACAACAGTGGCTTTGATTTTGTTTTATTTTGTCTCCTCTTCCAAGATACCCTCTGGTGGAGGTCCTAATGAACCATGACATGATTTGCAAGGAAAAACTACTAGACATTAGATTCCTGGCTAATTCTTTCATTGAGTAATTTATACAGCCTCCTTTCTAGATCAGTGGTTGGCAAATCCTATTTGTCATGAGGACCTTAGGGCACCTGTGGTGTCCAGAGGAATGTTTGATTTGTAAATGTACTTCCCAGAGTTAAAATTCCTTCATTTCATAGAAGCTTGTAAAGAAGAACAGAAAGAAATGTTAGTGTTAAAGTATTAAGAGTATTGGTTATGCAAGAAATCAAACACAGATAGCTGTACACTATTAAGATGCTTTGCCTCCTCCATAAGACTATAACAATCTTTGAAAACAAAGACATAACTAACTAGTGTGTCCCTACCCTGCCTTAGGATCTATCACAGGACTTAAGACCCAACAAAAATTGAGATAATTTTGAGTAAGTACATCAGTAATTTATAAAACATGCAAATACAGTAAAATGAACTGAAAGCCTGGAATTGATACAGCCCACATGTCCCCTCCCTGGCTTTGCTCGTCTCCTTAACTGTAAATTTATTCTGCAAGTCCTAGAACATTCTCTAATGTCAGAGTGCAAAGTACTCTGAGGTTTCATTTTTCTTTCAGTAAATGACAAACCAACCTTACTGGTCTCTAGTTCATTAGTTGATAATCCAAAAGAGTTAAACCCAAACCAGGCCAAGTAACTACTTAAACATAGCATCTGTAGTGATATTTAAAACACAATAATCTTTCACTCTACTGAAAGAATCAATAGGCTTGAGAGGCAATTACTAAGAAATATTAGCTTATATATTATCTTCTGTTCAAAATATTCCTATGTATCATCCACAGGAAGGGTTTAATTTTTTGACACTTATATTCTCAGCATACTAAAGACTGAGGGTTTAGTGCTTTGTCATGTAGTTCCTTATTAGTGAATCATCCAACAAGAAGAATCTTAATAACAAAGAAAGAGTTCTTCTCTTTACTAAGGGTTTGATGTTGACTACTCTTGAGTATTTTATATAGTTGCTATCTACTAGAAACTTTTTTTTGTTTTATTTTGTCTCCTCTTCCAAGATACCCTCTGGTGGAGGTCCTAATGAACCATGACATGATTTGCAAGGAAAAACTACTAGACATTAGATTCCTGGCTAATTCTTTCATTGAGTAATTTATACAGCCTCCTTTCTAGATCAGTGGTTGGCAAATCCTATTTGTCATGAGGACCTTAGGGCACCTGTGGTGTCCAGAGGAATGTTTGATTTGTAAATGTACTTCCCAGAGTTAAAATTCCTTCATTTCATAGAAGCTTGTAAAGAAGAACAGAAAGAAATGTTAGTGTTAAAGTATTAAGAGTATTGGTTATGCAAGAAATCAAACACAGATAGCTGTACACTATTAAGATGCTTTGCCTCCTCCATAAGACTATAACAATCTTTGAAAACAAAGACATAACTAACTAGTGTGTCCCTACCCTGCCTTAGGATCTATCACAGGACTTAAGACCCAACAAAAATTGAGATAATTTTGAGTAAGTACATCAGTAATTTATAAAACATGCAAATACAGTAAAATGAACTGAAAGCCTGGAATTGATACAGCCCACATGTCCCCTCCCTGGCTTTGCTCGTCTCCTTAACTGTAAATTTATTCTGCAAGTCCTAGAACATTCTCTAATGTCAGAGTGCAAAGTACTCTGAGGTTTCATTTTTCTTTCAGTAAATGACAAACCAACCTTACTGGTCTCTAGTTCATTAGTTGATAATCCAAAAGAGTTAAACCCAAACCAGGCCAAGTAACTACTTAAACATAGCATCTGTAGTGATATTTAAAACACAATAATCTTTCACTCTACTGAAAGAATCAATAGGCTTGAGAGGCAATTACTAAGAAATATTAGCTTATATATTATCTTCTGTTCAAAATATTCCTATGTATCATCCACAGGAAGGGTTTAATTTTTTGACACTTATATTCTCAGCATACTAAAGACTGAGGGTTTAGTGCTTTGTCATGTAGTTCCTTATTAGTGAATCATCCAACAAGAAGAATCTTAATAACAAAGAAAGAGTTCTTCTCTTTACTAAGGGTTTGATGTTGACTACTCTTGAGTATTTTTATATAGTTGCTATCTACTAGAAACTAGTTTAAATTAACCCAAAGACTCTGGCCAAATAAATCATTTGATCAGGAGGCAATGAAGAAAGACCTGAAGAATCTTGAGAAATGTCATTCTGAGTTAAATGATATCTGCCTTTGATAGCAATTACTGGACATGCACATACTATGTCCAGATTGCCATTAAATCTTGTTGAAGTTAAGGCTAAGTTAGATTTACCATGCCAAATCGCCTGCTTTGATAGATTCCTATTGCCCTGAAATATCTGGAAAATTGTCACCTAATATAGTGAACCTGTCAAACAAATCATTTTCAACTAAATTTAGAGTTAGAAAGTATTACCTGTTAGAAAAATGATTTTAAAGCTTTTGAAATATTCAAAGCTTTGCATAAGTATGTAATCTTTATGCATACAGTCCTTAAAATCTAAAAATGAGTATATCATCATATTTATACATAATTCAGGCTAAAAACTTTGAGCTTGTGTTACCACTAATTATTCTCAGAACAATGCCTAAATGAATAAACAAATTAATGTAAAGAAGGTAATATTTTTACATAGGAACAAGCTTATCATGAGTTGTTGGAGTGGTATCTTCTTTATCAGGGACTCAGATATATGAACTAATGATTCATCCAGGAAAAAATGTGTGACCATGAATTCCATAATATTTATGACTGTGATGTTACTTTCCAAGGCTATAAAAACTTGTATACAGGTGTACATACCTGCAGTCATATTTTACTTAACCTATGAAAAAAACCTAATATTCTATAGTTAATAAATGGTTAAATAAGATTGGTTGCTTGCAAAGAATTTGGAAAGAATTTAAAATCATTCTCTTAAAAAAATGTACAGGGTAGCTTAATCGGGTGCCTCCTTCTTCTTTCTGACAATTCCCCTTGTGGCATTTCAACTTCCTTCCATTAACATTGAGCAGCACTTCGAAAAATAGCCTGGAGTTCTTCACTTTTGCTTTTAGATGACAGGATTGTGCCTCAATAAGCTGTTGAGTGATTGAATACAGTCTCCAAAACCTAAAATGGAAGACTAAATGGAGCACTATGGATCCACTGTGAAGGTGAAATTCAAAATTGCATATTCTCAGCATACTAAAGACTGAGGGTTTAGTGCTTTGTCATGTAGTTCCTTATTAGTGAATCATCCAACAAGAAGAATCTTAATAACAAAGAAAGAGTTCTTCTCTTTACTAAGGGTTTGATGTTGACTACTCTTGAGTATTTTATATAGTTGCTATCTACTAGAAACTAGTTTAAATTAACCCAAAGACTCTGGCCAAATAAATCATTTGATCAGGAGGCAATGAAGAAAGACCTGAAGAATCTTGAGAAATGTCATTCTGAGTTAAATGATATCTGCCTTTGATAGCAATTACTGGACATGCACATACTATGTCCAGATTGCCATTAAATCTTGTTGAAGTTAAGGCTAAGTTAGATTTACCATGCCAAATCGCCTGCTTTGATAGATTCCTATTGCCCTGAAATATCTGGAAAATTGTCACCTAATATAGTGAACCTGTCAAACAAATCATTTTCAACTAAATTTAGAGTTAGAAAGTATTACCTGTTAGAAAAATGATTTTAAAGCTTTTGAAATATTCAAAGCTTTGCATAAGTATGTAATCTTTATGCATACAGTCCTTAAAATCTAAAAATGAGTATATCATCATATTTATACATAATTCAGGCTAAAAACTTTGAGCTTGTGTTACCACTAATTATTCTCAGAACAATGCCTAAATGAATAAACAAATTAATGTAAAGAAGGTAATATTTTTACATAGGAACAAGCTTATCATGAGTTGTTGGAGTGGTATCTTCTTTATCAGGGACTCAGATATATGAACTAATGATTCATCCAGGAAAAAATGTGTGACCATGAATTCCATAATATTTATGACTGTGATGTTACTTTCCAAGGCTATAAAAACTTGTATACAGGTGTACATACCTGCAGTCATATTTTACTTAACCTATGAAAAAAACCTAATATTCTATAGTTAATAAATGGTTAAATAAGATTGGTTGCTTGCAAAGAATTTGGAAAGAATTTAAAATCATTCTCTTAAAAAAATGTACAGGGTAGCTTAATCGGGTGCCTCCTTCTTCTTTCTGACAATTCCCCTTGTGGCATTTCAACTTCCTTCCATTAACATTGAGCAGCACTTCGAAAAATAGCCTGGAGTTCTTCACTTTTGCTTTTAGATGACAGGATTGTGCCTCAATAAGCTGTTGAGTGATTGAATACAGTCTCCAAAACCTAAAATGGAAGACTAAATGGAGCACTATGGATCCACTGTGAAGGTGAAATTCAAAGTTGCAAAAGGTAGAACTACCTCTACTTGACAGATGCAATGAGAACTTAAGAGAAGACATTTTTAAGAATATTGTGTAATCTCAGCTCTACATTTTCACTCTATAATGACTATATTCCATTCTGGCCTATAGGAAAAAATAAGCCATTTATGCAATATCTTAAACTAAGAGGTAACCTAGAAGTTAATTTGTTTAAACTTTGATAACAGGAATATCATGTGTAGCAAAAATGCTTACATGTTCCTCTTAATAGGAGAACATTTCCTTCAGAAAAATCCTCCTTAGAAAAACTGTAGGATGAACAGAGAAAAGTTGAGTTCTTTGTCGGAAAGTGGGGGAATAACTAAAATAATCCTCTTTCTCACAACCTCCTCCACATATGTGCAAGCCCTCCAGCTCCTGCAGAACACAACCTTTCTCTGTCAGCACCAACAGTGCCAATGAAATCACTACTTAAAGAGACCACCCACTCTGGGCAGGGGCAAGTCAGTCTTTTTATTACTCATCTTGTGTCAAAATATCCCTTTCTTTAATGTCCCATTAGTTTTGCCTTCCATTGCCATCTACCCCAGATTTATTGACTCTTTTTAATATGAACTCTTCAAATAATCAACAGCTGTATTATATCAGATGTAAGTTTTTTCTTCTCGACAATTCTCAGGAAACAATGAAGTCACCAAATATGTAATAGCTGTTTATATTCTTGAGACATGCCAGGTGTTCAAGCTTGGTGTGTGTTAACCGACAACAACCCAATGAGTAGATACTAGTGCATTTCCAGGGTTCAGAGAGGATGGGTAAGCTCCTTAAGGTTACTATAGCTACAAAGCAGGAAAGCTGAAATTTAAATCCTATGGTTTTCTTTTTAAATCAGCTTTATTGACTTTTCTCCTTACTGCCCTATGGTCAGTTTTGGTTTGACTTTTTGCAAGTAAATAACACATTATTAAAAATAATAAATTATTAATTTTTTAAATAGGACAGACTTCAACTTGTATCTCTCATTAATTGGTAGAAGCAGGAGATCAGTAGTGTAGGAAAGATAGCCTCTAATAATAATGGCTCAAACTGGCAGATCAGTCTATCAGTTTACTAATGTTCAATCATAAGTAAACGTTTGCAATTTGACACATACAAAGTTGATAGCTACTGTACTTAGTTTTGAATCTACTTTCCTCATATCTAGTAAATGCTACCTGAGTATAAAAGCAGTCAGCTGGTACATCTGGAAGTTCTCAGTTCACATACTGCTGAAGCCTCACTTGAAGGATTTTGAGCATAACCTTGCTAGCATGTGAAATGAGTGCAATTGTACAGGGAGTACTGAGTGACACTCTAAACTTATCAGATAAATATGGCTGAAATAATCTTAATGTTCACTTTATAATATGAAGATTTTAGAGGAAATAAGAAGATAAAAGGACTACAGAAATGGCATATTTGCCAGACCTGTTCATTCTTTTCTTTACTAAGAAAAGATAAGAGGACAGGATCCTTGCCTAGAATGTTTTGAGACCACAAGACCTCACTGTATAATTTTCTAAGGTATGGGGGCTACAGAGATGTTATCAAGTTGATGCTAGAGACTGAGAATGTAGCTGCATTTCTACTAAAAACCCATGGCTTATAAGGAGAGTGTTCTGATCCATTAGGTAAATAATGTATTTTTTTTAATTTGGAGCTGAATAACAAAGCCCAGAACTTTTTTTATCTACAGTATTATTATATCATTTTGGTATTCTTTAACATTAGCCACAAAGATAATTTTCCATTTATTTTCTGCTTTCCATTGTATAAAACTTGTGAATTTCTTTTTTTTTTAATTTGACCATTTTTTTTTACACTGGTTTATTTATTTCTATCCATCTTTATTCTTTTTTTTTTTTAAACCTTTATTTTACTTTTAACTTTTACAGAGTTTTGTTGTTCACAGACATGCATGTTCTCAGATTAGTCACATGTATATCCCCCCCTTCCCTCCCCTCCCGACCATCACACAGCACCCCTGAAGGATCCCCTTTTCTCACAGAGCAATGACTATAGCTATTTTCTTCACTTACGATAGTACAGGCCTTCATGCTACTTCCTTTATGCCTCTCACCCACTGTTTCTTCTCCAAAATGTCCATATGTCCACTGTCCATGTCTGTCTTTCTGTCGCTTCACTGCATGTGCCATCATCACCTATCCATCTTTATTCTTTGGCCTGTATGGACCTTCCATCGCAGTGGCCTCTCTTGCTGCAGAGCACAGGCTCTGGGCGCATGTGCTCCAGAGCACTGGCTCATAATTGGACACACTGGCCCAGCTGCTCTATGGCACGTGGGATCTTCCCGGGCCAGAGATCGAACCCCATGCCCCTTGCACTGTAAGGCGGTGTCCTTACCCACTGGACCACAGGGAAGTCCAAAATTTGTGAATTTCTTTAATGATATTTAAACAAAGATCACTGGCTTTATCATTAAATTCTTCTATCACACTTTCTGAAAGCCTGAAAATAATAAATTATAAGAAAAGTGTGAGATTTCATAGGGACATATGTATGAGGAACCAGAAAATCTACTCAATTTTTTGTTTTCAGTGAGGAGTTTAGTGGATGTAGCAGTGTTTTTGGTTACAAGATCAAGAAAATTTTTGCAAAAATTACAACAAAAAAACTGGCTCATGTGATTAAAAGTCCAAATTGTAGGAGCAGAGATGGCCTCATAGATGAGATGAATCAGGGACTCATGCTATCGACAGTTCCATCTCTTTGGTCTCCTTTCTTCTCAGAATGTAGGTGGCATTTGCTGAGAACTCCTGTCTTTGAAAGACTGAAACCTCATAAAACATATCCAAGCTAATGCCAGAACTGCCCTCTGCTTATAAAAGAAAGGAAATGCTTCAATGTCCAGTTAGAAAAGAATTTAGGATATATTTTGATGTGGTTGTTTGGATGCCATGCAGATCAATGGACTGATAACCATGTGCTAGGTAATGCTATTGTTATTGGAAGCCTCCATAAGAACTACCTAACTAAACTGGGAAGTTCACAATGCCCAATGGAACCGGGGGGATTTTCACCCAAAGAATGGGTTAGGGTTGCCAGGGAGACAGATATCCCTGTTCTTACATGCCTTCTCTTTACATGCTTGCTCTTCTCCATATAATCCATTTTCTTAATGCACAGAAAAAAAATTCCAAGTTTGTACAAAATAAAATTCAAATGTTCATCGTAGTAATTAATCTTCATAAACCAGCCAAAGCTTAATGTTCCCCTATTATCTCTGCAAATTCCTTTGATATACACTTTGTGCTAATTTCATAGGATTAGTAAGTCAGTCAGTTAACCAATATTAACTGAGCAAGTGCAAGCTGGAATCAAGATTGTCACAAGAAATATCAGTAAACTCAGATATACAGATGACACCACCCCTCTGGCAGAAAGTGAAGAGGAACTAAAGAGCCTCTTGATGAAGGTGAAAGAGGAGAGTGAAAAAGCTGGCCTAGAACTCAACATTCAGAAAATCATGGCATCTGGTTGCATAACTTTGTTGTAAATAGATGGAGAAACAATGGAAATAGCAACAGACCTTTATTTTCTTGCATGTAACCATGCGTCATTTATTCAGACTCCCTCTGCCTCTGAGACCTGGAGATAGTAACAGCAACCACCTGAGAGCATCATGGTACAGATTAAATTGAGTAATATATTTAAAATTCTTAAAATAGTCTCTGGCACATAAAAATCACTGGATAGCTTCTAACACCATAATTGTTATTAATGTCCAGGATGAACTGAATGAGGCAAAAACAGGTACACTTGCTGCAAGATATGTAGATGATGCCATGAAAGGATCATATTCAGTACAGATGATCCATTTTGGATGTTGTTAACAGCCATTTATTATCTCCAAGAACCCTGAATGTAAGGCAAAGGGAAAGATTTAGAAGCAGATGGTTCAGTAGGATAAGTTACAAAAGTAGAGAGAAGGAGGGATAAAAAGACTTTGCTGAGAACTCCTGTCTTTGAAAGACTGAAACCTCATAAAACATATCCAAGCTAATGCCAGAACTGCCCTCTGCTTATAAAAGAAAGGAAATGCTTCAATGTCCAGTTAGAAAAGAATTTAGGATATATTTTGATGTGGTTGTTTGGATGCCATGCAGATCAATGGACTGATAACCATGTGCTAGGTAATGCTATTGTTATTGGAAGCCTCCATAAGAACTACCTAACTAAACTGGGAAGTTCACAATGCCCAATGGAACCGGGGGGATTTTCACCCAAAGAATGGGTTAGGGTTGCCAGGGAGACAGATATCCCTGTTCTTACATGCCTTCTCTTTACATGCTTGCTCTTCTCCATATAATCCATTTTCTTAATGCACAGAAAAAATTCCAAGTTTGTACAAAATAAAATTCAAATGTTCATCGTAGTAATTAATCTTCATAAACCAGCCAAAGCTTAATTTTCCCCCTATTATCTCTGCAAATTCCTTTGATATACACTTTGTGCTAATTTCATAGGATTAGTAAGTCAGTCAGTTAACCAATATTAACTGAGCAAGTGCAAGCTGGAATCAAGATTGTCACAAGAAATATCAGTAAACTCAGATATACAGATGACACCACCCCTCTGGCAGAAAGTGAAGAGGAACTAAAGAGCCTCTTGATGAAGGTGAAAGAGGAGAGTGAAAAAGCTGGCCTAGAACTCAACATTCAGAAAATCATGGCATCTGGTTGCATAACTTTGTTGTAAATAGATGGAGAAACAATGGAAATAGCAACAGACCTTTATTTTCTTGCATGTAACCATGCGTCATTTATTCAGACTCCCTCTGCCTCTGAGACCTGGAGATAGTAACAGCAACCACCTGAGAGCATCATGGTACAGATTAAATTGAGTAATATATTTAAAATTCTTAAAATAGTCTCTGGCACATAAAAATCACTGGATAGCTTCTAACACCATAATTGTTATTAATGTCCAGGATGAACTGAATGAGGCAAAAACAGGTACACTTGCTGCAAGATATGTAGATGATGCCATGAAAGGATCATATTCAGTACAGATGATCCATTTTGGATGTTGTTAACAGCCATTTATTATCTCCAAGAACCCTGAATGTAAGGCAAAGGGAAAGATTTAGAAGCAGATGGTTCAGTAGGATAAGTTACAAAAGTAGAGAGAAGGAGGGATAGAGACAAAGAGATAGACGGCTGAATTGCTACAGTGAAAGCATCTCTATTCATGGTGGGAAAAGAGGTGAAATGAACAGGTTTCCGGAGCACCTCTTGCATCAGTAATCTTGTCAACTGATTGTTGACTGATAATGACTCCAATTAGCAGCAAATTCTGGCTGTGTAATTGATGAGACAATTTCCAAATTGTACTTGCCTTCCTATCAGCTGGATGGGAATTCCCAATTATTTATGATCAACTCACTGTGTCTCTATTTCTAAGCAACTAAAGAAAAACCATGATATTGAAATAGAGAAACTCCATATTATTGGAGTTGTACGATGGAATAATTAAAGGCAGAGTAGATGCATACATATAGATATATTTCATTTATTCTCTTCTTCTGCCAATTTCTCCATATCCTTACCACTCCCCACTCCAACAAGTTTAGCCAACATACATACTGGGGATATTCCAAGTCTAGAGTTTGCTTGAGGGATCCTACTATCTGCATACTTTGACTGTGCTCTAAAAATGAATGCTATTCCTAAATGGACCAAGATACTGATGGAATCAGAAAAGGGAAGCAGAACATTAGCTCAAGGATAAAGATATTCAGCATTGCAGGACTGTTGAGCATTTGTTTTAGGGTTGAGCCCATATTATTAAATTTTATTCTCAAATGCCTATGCTCCTCACCCTTAAAACCTTAGCGATCATTTAAAAATATCATGATTATAAATTGTACTAGTTATAAACTTTATATGAATATAA
Organism: Tragulus kanchil; assembly: GCA_022376925.1. Taxonomy (NCBI): domain Eukaryota; kingdom Metazoa; phylum Chordata; class Mammalia; order Artiodactyla; family Tragulidae; genus Tragulus; species Tragulus kanchil. The sequence continues at coordinate 70,564,933 of JAIOJX010000031.1, read as the reverse complement.
AATTAACCAGTTCATCAAGGATTTAACATCTATACTGAAAGGATAGTGATGGAAGTGGGAAACTTGAATACAAGACCAAGAATATTCTCTACAAAGGAAACAAAACATCTATCCTCTTAAAATAAGTCCTTTAAAAAACAGGTTTTATCAAGAAGGAAAAAAAAAAAAAATCCCTGCAAGCGTAATACACAGTTAATTAAGGTAATGTTGTTTACAGTTTAAAGTGTTTAGCAGATTTTAGACAATAATTTCCTCTTGCAATTTATACATTAGGCAATATACAGCCTAGCCGTTTAAGAATATAAAAACTTGCATAATTGCAAAGCTATGTTCAAATTATATTTAAGATTTTTCCTAAGTTCTCAGAATCGTAAATGACTTCCTATCAGCTGAAGATGGGGGAAAAGAGGTGAAATGAACAGGTTTCGGAGCACCTCTTGCATCAGTAATCTTGTCAACTGATTGTTGACTGATAATGACTCCAATTAGCAGCAAATTCTGGCTGTGTAATTGATGAGACAATTTCCAAATTGTACTTGCCTTCCTATCAGCTGGATGGGAATTCCCAATTATTTATGATCAACTCACTGTGTCTCTATTTCTAAGCAACTAAAGAAAAACCATGATATTGAAATAGAGAAACTCCATATTATTGGAGTTGTACGATGGAATAATTAAAGGCAGAGTAGATGCATACATATAGATATATTTCATTTATTCTCTTCTTCTGCCAATTTCTCCATATCCTTACCACTCCCCACTCCAACAAGTTTAGCCAACATACATACTGGGGATATTCCAAGTCTAGAGTTTGCTTGAGGGATCCTACTATCTGCATACTTTGACTGTGCTCTAAAAATGAATGCTATTCCTAAATGGACCAAGATACTGATGGAATCAGAAAAGGGAAGCAGAACATTAGCTCAAGGATAAAGATATTCAGCATTGCAGGACTGTTGAGCATTTGTTTTAGGGTTGAGCCCATATTATTAAATTTTATTCTCAAATGCCTATGCTCCTCACCCTTAAAACCTTAGCGATCATTTAAAAATATCATGATTATAAATTGTACTAGTTATAAACTTTATATGAATATAAAATTAACCAGTTCATCAAGGATTTAACATCTATACTGAAAGGATAGTGATGGAAGTGGGAAACTTGAATACAAGACCAAGAATATTCTCTACAAAGGAAACAAAACATCTATCCTCTTAAAATAAGTCCTTTAAAAAACAGGTTTTATCAAGAAGGAAAAAAAAAAAAAATCCCTGCAAGCGTAATACACAGTTAATTAAGGTAATGTTGTTTACAGTTTAAAGTGTTTAGCAGATTTTAGACAATAATTTCCTCTTGCAATTTATACATTAGGCAATATACAGCCTAGCCGTTTAAGAATATAAAAACTTGCATAATTGCAAAGCTATGTTCAAATTATATTTAAGATTTTTCCTAAGTTCTCAGAATCGTAAATTTTTTCCTGACTGCCACTTAATGCATTTTCTCTCATCTTTATGATTTTAAATGTCAAATTTGAGAAAGAATTATTTGCTTTGATGCTAGTGGGCTATTGTTTCCCTCACATATCTAATCAAATCTCTTTTTATATCAAGAATAAGTAAAATAAAATGTCACCTTTTCTGTGGTGAGAGAGGAGAACTACTGATATTTAGAATAAAATTATAGTTAGTGTTATTGTAGTTGATTATTGTGGGTTAGCTTTCTCATTTAGTGGATAATAGTTTGCATGTGACATTCCAGTGATAACATATTAGTAACAACAAGTAAAGTTTTGTTCATAATTATACCTGAGTAGAAATACTTTCCTGTTGTGGTAAAGTATACATAACATAAATTTAATCAGTCTTAAGTACAGAATTCATTTGCATTAAGTACATTCACATTGTTGTAAATCATTACCACCATCCATTTCCAGAAATTTTTCATCTTTCATACTGACACTCCCTAAGATTAAATAATAATTATCCATTCTATTTCTCCTCCAGTCCTTGGAAGTAGCCAACATACATTCTGCCTCTTTGAATTTGCCTATTCTAGGCATCTTATATGAAATTTTGTAGCTGGCTTTTTCATTTAGAATAATGTCATTATTATGCATCCATATTGCAGCATGTATCAGCATTTCACTCCTTTTTAAGTCTAAATAATATTATATTTAGAGATCATACTATATTTATATATTCATTTGTCAATGGACATTTGGGTTGTTTCTACCTTGTAGCTGTTATGAGCCATCCTGCTGCAAACACTGAAAGGCAAATATCTGAGTCTCTTTTCAGTTCATTTGGGTATATATATATCCAGAAGTAAAATTCCTGGATCACAGCGATTCCACTCCTGGGCATATCTCCATACAATATAATTTTAAAAGATACATACACCCTTATGTTCACAACAGTATTATTTGCAATAGGTGAGACATGGAAACAACCTAAATATCCATCAACAGATGAATGGATAAAAAAGATGCAGTACATATTAGTGTACACAATGGAATACTACTCAGCTATAAAAAAGAATGAAATTTGCAGCAGCATGGATAGGATCTAGAGATTATCATATTAAGTGAAGACAATAAGAAAGGGGCGACCAATACCATGTGCTATCACTTAAACGTGGGATCTAAACTATGATACAAATGAACCTATCTATGAAACCTAAACTAATTCATGAATATCACCAGAAGCTATGCAAGTCAAGAAACAGTGGAATAACATTTTTAAGGCACTGAAAGAAAAAATATCCAGAAATCTCTATGTGCAGATTAAAAGTCTACAGAAGTGATATCTCATTGTAGTTTTGATTTGCATTTCTCTAATAATAAGCAACGTTGAGCGTCTTTTCATGTGTGTTTTGGCCACCTGTATGTCTTCCTTGGATAAATGTCTCTTTAGGTCTTTTTCCCATTTTTTGATTGGGTGGGCTGTTTTTTCAGTATTGAGCTGTCTGAGCTGCTTGTATATTTTTGAGATTAGTTTTTTGTCTGTTGTTTCATTTGCTATTATTTTCTCCCATTCTGTGGGTTGTCTGTTCACCTTGTTTGTAGTTTCTTTTGCTGTGCAGAAGCGTTTAAGTTTCATATATATACTAACACATATATATGGAATCTAGTAAGTTTGTTCTGATAAATACACATGCAGAGCATCAATGGAAAAACAGTCATAGAGGACAGACTTATGGACATTGTGGAGAGGGAAAAGTGGGTGAGAGATATGTAAAGAACAACATGGAACTCTATATTATCTTATATAAAAGAGATAACTATTGTTAATGCACTGTGGGACTAAGGGATCGTACATGGGGGCTATGTGATGGCCTGGAGGGGTGGAAGGGGCGGGAATTGGATATACATATGACTAATCTGGAATTATAAGTATCTGTAAACAATAAAACTCTGTAAAATCAAAATAAAAAACTTGTCATTGTGGGGGAAAAAAAGCCTACAGAAGAAATAAGAAAATGCAGTCAAGAATTTTGGAACACTGTCTCTGCATAACTTGTTCCTTTCCAATGTTCTGCCCAGTTTATTCTAGTCCCTCCAGTATCTCTGACATTTGATCTATCTCTTCTACACCACAAGGCTGCTGCTAGCATCTGAGTTCTCTTTGCACTGCAGTTCCGGAATTCTCTTAAGTAGAGAGCTTTATGCTGGGGCTTGCTTTAGTTGTTTGCCTTTTCTAAAGGATAACAATCTCGTGGGCTTTCCCAGGGGCTCTCAAGGAAAGAATCTGCCTGCACTGCAGGAGATACAGGAGACATGGTTTCGATCCTGAGTTGGGAAGATGTGGAGGAGGAAATGGCAACTCATTCCAGTATTCTTACTTGGGAAATCCCAAGGACAGAGGGGCCTGGCAAACTACAGTTCATGGTATCACAAAGAGTCAGACATGACTTAGCAACTAAACCACCACCAACAATAATCTGTGCAACCTGTTAGTCAATGTCTGAAAATAGTTGTTCGCTGTGTTTTCTTTTTAGCTTTTTACTCACTTACAGCAGTGGGTGAAACAATTTTTTATATTTTTAGATTTAATTACCTTGTGATTTATTAATTCATGGCAGAAAGAGCTGTCCTCTGATAGCTTTCCATTTTAACTGTATTATGAAAATTATTGTCAGAAAGTTCACTTTCATTAATATTTTTAAAACATCCCTGTTTTATACTTGCATCCCATTTTGTTCAAAATATAATGTGTGCGTGCTCGCTTTGGCAGCACATATACTAAAATTGGAACGATACAGAGAAGATTAGCATGGCCTCTGTGCAAGGATGACATGCAAATTCGTGAAGCGTTCCATATTTAAAAAAAAAAAATATATACATATATATATATATATATATATATATAGTGTGAGTTGTAGCATCAAACACATGAAGTTTCATTGCAAATATGCATGAGAAGTCTTAGATTACCATTTACTTTACCCTCTTCTTGTAGTAGGCAGCCATGGCTTGAAAATGGTGGTTTATAAATCTATGAATGAGAGAGAATATGATCACAGTACTAATTTTTCATTAATCTGTAAATGCTTTATCTTTTCCTGCTTATCTAACCTCACCATTTTATCTCACGAGGAAGAAATAAGAAAATGCAGTCAAGAATTTTGGAACACTGTCTCTGCATAACTTGTTCCTTTCCAATGTTCTGCCCAGTTTATTCTAGTCCCTCCAGTATCTCTGACATTTGATCTATCTCTTCTACACCACAAGGCTGCTGCTAGCATCTGAGTTCTCTTTGCACTGCAGTTCCGGAATTCTCTTAAGTAGAGAGCTTTATGCTGGGGCTTGCTTTAGTTGTTTGCCTTTTCTAAAGGATAACAATCTCGTGGGCTTTCCCAGGGGCTCTCAAGGAAAGAATCTGCCTGCACTGCAGGAGATACAGGAGACATGGTTTCGATCCTGAGTTGGGAAGATGTGGAGGAGGAAATGGCAACTCATTCCAGTATTCTTACTTGGGAAATCCCAAGGACAGAGGGGCCTGGCAAACTACAGTTCATGGTATCACAAAGAGTCAGACATGACTTAGCAACTAAACCACCACCAACAATAATCTGTGCAACCTGTTAGTCAATGTCTGAAAATAGTTGTTCGCTGTGTTTTCTTTTTAGCTTTTTACTCACTTACAGCAGTGGGTGAAACAATTTTTTATATTTTTAGATTTAATTACCTTGTGATTTATTAATTCATGGCAGAAAGAGCTGTCCTCTGATAGCTTTCCATTTTAACTGTATTATGAAAATTATTGTCAGAAAGTTCACTTTCATTAATATTTTTAAAACATCCCTGTTTTATACTTGCATCCCATTTTGTTCAAAATATAATGTGTGCGTGCTCGCTTTGGCAGCACATATACTAAAATTGGAACGATACAGAGAAGATTAGCATGGCCTCTGTGCAAGGATGACATGCAAATTCGTGAAGCGTTCCATATTTAAAAAAAAAAAATATATACATATATATATATATATATATATATATATAGTGTGAGTTGTAGCATCAAACACATGAAGTTTCATTGCAAATATGCATGAGAAGTCTTAGATTACCATTTACTTTACCCTCTTCTTGTAGTAGGCAGCCATGGCTTGAAAATGGTGGTTTATAAATCTATGAATGAGAGAGAATATGATCACAGTACTAATTTTTCATTAATCTGTAAATGCTTTATCTTTTCCTGCTTATCTAACCTCACCATTTTATCTCACGAGGAAGACTCATCCTATAATCAGCTATCATCATAGAAAAATTGATGATGGCTAAATGTGAATTTATGGAACACAGTATAGTACCCAGACCAGCTAGTAGTCATCCATAGGATTGCTTCTTATCAATTCATGTTTCACAGTATTTGAAAACAGAGGTTTCCCCCAGTTATATGCCAGTGGGGTGTTCCTATGAAACCTTTCATGAACTGAAATGATAAAGAATATCAATGCTTTTCTGAAAGTTAACGTTATGCCACTTTGCTTTCGAAAAAGACCAACTTTAGTATGATAATAGCTTTTTTGGTAAAAGTCAAACTTCTCTTTAAACTACTTTCAGTTAACTCAAACTTTTGGAAAGCAGTGGGGCACATGTATGCACGATGTGTTACATTGATTGCTAATAATGTAATATCCTGCAATGTGAAGAGATGATATTCACGTCAGAGAGACTTTGATCCAATAGAAGTCTGCACTCATTCATTAATTACATCATCATCACGTTTCTTCATTTGGTTACTAGGCTGTGCATGCTGCCCTAAACTCTCTGACAATAGGCATCCTCATCTGAAATACTGCAATAATAGTTCTATTACTGTGATTGTTGTTTAGTAACTAAGTTCGTATCTGACACTTTCACTACCCCAGAGACTATAACTTGCCCGTTTCCTCTATCCATGGGATTTCCAAGGCAAGAATATGGTAGTAGGTTGCCATTTTCTTCTCCAGGGGATCTTCCTGACCCAGGATCAAGCCCATGTCTCCTATATTACAGGGAAATTCTTTACTGTTGAGCCACTACTATAATGTATTTGCTTATTAGGAAAACACCTAACATAATAACTGGCCAATAGGAGGTCAGTCAATGAAGCCAAGCTCGTTAGTACCCTGAAGAAAAGGTTCTTATCACCAGCACATAATCTATATTTGGCAATTATACATATCCTACAAACCTAAAGAAGTTCTGCTGATCAAAACTCATAATTTTAAAAACAAACAGAAACCAAGCACTGCCAGGTTATCTACCAAGCATGTACCCTCTTCTTGTAGTAGGCAGCCATGGCTTGAAAATGGTGGTTTATAAATCTATGAATGAGAGAGAATATGATCACAGTACTAATTTTTCATTAATCTTAAATGCTTTATCTTTTCCTGCTTATCTAACCTCACCATTTTATCTCACGAGGAAGACTCATCCTATAATCAGCTATCATCATAGAAAAATTGATGATGGCTAAATGTGAATTTATGGAACACAGTATAGTACCCAGACCAGCTAGTAGTCATCCATAGGATTGCTTCTTATCAATTCATGTTTCACAGTATTTGAAAACAGAGGTTTCCCCCAGTTATATGCCAGTGGGGTGTTCCTATGAAACCTTTCATGAACTGAAATGATAAAGAATATCAATGCTTTTCTGAAAGTTAACGTTATGCCACTTTGCTTTCGAAAAAGACCAACTTTAGTATGATAATAGCTTTTTTGGTAAAAGTCAAACTTCTCTTTAAACTACTTTCAGTTAACTCAAACTTTTGGAAAGCAGTGGGGCACATGTATGCACGATGTGTTACATTGATTGCTAATAATGTAATATCCTGCAATGTGAAGAGATGATATTCACGTCAGAGAGACTTTGATCCAATAGAAGTCTGCACTCATTCATTAATTACATCATCATCACGTTTCTTCATTTGGTTACTAGGCTGTGCATGCTGCCCTAAACTCTCTGACAATAGGCATCCTCATCTGAAATACTGCAATAATAGTTCTATTACTGTGATTGTTGTTTAGTAACTAAGTTCGTATCTGACACTTTCACTACCCCAGAGACTATAACTTGCCCGTTTCCTCTATCCATGGGATTTCCAAGGCAAGAATATGGTAGTAGGTTGCCATTTTCTTCTCCAGGGGATCTTCCTGACCCAGGATCAAGCCCATGTCTCCTATATTACAGGGAAATTCTTTACTGTTGAGCCACTACTATAATGTATTTGCTTATTAGGAAAACACCTAACATAATAACTGGCCAATAGGAGGTCAGTCAATGAAGCCAAGCTCGTTAGTACCCTGAAGAAAAGGTTCTTATCACCAGCACATAATCTATATTTGGCAATTATACATATCCTACAAACCTAAAGAAGTTCTGCTGATCAAAACTCATAATTTTAAAAACAAACAGAAACCAAGCACTGCCAGGTTATCTACTATGTATAGTTGTAGGACAGAATCTTCTCTACGGCATGTACTTTGGTGTGCTCCATCCAATTTGGATTTAAATAACTCAGGTGGAGAAGCTCCCCATGGAGACTCATCCACATTGTAACAGATCTCACTACTACATAATTGTCCCTAAAATTCTCCCTAGCTTTCCCTGTGCTCGATTTTGTCTCATCACTTCTCATTAAAACAATAAGGCACAAGTAATACTAAGAATAAGAAAGCTGCTTGACAGTTTTTCATCTTAATTTTAGACATTTCCACATTGTCACAGCTTTCATTTTTATTTTGAACCACCACTTGAAAAGCAACTTCAAATATTTCACTTAATGATAATATAAAAGTTTCCAGTGGTTTAGCTGACCCTGATTTAATTCCCCTCTTCTTCTTTAATAAAAGGAAGAGATGATCTGAAGTATAAAATGTTTGGATGTCTGCAAACATTTTAAATGCTTAACTCAGATGCAGAAGCATTGATTTTTTCCCAAATCCATTAATCCACTAAAAAGTGCTTCTTTGTGATTTGGCAGAGAATATAGTTTAATTTTATAACCATCCTGTGTGGCCCACATCAGTCATGCTACTTAGACTTATTTTTTTTTTCTGCCAAGCATTTAGAAGGTGAAGGTCAATGCCATCTCTGTAGGACACAGAGCCCTTGATTCATGGCTTAGAAACATCAAGGGTTTATTGGTTGCAATCTATTGTTGGCTGTTTTTAAACTATTCACAAAGGTATCTTGAATCTACATTGTGGTTGGCATCGTGAATGATGGTCCTTATCAACAGACCAGCCTATGGGGAGAATGGCACATGGATTTATTGTCAGTTTCCTAATGTTTCAAGAATATCTGCATGCATACCACTTGATTTGGGTCTCTCCTTAAAAAAAACATAATAACTGGCCAATAGGAGGTCAGTCAATGAAGCCAAGCTCGTTAGTACCCTGAAGAAAAGGTTCTTATCACCAGCACATAATCTATATTTGGCAATTATACATATCCTACAAACCTAAAGAAGTTCTGCTGATCAAAACTCATAATTTTAAAAACAAACAGAAACCAAGCACTGCCAGGTTATCTACTATGTATAGTTGTAGGACAGAATCTTCTCGGCATGTACTTTGGTGTGCTCCATCCAATTTGGATTTAAATAACTCAGGTGGAGAAGCTCCCCATGGAGACTCATCCACATTGTAACAGATCTCACTACTACATAATTGTCCCTAAAATTCTCCCTAGCTTTCCCTGTGCTCGATTTTGTCTCATCACTTCTCATTAAAACAATAAGGCACAAGTAATACTAAGAATAAGAAAGCTGCTTGACAGTTTTTCATCTTAATTTTAGACATTTCCACATTGTCACAGCTTTCATTTTTATTTTGAACCACCACTTGAAAAGCAACTTCAAATATTTCACTTAATGATAATATAAAAGTTTCCAGTGGTTTAGCTGACCCTGATTTAATTCCCCTCTTCTTCTTTAATAAAAGGAAGAGATGATCTGAAGTATAAAATGTTTGGATGTCTGCAAACATTTTAAATGCTTAACTCAGATGCAGAAGCATTGATTTTTCCTAAATCCATTAATCCACTAAAAAGTGCTTCTTTGTGATTTGGCAGAGAATATAGTTTAATTTTATAACCATCCTGTGTGGCCCACATCAGTCATGCTACTTAGACTTATTTTTTTTTTCTGCCAAGCATTTAGAAGGTGAAGGTCAATGCCATCTCTGTAGGACACAGAGCCCTTGATTCATGGCTTAGAAACATCAAGGGTTTATTGGTTGCAATCTATTGTTGGCTGTTTTTAAACTATTCACAAAGGTATCTTGAATCTACATTGTGGTTGGCATCGTGAATGATGGTCCTTATCAACAGACCAGCCTATGGGGAGAATGGCACATGGATTTATTGTCAGTTTCCTAATGTTTCAAGAATATCTGCATGCATACCACTTGATTTGGGTCTCTCCCTACAGAGGGAATAGGTATTACAGAAAGGGGGGCAAAGAAAAGAAACAGGTTTGCAACTTTTATCTACCTTTCATTAAGGATTCAATCTTTTCTTTATATAATGGCTCCCATTGGAACAATAAAATGATTTACACCTTTAAGGCTTTTTGCAACACTTCTGGCCTATACTTAATTGTCATGTACTTTAAGAACAAGCTTTCTTTGTTACATAGGAGACTGTATGATGCAAATTAGTTGATTAATTCATGGCAGTAAGCTTTATAAAGACATGACAGTAACTTCTTTGTGCCAGTTTCCAGTATAAAAGGAACTCAATTGCTTGAATTTTTTTTTTTTTTTTTTTCCAGCAAATGTGTGACTTTAGTCTCAGATGCCCTTACCCAAATTTTCTTCAAGGAAAAGGCAATCTACTTCCTTCTCCATAGACCACTTTTGGGATTTCCTCCTGAAACAAACCTATTCCCAAGACTCTAGTTATCTTTCACTAATATTACATCATTTCTTTTTCTGCTCAGGGTGTATTTTGCTCCTGTTACTGAAAACTTTTTTGAGAGCTGGGATTAATTTTGTGTTTCATTCATCTTGATATCCACAGCCTAAACACAGTATTGACTGCATGGCAGATGCTCAATAAAATGAATGGATTTGTGTGATGGTTGGGAGGGGTGGGAAGGGGGGGATATACATATGACTAACCTGGGAACATACATATCTGTAAACAACAAAACTTTGTAAAAGCTAAAAGCAAAATAAAGGTTTTAAAAAAAAAAGAATGAATTTAAACTCCATCTTGATAGCAATAGTAAAATACATGTATCAAAAAATCCCCACAGAATTCAAATAATTTGGTTTCACTGAAAATTATTGTCATAAATAATTTCCTAATGAAACAAGATTTATATCATCCCAGGCTTGCCTTTGTATGAAGGCACCTTCTGAGGTTTAAAATGAGGAATTTCTCTGACCTCGTCCCACAGTGTAGGTTGCTTAATTTACCTGATGATTCTTGGATCTATTGCACACGTGTGCTAAGTCACTTCAGTCATGTCCAACTCTTTATGACACTATGGACTCTAGCCTGCCAGGCTCTTCTGTCTGTGGAATTCTCCAGGCAAGAATGCTGGAGTGGGTTGCCAGACCCTCCTCCAGGAGCTGAAAGGGGCAAAGAAAAGAAACAGGTTTGCAACTTTTATCTACCTTTCATTAAGGATTCAATCTTTTCTTTATATAATGGCTCCCATTGGAACAATAAAATGATTTACACCTTTAAGGCTTTTGCAACACTTCTGGCCTATACTTAATTGTCATGTACTTTAAGAACAAGCTTTCTTTGTTACATAGGAGACTGTATGATGCAAATTAGTTGATTAATTCATGGCAGTAAGCTTTATAAAGACATGACAGTAACTTCTTTGTGCCAGTTTCCAGTATAAAAGGAACTCAATTGCTTGAATTTTTTTTTTTTTTTTTTCCAGCAAATGTGTGACTTTAGTCTCAGATGCCCTTACCCAAATTTTCTTCAAGGAAAAGGCAATCTACTTCCTTCTCCATAGACCACTTTTGGGATTTCCTCCTGAAACAAACCTATTCCCAAGACTCTAGTTATCTTTCACTAATATTACATCATTTCTTTTTCTGCTCAGGGTGTATTTTGCTCCTGTTACTGAAAACTTTTTTGAGAGCTGGGATTAATTTTGTGTTTCATTCATCTTGATATCCACAGCCTAAACACAGTATTGACTGCATGGCAGATGCTCAATAAAATGAATGGATTTGTGTGATGGTTGGGAGGGGTGGGAAGGGGGGGATATACATATGACTAACCTGGGAACATACATATCTGTAAACAACAAAACTTTGTAAAAGCTAAAAGCAAAATAAAGGTTTTAAAAAAAAAAGAATGAATTTAAACTCCATCTTGATAGCAATAGTAAAATACATGTATCAAAAAATCCCCACAGAATTCAAATAATTTGGTTTCACTGAAAATTATTGTCATAAATAATTTCCTAATGAAACAAGATTTATATCATCCCAGGCTTGCCTTTGTATGAAGGCACCTTCTGAGGTTTAAAATGAGGAATTTCTCTGACCTCGTCCCACAGTGTAGGTTGCTTAATTTACCTGATGATTCTTGGATCTATTGCACACGTGTGCTAAGTCACTTCAGTCATGTCCAACTCTTTATGACACTATGGACTCTAGCCTGCCAGGCTCTTCTGTCTATGGAATTCTCCAGGCAAGAATGCTGGAGTGGGTTGCCAGACCCTCCTCCAGGGGAGCTCCCCAACCCAGGAATTGAACCCTTGTCTCTTATGTCTCCTGCATTGGCAGGCAGGTTCTTTACCACCAGTGCCACCTGAGAAGCCCTTCTACTGCATGAGGCTATGCTTACCGAGTGGCTTATTAATTTAAATGAGTTTTAGCTTGTTGAGTTTTTGAGTAAATATTAATTCAACATGGCTTTTAACTGTATTTTAAAGACATTAAAATTCTAATTCCAGTGAGAGCAGTGAAGTATACTCTCATTGGCATGACTGAATAGCAGGACAAAAATATAACATGGGATTAAACTATAGCAAATATACTTTACTGAAATTGGATCCATGAATGGGTTCCAAAAAAATCCATACGTCCCTGGTATTACATTTAAAATTGTGTATCATACTTTTCAACAGATTATCCAAAAATTCTAAGAATTACTATTACCAAACCAAATACCCCCTTTATATAATGTTCCTTATAACTCACTCCCACAGCCACTAGAAAAAAATTATTTTCAGTTTACATGGAATCTTGTGATTCAATGTGTTAAACAGACATGATCAGGGAAAACATTTTTGTAGAAACATTTAATATGATGAATTTATTGTAGTCAAGTTAAGAGACTCTCTCAGAAATGTGCTGGAATAAGAGTAATCATATAGAACTTTTATATATTATGCATATGTTTTTATATATATATATATATATATATATATATATATACACACACACACATACACATAGACATATATATATACACACACACAATGGAATACCAATCCATATGAAATGAAATGTTGCCATTTGCTACAACATGGATGGATCCAACGGATATCATGCTAAGTGAAATAAGTCAGGCAGATACTAAATGATTTCAGTTATATGCGAAATCTAAAAAATGAACAAACCAGGTTTAAAATGAGGAATTCTCTGACCTCGTCCCACAGTGTAGGTTGCTTAATTTACCTGATGATTCTTGGATCTATTGCACACGTGTGCTAAGTCACTTCAGTCATGTCCAACTCTTTATGACACTATGGACTCTAGCCTGCCAGGCTCTTCTGTCTATGGAATTCTCCAGGCAAGAATGCTGGAGTGGGTTGCCAGACCCTCCTCCAGGGGAGCTCCCCAACCCAGGAATTGAACCCTTGTCTCTTATGTCTCCTGCATTGGCAGGCAGGTTCTTTACCACCAGTGCCACCTGAGAAGCCCTTCTACTGCATGAGGCTATGCTTACCGAGTGGCTTATTAATTTAAATGAGTTTTAGCTTGTTGAGTTTTTGAGTAAATATTAATTCAACATGGCTTTTAACTGTATTTTAAAGACATTAAAATTCTAATTCCAGTGAGAGCAGTGAAGTATACTCTCATTGGCATGACTGAATAGCAGGACAAAAATATAACATGGGATTAAACTATAGCAAATATACTTTACTGAAATTGGATCCATGAATGGGTTCCAAAAAAATCCATACGTCCCTGGTATTACATTTAAAATTGTGTATCATACTTTTCAACAGATTATCCAAAAATTCTAAGAATTACTATTACCAAACCAAATACCCCCTTTATATAATGTTCCTTATAACTCACTCCCACAGCCACTAGAAAAAAATTATTTTCAGTTTACATGGAATCTTGTGATTCAATGTGTTAAACAGACATGATCAGGGAAAACATTTTTGTAGAAACATTTAATATGATGAATTTATTGTAGTCAAGTTAAGAGACTCTCTCAGAAATGTGCTGGAATAAGAGTAATCATATAGAACTTTTATATATTATGCATATGTTTTTATATATATATATATATATATATATATATATATACACACACACACATACACATAGACATATATATATACACACACACAATGGAATACCAATCCATATGAAATGAAATGTTGCCATTTGCTACAACATGGATGGATCCAACGGATATCATGCTAAGTGAAATAAGTCAGGCAGATACTAAATGATTTCAGTTATATGCGAAATCTAAAAAATGAACAAACCAATCAACAGACTTGTAGATATAAAGGACAAATTGGTAGTTGCTAGATGGGAGGAGAGTTGGGGACTGGAGAAGTGCTTGAAGGGGATTAAGAGTTACAAACTTGCAGTTATAAAACAGATTAATCACAGGAATGTAATGTACAAGGATAGAGAATATATTAAGTATGTTATAGTAAATTTGTATGATGACATGGTAATTTATCCTGGTGATCATTTCATAATGCACAAAAATATCAAGTCACTATATTGAACATTTAAAACCAGCAGAACATTGTGGGTCAGTTGTAATTCAATAAAGAAGAAATACACATTGGATTTTGTCAGAAATTTTTTGTGCTATTGAGATGATTGTATGATTTTTCCTTAATATTTTGCTAATATGAAGAATTATATTGATTCATTTTTAAAAGTCAAAACAAACTATGCATTCTTAAAATAACCTCCACTTAGTCATCATGTATCATTCTTTTTTATATGACTAAATTTAATTTCCTCATATTTATTCAAGCAAATTTATGTCTTCATTAATGAAAGATACTGCACTGTAGTTTCTTTTATATCTAGCCTGGTATGATAAAGGCATTACTGTTCTCATGAAAGAAGTGTTCCCTCTTCCTCTATTTTCTCAAAGATTTTAAATAGGATTGGTATATTTTTTTATATATTTGATAGAATTTATTAGTAAAACCATGTGGTTTTACTGACAAAATATATGTTTATGCATATATGTTAATATGTTTGTATGTACAGTAAAAATTGTATAACATATTTTACAGTGTATGTGGAGATAATCTTATTTTATTCATCAATAAAATTCATAAAAGGTTAGTACTTATATCATTATTATGAGAGTTAAAAATAGGATAACTTATACAAGGCAATTCAGGCATCATCTAATAACCCAGCAATAAAAGTAATAATGATAAATACTATGACTTTTTATTATATTTATTATTTGTACTAGCTCATTTCTCAAGCCACGCTTTTCCTCTACTCTGATAAAAAGCCAAACCTGTTTATAATATTGGTTAGATGAGACAGATACAAAATCAAATCTACAAAGTGCTTTAATGCAGAGATTTTTCAAAAAATCAAAACCAGGAGAATGAAAAAACATAGAATCCAATGTATTTTGAAAACTGAATAAATATAAACTAATGTAGGGTAAATTTTGTGGCTGAGAACAAATAATAAAAACAAATCAAGATACATTAGGTATATGCAATGACAAGAGGGAGTATTTTGCACTTGCTAGGCCTAAATAAATCAATACATAAATAAACGCATAACAACTTTACAGTAATATGTATCCAGTGCTTTGGAAATGTTTTAGGTAAGAGAGAAGGAACTATTGTAGAGGGCTGAATATTCTTGCCTGGAGTAGTCAGGCAATTAGAGTGTTATGAGGCATTTTAGAGATTAGACAGTATCAAAACATGACTCTCAGATTTTGATGATGCTTTATGGTAACTATGTTCTCTAAAGCTGTACCCAGTGATTTTAGGCCTCAGGTCAAAACATCTGCACCATAGTGAATTAAGAATGAGAAATCCAGACAGTTCCTTGTGCAGAAAAGTTTGGTGGGTGCTGTTCCTAGGTCAGGAAAAGTCCAAAGAAATGGTGCTGATAACCACATTCTGGTTAATATCGCAAATTTATGTCTTCATTAATGAAAGATACTGCACTGTAGTTTCTTTTATATCTAGCCTGGTATGATAAAGGCATTACTGTTCTCATGAAAGAAGTGTTCCTCTTCCTCTATTTTCTCAAAGATTTTAAATAGGATTGGTATATTTTTTTATATATTTGATAGAATTTATTAGTAAAACCATGTGGTTTTACTGACAAAATATATGTTTATGCATATATGTTAATATGTTTGTATGTACAGTAAAAATTGTATAACATATTTTACAGTGTATGTGGAGATAATCTTATTTTATTCATCAATAAAATTCATAAAAGGTTAGTACTTATATCATTATTATGAGAGTTAAAAATAGGATAACTTATACAAGGCAATTCAGGCATCATCTAATAACCCAGCAATAAAAGTAATAATGATAAATACTATGACTTTTTATTATATTTATTATTTGTACTAGCTCATTTCTCAAGCCACGCTTTTCCTCTACTCTGATAAAAAGCCAAACCTGTTTATAATATTGGTTAGATGAGACAGATACAAAATCAAATCTACAAAGTGCTTTAATGCAGAGATTTTTCAAAAAATCAAAACCAGGAGAATGAAAAAACATAGAATCCAATGTATTTTGAAAACTGAATAAATATAAACTAATGTAGGGTAAATTTTGTGGCTGAGAACAAATAATAAAAACAAATCAAGATACATTAGGTATATGCAATGACAAGAGGGAGTATTTTGCACTTGCTAGGCCTAAATAAATCAATACATAAATAAACGCATAACAACTTTACAGTAATATGTATCCAGTGCTTTGGAAATGTTTTAGGTAAGAGAGAAGGAACTATTGTAGAGGGCTGAATATTCTTGCCTGGAGTAGTCAGGCAATTAGAGTGTTATGAGGCATTTTAGAGATTAGACAGTATCAAAACATGACTCTCAGATTTTGATGATGCTTTATGGTAACTATGTTCTCTAAAGCTGTACCCAGTGATTTTAGGCCTCAGGTCAAAACATCTGCACCATAGTGAATTAAGAATGAGAAATCCAGACAGTTCCTTGTGCAGAAAAGTTTGGTGGGTGCTGTTCCTAGGTCAGGAAAAGTCCAAAGAAATGGTGCTGATAACCATCTATTTGGTTAACTACCTCTGTCATGGGGTTAGACTTAGTATTGGGAAAGGGGAACTGGGAAGAAGAAAGTACTGAGGGGGCAAACCAGGCTGAGTGATTTTCTCTGCTGTAGGGTGTGGAGATGACATGTCAGTCAGAGGTGAGAGGACAGATAATTAATAAGAGCACCTCAGCATGCACCCATTTCCCTTCCCTTTGTGGTCAGCCTGTGCACTATACCTGGAAGTACAGTTAGAAGGCTTTGTGATTGTCATTTGTTGTTTAGTTGTTAAGTCATGCTCAACTCTTTTGGAACTCCATGGACTGTATCATTCCAGGTTCCTCTGCCCATAGTTTTCCAGGTAAAAATACTGGAGTGGACTGTCATTTCCTCCTCCAGGGAATCTTTCTGACCCAGGATTGAACTCAGGTCTTCTGCCTGGCAGGCAGATTCTAAACCACTGACCCACCAGGGAAGCCTACCTCCCTGCCACAAATATCTCTTATACACTGATATCCCATCATTAAGTATGACAACTATATAGTGTGTATGCATCTACTCTATGCATTCATACTCTGGGAACACCCATTTCTGAGAGGGTTTCTGCATTAGCTCCTGAACAACTGTGACCTCCAACTGATCCACAGAACACCTTGTTGAAACTTAATTTCCATTAAAGTGCTACCTCTTGTTTTTTCTCTTTGACTTCTTTTAACAGTGATTATAAACCTTAATTGAACATTTGCTTCACTTCGAGAGTTTCTGAAAATACCAGTGCTCAGGACTGACCCTAAGAGATTCTGATTTAATTTATTTGGGAGGGGGGAGTTTTGTTGTTCAGTCACTCAGACATGTCTGATTCAGTGTAACCCCATGGACTACATACATAGGGAAGCACACCAGGCTTCCCTGTCCTTCACTATCTCTCCTAGAGTTGGCTCAAGGTCCACTGTACCTGCCTGTCCTACTGCCTTTAGTCTTTCCAGGCATTGGGGTCTTTTCATTCTGATAGTGAATTAAGAATGAGAAATCCAGACAGTTCCTTGTGCAGAAAAGTTTGGTGGGTGCTGTTCCTAGGTCAGGAAAAGTCCAAAGAAATGGTGCTGATAACCATCTATTTGGTTAACTACCTCTGTCATGGGGTTAGACTTAGTATTGGGAAAGGGGAACTGGGAAGAAGAAAGTACTGAGGGGGCAAACCAGGCTGAGTGATTTTCTCTGCTGTAGGGTGTGGAGATGACATGTCAGTCAGAGGTGAGAGGACAGATAATTAATAAGAGCACCTCAGCATGCACCCATTTCCCTTCCCTTTGTGGTCAGCCTGTGCACTATACCTGGAAGTACAGTTAGAAGGCTTTGTGATTGTCATTTGTTGTTTAGTTGTTAAGTCATGCTCAACTCTTTTGGAACTCCATGGACTGTATCATTCCAGGTTCCTCTGCCCATAGTTTTCCAGGTAAAAATACTGGAGTGGACTGTCATTTCCTCCTCCAGGGAATCTTTCTGACCCAGGATTGAACTCAGGTCTTCTGCCTGGCAGGCAGATTCTAAACCACTGACCCACCAGGGAAGCCTACCTCCCTGCCACAAATATCTCTTATACACTGATATCCCATCATTAAGTATGACAACTATATAGTGTGTATGCATCTACTCTATGCATTCATACTCTGGGAACACCCATTTCTGAGAGGGTTTCTGCATTAGCTCCTGAACAACTGTGACCTCCAACTGATCCACAGAACACCTTGTTGAAACTTAATTTCCATTAAAGTGCTACCTCTTGTTTTTTCTCTTTGACTTCTTTTAACAGTGATTATAAACCTTAATTGAACATTTGCTTCACTTCGAGAGTTTCTGAAAATACCAGTGCTCAGGACTGACCCTAAGAGATTCTGATTTAATTTATTTGGGAGGGGGGAGTTTTGTTGTTCAGTCACTCAGACATGTCTGATTCAGTGTAACCCCATGGACTACATACATAGGGAAGCACACCAGGCTTCCCTGTCCTTCACTATCTCTCCTAGAGTTGGCTCAAATTCGTGTCCATTGAGTCGGTGATGCCACCTAACCAACTCATCCTCTGCCACCTGTGTCTCCTACTGCCTTTAGTCTTTCCAGGCATTGGGGTCTTTTCCAGTGAGTTGATTCTTTGCATCAGGTGGCCAAAGTATTGGAGCTTCAGCCTCAGTCCTTCCAATAAATATTAAGGGCTGATTTCCTTTAGGATTGACTGGTTTGATCTCCTTACAGGGGAGAGTCTAGATACCGGCTATTTTAAAAGCTCCTGAGGTAATCCTAAAGTGTAGCCAGATGCAACTATCCCCAGGAGGGGATGCATATGCAGACTCTGTGGAAGAGACAGTGAGAAGGAGCTTACCAGGTTCTTTTGTTAGTTTCATGAAAAGAGTTGAGGCAGAGGCATACTGAAAGAACAGCATGAGGTAGGAAAAAAGAGGATGTAGCAAACTTGCAGGTATTGATTCAGAGTTGCTCACAACCTGCTGTTCCAGATCACAAGGAACATTAGAAGTCAGCTTTCTTGTTTTAAAGTCAAACTGTTTTCTTTGCAAGCTATGTCTTTTGCCTTTGGATCTGGGTCAGATAACACAGAAATTATTTTTAGCCATCACATCTCCTCTCTGATGGTTGGAATACTTTCTAATGCCATGTCTATAGAAACTTTAATAGGTGAAGCCAAAGGGATCGAATTGGTCTTTGTTCTTTTTGTATGTCTTACCCTTTATCTTATTTAAGTTTGCTAGATAAAATGAAACAAGCAATCAAAAAAGCTGCTGTGTTTTCAAATATGTATTAGAACATCATGTGATATTTCCAGAATCCATGATGTAGTTTACAGTGATTCTCCAGACTCCACAATTAAATAAGACAGTATTTCATACTGTGAGAAGTAAATGTTTAAAATAATTTAGGAATCTTTAAAATGTAGCAGGTAACGTATTCTGTCTACAAGCTTACTTAAGATGTTTGCACGTTTCCATATCCACAAAAAGGATTCTATTATAAGCAAATATATTACAGGCAAAGGGGTGGACAGTTTTGTTCCATGTTTTTTCTCTCCATAGAGTACATACATAGGGAAGCACACCAGGCTTCCCTGTCCTTCACTATCTCTCCTAGAGTTGGCTCAAATTGTGTCCATTGAGTCGGTGATGCCACCTAACCAACTCATCCTCTGCCACCTGTGTATCCTACTGCCTTTAGTCTTTCCAGGCATTGGGGTCTTTTCCAGTGAGTTGATTCTTTGCATCAGGTGGCCAAAGTATTGGAGCTTCAGCCTCAGTCCTTCCAATAAATATTAAGGGCTGATTTCCTTTAGGATTGACTGGTTTGATCTCCTTACAGGGGAGAGTCTAGATACCGGCTATTTTTAAAAGCTCCTGAGGTAATCCTAAAGTGTAGCCAGATGCAACTATCCCCAGGAGGGGATGCATA
Organism: Tragulus kanchil; assembly: GCA_022376925.1. NCBI lineage: Eukaryota > Metazoa > Chordata > Mammalia > Artiodactyla > Tragulidae > Tragulus > Tragulus kanchil. The sequence continues at coordinate 70,544,524 of JAIOJX010000031.1, read as the reverse complement.
TGCAGACTCTGTGGAAGAGACAGTGAGAAGGAGCTTACCAGGTTCTTTTGTTAGTTTCATGAAAAGAGTTGAGGCAGAGGCATACTGAAAGAACAGCATGAGGTAGGAAAAAAGAGGATGTAGCAAACTTGCAGGTATTGATTCAGAGTTGCTCACAACCTGCTGTTCCAGATCACAAGGAACATTAGAAGTCAGCTTTCTTGTTTTAAAGTCAAACTGTTTTCTTTGCAAGCTATGTCTTTTGCCTTTGGATCTGGGTCAGATAACACAGAAATTATTTTTAGCCATCACATCTCCTCTCTGATGGTTGGAATACTTTCTAATGCCATGTCTATAGAAACTTTAATAGGTGAAGCCAAAGGGATCGAATTGGTCTTTGTTCTTTTTGTATGTCTTACCCTTTATCTTATTTAAGTTTGCTAGATAAAATGAAACAAGCAATCAAAAAAGCTGCTGTGTTTTCAAATATGTATTAGAACATCATGTGATATTTCCAGAATCCATGATGTAGTTTACAGTGATTCTCCAGACTCCACAATTAAATAAGACAGTATTTCATACTGTGAGAAGTAAATGTTTAAAATAATTTAGGAATCTTTAAAATGTAGCAGGTAACGTATTCTGTCTACAAGCTTACTTAAGATGTTTGCACGTTTCCATATCCACAAAAAGGATTCTATTATAAGCAAATATATTACAGGCAAAGGGGTGGACAGTTTTGTTCCATGTTTGTCCCTTGTTACTCAAAACTTGGTCCACATCAGAAGTATTGCAATAACCTAGGAGTTTGTAATGCCTAATCTCAAAGCCCACCAGGTGGTTTATAAGCAATTAAAATATGAGAATTACTGAGATCCAAAATGTGCTTCCCTATCTGCTGTACTTTGTCATCAGTGGGAAGAAATGTTTTTGAGAAGATTTATGGAGCAAGCTTTACAGTCTCAGGAACCAGGAAGTTCTCAGGTTCAATCATTCACTTGAATTCTTTTGTTTGTTTTGTTTTGTTTTGTCAATGCACCTGACCTCTTTTGACATAATTCTTCATCAAGTGATAGGTACACCATTCTATTGATCTCCAATAAATCAGTTTGAAGAAGGGGTAAATGCCAGTATGTAGGCTGTAGAAGAACAGCGGAGAAAACAGAAGTACTGATGACTCTGAACTTACGAGATTTTGTTTCTCCTGGTACCGAGTCAGTCAGCCCAGCCCCTACCCAGTAGACGTTTTGTACAATAAAAGATGCACAAAGTCACATACTCATCAACTCCTACAACTCATGCACAGATGGTCACAGAATTACTTTTTTTGCAATGACAAAAGCAAATGAAGGCCAAGTAGCAACAAGTTTGTTCCTCTTGCAGTATCAGAGAGCTAGTGTTTTTAAGAAGCATTATAGATTCAACATATGTACATGCATTTATTCATACACATTAAATGGTTGGCAGCTCATCACCACTCTAGCTCTAACGGACTGATTTAATTTTCTTTAAATTCAAGAAGAGTGATTGTAAAAATAATCCAGTGTTCCTTATGTTCAGGATCTGGTGGCTTTTTTCCCTTTGGGAACCCAAAAATTTACCTAAAAAATATTGATACTTTATATGAAAACTTTCCAGGGCTTATTCTGAAATTCTTTCATTTTGCAGCCCTCCCTCACACCTCATGCCAGGTGGGCATGCTTATCCAGGAAGATACAATGAAGTTATCCCAGTATGTAGGGAACACCCCAACCAACCTCTCCAGATTATGGGAATTTTCAGAGACGTGAAAAGTGTAACTGACAGCCACCCAGCTCCCATCAACAAATCGACAGTACTATCCATCGTCTTTTCAAAAGTTACTCTTGAAGAATCTTACAAGGCTAAATAGTTGGTGAGATTAGAGTTTGAATACTGTTACAAAGACACTAACTCCAATATTGCTTAAAAAACAAAAAAGTCACACATATTCAAGTTGTTGAAAATAGAATTTAAAACAACTTTGTTTCTTTAGAAGATGAAATAATACAAACTTAATAGCATTGGTATATTAAGGGCTATTTAGTGATATTAAAACACCCACAATACAGTAGCAAGTGAGATAAACAAAAACTACTACACAAAAACACATCACTTCAGAAACCTAAACCCTTCTTTTTAGTCCTCTATCTCCATTACAAACAACCATTGTGGCATTTTTAAAAAACACATTTTAGCATTCACCACCATCAAATTAAAAGTCATATACATAGGAAATGCAATATTAACCAGCTCTTCACTATAGCCTAACATTATCAGTGAAAGTGAAGGTGTTAGTCTCTCATTCTTATTCCACTATTGGCGACTCTATGGCCTCCTCTGTCCCACCAAGTTCCTCTGTCCATGGGATTTTCCAGGGAAGAATGCTGGAGTGGATTGCCCTTTCCTTCTTCAAGGGATCTTCCTGACCCACAGATTAAAATCGGATGTCCTGAATTGCAGGCAGATTCTTTACCATGTGGGCCACATTTCCAGAGCCTATTATAATCGTCAAGTACTCCAAACTGCGAAACCCTAGGCAAGTGTCCTTATTTCAAGAAGCATCAAAAATTGAGATTTTTCAAAAATATGTACATGCATTTATTCATACACATTAAATGGTTGGCAGCTCATCACCACTCTAGCTCTAACGGACTGATTTAATTTTCTTTAAATTCAAGAAGAGTGATTGTAAAAATAATCCAGTGTTCCTTATGTTCAGGATCTGGTGGCTTTTTTCCCTTTGGGAACCCAAAAATTTACCTAAAAAATATTGATACTTTATATGAAAACTTTCCAGGGCTTATTCTGAAATTCTTTCATTTTGCAGCCCTCCCTCACACCTCATGCCAGGTGGGCATGCTTATCCAGGAAGATACAATGAAGTTATCCCAGTATGTAGGGAACACCCCAACCAACCTCTCCAGATTATGGGAATTTTCAGAGACGTGAAAAGTGTAACTGACAGCCACCCAGCTCCCATCAACAAATCGACAGTACTATCCATCGTCTTTTCAAAAGTTACTCTTGAAGAATCTTACAAGGCTAAATAGTTGGTGAGATTAGAGTTTGAATACTGTTACAAAGACACTAACTCCAATATTGCTTAAAAAACAAAAAAGTCACACATATTCAAGTTGTTGAAAATAGAATTTAAAACAACTTTGTTTCTTTAGAAGATGAAATAATACAAACTTAATAGCATTGGTATATTAAGGGCTATTTAGTGATATTAAAACACCCACAATACAGTAGCAAGTGAGATAAACAAAAACTACTACACAAAAACACATCACTTCAGAAACCTAAACCCTTCTTTTTAGTCCTCTATCTCCATTACAAACAACCATTGTGGCATTTTTAAAAAACACATTTTAGCATTCACCACCATCAAATTAAAAGTCATATACATAGGAAATGCAATATTAACCAGCTCTTCACTATAGCCTAACATTATCAGTGAAAGTGAAGGTGTTAGTCTCTCATTCTTATTCCACTATTGGCGACTCTATGGCCTCCTCTGTCCCACCAAGTTCCTCTGTCCATGGGATTTTCCAGGGAAGAATGCTGGAGTGGATTGCCCTTTCCTTCTTCAAGGGATCTTCCTGACCCACAGATTAAAATCGGATGTCCTGAATTGCAGGCAGATTCTTTACCATGTGGGCCACATTTCCAGAGCCTATTATAATCGTCAAGTACTCCAAACTGCGAAAACCCTAGGCAAGTGGCAGTTTATATTCTAAAACTGACAACAGACTTGAGGTCAGTTAACCATTTTAAATTTATAAAACCTGGAGGAGTTTTGTTTCTATATTTTTAGTATAAATAGCAAAGTGATGTGGTTTTATGGAAATGCAGATAAATAAACATAGCAAATGTCCATGGACTTCTCATTGGATATGTTCTCATTGAAGGGTTAATAGAGCTAAGAGGTTTCATGACTTTGCATGCTAACAGTCTCCTTGGCTTCTTTTTTTCAATCTCCCTACTTTAGGATGGTTAATAATTTATAGGAGAGAATTGAGCCATGGCATTTAATCTCTGGCAACCTTTCCCATAAAGTTTCCCCAGTAGAAACGCTTAGCATGGGATGAGGTGTCCTTGTTTGGTGTTGAGCTGAAAGAATTCCTTTCCTCTTTTATTACATTTTAGAGAACATTTCTATTTGATATGTTTATCACAAAAGATCAAATTTAAATGTTTATAGAAGGATTTCAAGGTATTAATAAAGTCAGTCCTTTTCTCTTTTTTTTGGATTTTGGACATGGAAGGTAATACTGGTCTCTGTACTTTGGGGGCTACCCATCTGGGACACTGTTGACTACTGCAGGCTGTATTATATTCCTGATGGTGTGAATTATGAAATTTTTACAAAACTCATATCTCTTATTGGGAAGTTAACACAATAAAGATACATTAGACCTAATTAAGTAATTATCCCACAACCAATTCAGTAGTTCTGAACCAAGGAAAATATCACAGAAGCCAAACTTTCTCCTTTCTTCATTTGAGGCCAGCTCTGCTGTCCATGGCTTAAGCAGTGAGTTGATTAGTGAACTCTTCTGAGAAAGTAGAGTTGCTTTTAAGCTCTTCACTATAGCCTAACATTATCAGTGAAAGTGAAGGTGTTAGTCTCTCATTCTTATTCCACTATTGGCGACTCTATGGCCTCCTCTGTCCCACCAAGTTCCTCTGTCCATGGGATTTTCCAGGGAAGAATGCTGGAGTGGATTGCCCTTTCCTTCTTCAAGGGATCTTCCTGACCCACAGATTAAAATCGGATGTCCTGAATTGCAGGCAGATTCTTTACCATGTGGGCCACATTTCCAGAGCCTATTATAATCGTCAAGTACTCCAAACTGCGAAAACCCTAGGCAAGTGGCAGTTTATATTCTAAAACTGACAACAGACTTGAGGTCAGTTAACCATTTTAAATTTATAAAACCTGGAGGAGTTTTGTTTCTATATTTTTAGTATAAATAGCAAAGTGATGTGGTTTTATGGAAATGCAGATAAATAAACATAGCAAATGTCCATGGACTTCTCATTGGATATGTTCTCATTGAAGGGTTAATAGAGCTAAGAGGTTTCATGACTTTGCATGCTAACAGTCTCCTTGGCTTCTTTTTTTCAATCTCCCTACTTTAGGATGGTTAATAATTTATAGGAGAGAATTGAGCCATGGCATTTAATCTCTGGCAACCTTTCCCATAAAGTTTCCCCAGTAGAAACGCTTAGCATGGGATGAGGTGTCCTTGTTTGGTGTTGAGCTGAAAGAATTCCTTTCCTCTTTTATTACATTTTAGAGAACATTTCTATTTGATATGTTTATCACAAAAGATCAAATTTAAATGTTTATAGAAGGATTTCAAGGTATTAATAAAGTCAGTCCTTTTCTTTTTTTTGGATTTTGGACATGGAAGGTAATACTGGTCTCTGTACTTTGGGGGCTACCCATCTGGGACACTGTTGACTACTGCAGGCTGTATTATATTCCTGATGGTGTGAATTATGAAATTTTTACAAAACTCATATCTCTTATTGGGAAGTTAACACAATAAAGATACATTAGACCTAATTAAGTAATTATCCCACAACCAATTCAGTAGTTCTGAACCAAGGAAAATATCACAGAAGCCAAACTTTCTCCTTTCTTCATTTGAGGCCAGCTCTGCTGTCCATGGCTTAAGCAGTGAGTTGATTAGTGAACTCTTCTGAGAAAGTAGAGTTGCTTAAAGATAACAACTATCTGATTCTGAGACTCCAATGAGCAAACATTTCCTATTTTCAGTGAAAAATTTTAAAGTGGGATTTTTAGCAAGGTGAGAAAATGCTTATGGCCTCAAATGTGACTTCACAGAGTCTTAATGTGACAAAATGGCTGAGCTATGGAGTGCTATATGGTTTTATAAGGATTGTTTTTACATGAACTTGCCGCAAAGATTCTTTTCTCTTTCAACTTTCCCCTCAAATAAGTGTGTGAATTTGCCAAAGTGAAATCTTAGTCATTTTCTTTAATATATATAATATAATGTTATAAACTATATTGTATATAGTGTGTATATATACTATTTCTTCATATGTATATGAAAAAAATAGTCTGTATATATATGACTTCTGCATTGGCAGTGGATTCGTTTACCACTGAGCCACCTGAGAATCTCATATTTATATAACACATTTATCTTCTCCCTGTGGTAAACCATTTAACAGTAATCCTAAAGACATTTTCCCTGATTGCTTTCTTGGTCCCCCAGATGCAAACATTGTCTTACCTAATTTAAGATGCCATTTTTAAGTAAACTGGTCAAAGAACTCTTTTCTGATTTTCATCAAGCTTTCTTTCCCAAGTGTCACTAAACCCCCATCTTGCTTCCAACAGCCCGTGTCTCTGTGAAAGATATTCCACAAGTGGTGAGAAGAAAGGGCTAAAAGTACAAATATGATTTATTTTGATATCATTCTTTTTAGATATATTCTGATTCTTCTATTATATACTATGCATATTTGTGTGTGTGTGTGTGTGTGTGTGTGGAAGGCATACTCCAAAAATTTACTGATGAGAAATACAAAGAAAGAACTAAAGAACTGTTATAAATTGTTCCAAAGTTTGTGCCCTGAGCAATACTGAGTGAAGATGTAATCATCACCATATTTCCATGAACTTGTGTGATCATTTTCTCATTTAAATATGTACATCTGCAGACACCTTACTGGTACAGATGTGAATTGAGAACATGGTGCCCATAACCTCACATTCTACCTCAAGGACTTTTTTGGTGGTTATTATCACAACGTTTATACCTCTGATTTGCACGTTTTCTGTGTCTCAATATTTTACAAATGTGTCAACTCCTAGGACTTCCACTGATAATAAGATTCTATGTTAGATGAGTTAAGTGAACTCTTCTGAGAAAGTAGAGTTGCTTAAAGATAACAACTATCTGATTCTGAGACTCCAATGAGCAAACATTTCCTATTTTCAGTGAAAAATTTTAAAGTGGGATTTTTAGCAAGGTGAGAAAATGCTTATGGCCTCAAATGTGACTTCACAGAGTCTTAATGTGACAAAATGGCTGAGCTATGGAGTGCTATATGGTTTTATAAGGATTGTTTTTACATGAACTTGCCGCAAAGATTCTTTTTCTCTTTCAACTTTCCCCTCAAATAAGTGTGTGAATTTGCCAAAGTGAAATCTTAGTCATTTTCTTTAATATATATAATATAATGTTATAAACTATATTGTATATAGTGTGTATATATACTATTTCTTCATATGTATATGAAAAAAATAGTCTGTATATATATGACTTCTGCATTGGCAGTGGATTCGTTTACCACTGAGCCACCTGAGAATCTCATATTTATATAACACATTTATCTTCTCCCTGTGGTAAACCATTTAACAGTAATCCTAAAGACATTTTCCCTGATTGCTTTCTTGGTCCCCCAGATGCAAACATTGTCTTACCTAATTTAAGATGCCATTTTTAAGTAAACTGGTCAAAGAACTCTTTTCTGATTTTCATCAAGCTTTCTTTCCCAAGTGTCACTAAACCCCCATCTTGCTTCCAACAGCCCGTGTCTCTGTGAAAGATATTCCACAAGTGGTGAGAAGAAAGGGCTAAAAGTACAAATATGATTTATTTTGATATCATTCTTTTTAGATATATTCTGATTCTTCTATTATATACTATGCATATTTGTGTGTGTGTGTGTGTGTGTGTGTGTGGAAGGCATACTCCAAAAATTTACTGATGAGAAATACAAAGAAAGAACTAAAGAACTGTTATAAATTGTTCCAAAGTTTGTGCCCTGAGCAATACTGAGTGAAGATGTAATCATCACCATATTTCCATGAACTTGTGTGATCATTTTCTCATTTAAATATGTACATCTGCAGACACCTTACTGGTACAGATGTGAATTGAGAACATGGTGCCCATAACCTCACATTCTACCTCAAGGACTTTTTTGGTGGTTATTATCACAACGTTTATACCTCTGATTTGCACGTTTTCTGTGTCTCAATATTTTACAAATGTGTCAACTCCTAGGACTTCCACTGATAATAAGATTCTATGTAAGATAAAGAAAGGGGGTAAACAGAGTTCAATCACTGTATAAATCATCTGTGAACACACACATCCTCTCATTCTTATGAACTTTTGTACCACCTCTAGTATCTCAAAGGTGTTCCTGGTTCTATTTATTTATCATTTATTTAAAATATTTCTTCAAATGACACACATTAAAGTTACATACATACTTAGTCACTCGATTGTGTATGACTCTTTAGCCTGCCAGGCTCCTGTGTTCATGGAAATCTCCAGGCAAGAATAATGGAGCGGGTGGCGATTGCATTCTCCGAGGGGATATTCCTGACCCAGAAATCAAGCACAAGCCCTATCCACTGCAGAAGGATTCTTTACATCTGAGCCACTGGGGAAGCCCAGTATAAAAGAAAGATAAGGAGCAAGGTATCTGTATTTCTAATATACTGATATGATTTTGGTAGATCATATGCTAGATTCAAATGTATTTGATTTTATGAGATATTAAATGAAGATTGTGAAAATATCTGTCCCTGAATGAGTTCTTCTGAAGAACTCATAAGGATCTTAAAATCAATCTTACTGAATCTCTTTATTTTCAGGTACTGAAATGAACTCCACTGAAGTTAATTTACTTGTAAGATTTAATTTTTTCATTAAAGCAAAACCAAAACAGAACCCAGGTGTGATGGTTTGTGATGGTTAATATTACATGCCAACTTGACTGGACCGAGGAGTGCTCACATATTTAGTAGACTTTATTCAGAAAGCTTTGAATGAACTTACCATATAAACTGGTAGTGTGTGTCAAACAGACATCCTCTGTAATTTGGGTTGGCTCCATTAAGTTAGTAGACTGAATGAATACAACAAAAATGCTGAATTCCTGTGAGCAAGGGGGGATTTTTTTCTTCCCAATGGCTTTCTTTTTAGTATTTATTTTTATTTATTTGGCTGTTCCAGCTCTTAGTTGCAGCACGTGGGGTCTTTAGTTGTAGCATGTGGAATCTTCTAGTTGTGGCATGAGAACTCTGAGTTGCAGCATGTGGGATCTAGTTCCCTGACCAGGGATCAAACCTAGGCCCCTGGCACTGAGAGAGAAGAGTCTCAGCCACTGGACCACCAGAGAAGTCCTCATGGCCAGTGGCTTTTAAAATAGACCATCAGCTCTTTGTGGATCTTAACCTTTCTGAACTTTGAGACTGGAACTATTGGTTGCCCTGAGTTTCTAGCTTGCTTACTCATCCTAAAAATCTTGGGACTTGTCAGCCTCCATAATCACATGAGCCAAGTCCTTATAATAAATCAATCTCTCTATATATAAAGATATAAAAAGTTATGTCTCTATATCTACTTATCTAACTTACTAGATCTATTTCTCTGGAGAAGCCTAAGATCCTGGAAATAACATCAAATAAAGGACTTTTCCTATTCTTCAACTCTACACAATCTGCTGAAATTTATACCTGCTGAGAGAGAGGTACCATACTACATATTCAGGAGTCAACAGGCCCTTCACAGCCGTGGGAGGCCATGAGTCCTATGGGGCCTTAGGCAGGAGTGAGAGGAGCTGGGGTAGCATAATGCAGGAGATAGGATTTATGGCACCTCTATGACTGGTCTGAAAGAACATTCAGGTTCTTTCTTTGGTGAAAGAAACCCTCAAACACATTCTGAATTTCCGGCTGTCAGTATGCTAGTCATTTTGTATTAGCTTATATTCTCTCATCAATTTCAGGAATACAGGAATTCCATGGAAATTTTATCTAAAAAGTACTAATATATTGGTTTATACTTATAAACATTAATTACAATTGCCAGTAATTTCCTAATGTAAATTGCAGATTTTTGAGTACATAGAACATTCACATCATATAAATGTATTTGTATACAGCATAAACATTCGGTCAGTCAATATGTTACTGCGGCTGTTGCTTAGTCATTGCACTCGTGTCTGACTCTGTGTGACCCCCGTGGATGGTAGCTCACTAGACTTCTCTGTCCATGGAATTCTCCAGGCAAGAATATTGGAGTGGTTTGCCATTCCCTCCTCCAGAGGGATCTTTCCAACCCAGGGATGGAACCCAGGTCTCCTGCACTGCACTCCTCACCAATGAGCCATCAAGGAAGCCATCTATATATATATGTATGTGTACATACACACATATATATATATACACACACACACATATATACATATATATATATAGAGAGAGAGATGAATAGATAGATAGATATTTGAGACCCCATGCATGGTAGTTTGCTAGGCTTCTCCATCCATGGAATATTCCAGGCAAGAATACTGGAGTGGGTTGCCATTTCCTTCTCCATATGTTACTAGTTTTTTTTATATATTAAATGCAGGGAGATAGTATTATTTTTAAGACCACTGTGAGCACATATTAATAAATTTTATATAATATAAATCAATTATAGCAATAATCTATATGAGAATATCTGTATCACACATAATATGACCCATTATATCAGTAGCACATAACCCTTATTACTGTTTAAAATTAACTTCAGGTTTAATTTATACAGTTTATGTTTTGAAGGACATATGGACACTCAGATACAAATCTGTATATTAATGAGCTATGCTGCATTTACATTTCCACTGTTTCTTTCTTTTATAGTCATTTTAAAATAAAATCTATTATAATACTGACATTGTCCACAATCAAAGATAGGATTTATGGCACCTCTATGACTGGTCTGAAAGAACATTCAGGTTCTTTCTTTGGTGAAAGAAACCCTCAAACACATTCTGAATTTCCGGCTGTCAGTATGCTAGTCATTTTGTATTAGCTTATATTCTCTCATCAATTTCAGGAATACAGGAATTCCATGGAAATTTTATCTAAAAAGTACTAATATATTGGTTTATACTTATAAACATTAATTACAATTGCCAGTAATTTCCTAATGTAAATTGCAGATTTTTGAGTACATAGAACATTCACATCATATAAATGTATTTGTATACAGCATAAACATTCGGTCAGTCAATATGTTACTGCGGCTGTTGCTTAGTCATTGCACTCGTGTCTGACTCTGTGTGACCCCCGTGGATGGTAGCTCACTAGACTTCTCTGTCCATGGAATTCTCCAGGCAAGAATATTGGAGTGGTTTGCCATTCCCTCCTCCAGAGGGATCTTTCCAACCCAGGGATGGAACCCAGGTCTCCTGCACTGCACTCCTCACCAATGAGCCATCAAGGAAGCCATCTATATATATATGTATGTGTACATACACACATATATATATATACACACACACACATATATACATATATATATATAGAGAGAGAGATGAATAGATAGATAGATATTTGAGACCCCATGCATGGTAGTTTGCTAGGCTTCTCCATCCATGGAATATTCCAGGCAAGAATACTGGAGTGGGTTGCCATTTCCTTCTCCATATGTTACTAGTTTTTTTTATATATTAAATGCAGGGAGATAGTATTATTTTTAAGACCACTGTGAGCACATATTAATAAATTTTATATAATATAAATCAATTATAGCAATAATCTATATGAGAATATCTGTATCACACATAATATGACCCATTATATCAGTAGCACATAACCCTTATTACTGTTTAAAATTAACTTCAGGTTTAATTTATACAGTTTATGTTTTGAAGGACATATGGACACTCAGATACAAATCTGTATATTAATGAGCTATGCTGCATTTACATTTCCACTGTTTCTTTCTTTTATAGTCATTTTAAAATAAAATCTATTATAATACTGACAAGCCTATGCATCTCAATGAAACAAATCAAAGTTCATTTCTTAAAGACCATGATCCTGGGATAAAATATTGTTAAATACTTCATAATCTATTTTATACACAGCTTAAAAAGAATAATAGACAGAGGTCATCGGATTTCTCTATTGCCATTTTATGATGTTGGTCAAAGGGTACTTTACTCTTTCCCACATTAGAGATTTGATGGTCTCAGCTTCATTTTAATAACACAGAAATTTAAATGAACCCAAGTCTATTTTGACCCTCATTTGTATTCAAATGACCATTATGGAGATTGAATTAGAGAAGAGTGGTCAAATATTATGAATGAGAATTCTGTGGAAAAAGTGAAGTTGGAGTTGATACATGAAGTCAAGAGAGTTAATAGGTTTATGAGAAATAAGTCTTCCTATTTGTCCTACCAACAGAGGTAAATTGGAAAACTTACCCCTTCTTCACATTTAACTAGTACTCCTTTATTAATACATTTTGTATTTCTCTGCACAGGTAACCCAGAGGACTGTTTATGAGTATCTGTGAATAAATTTCAAATAAGCCCCTGGAGGTGGGGGATGAAAAGAAGGGGAGAGGGATTAAGTGCTGAGCTCCAGTGAGGCAGCAATTACTTATCAGGAAGCCAGGGTGTTGCTCAGGTTTAAGAACTAGTTCAAATTGTTATTAAAACAAAAGTATAGTTGCCATAGCAACCAAAGTACCAAATGACATTGATATTTTTCTTCCCAAGAAAAAGAAAACCCATTTTAAAGCAACTATCACACACACACACATACACACACACACACACACACACACTGCTTTCTGATAGTTACTGAATTTTTAAACTTTTAAACCCAAGGGCAAAAAAATTTCAGGGCTTCCCTAGTGGTCCAGTGGGTAAAGAGTCCGTCTCGCAGTGCAAGGGGCACCAGTTTGATCCCTGGTCCAGGAAGATCCCATGTGCTGTGGAGTGGTTGGACCGGTATGTCCAATTGTGAGCCGGCACTCTAGAGTTCATGTGCCCAGAGCTGGTGCTCTGCAATGAGAGAGGCCACTACAATGGGAGGCCCACAGAGGCCAAAGAATAAAGAAATAAATAAAAAAACTAATAAAAGAGGCCAAAATTAAAAAAAAAAAAGATAAGAAAAAATTCCAGAGATTTCTTTATTATGTACAAAATTATCTGAACTCCATCATCCATGGCCTCTCCTAAAATATAGTCATGTCTCAGGTGATATTTAAGCTTATGTCAGGGAAGGTCAAGTGGATAAACTGTTTCCTAATAAAGTAAATGAAACTCTAGCCTATATTCTTTAGTAGATGACTGGTTGATTTCCCTGAAAGTCTTTATATTCTATGACACTGATTTGTCTTGAATATTTTATATATTCATTATTCATTCATTCATTTCCCTTCTTTCTAAATGCCTTTGTATTTCTGCCATTGGCCCTCTCACTGTAATACAAGTGTCATCATCAAAAACTTACTCAATAAAATAGTCAATGTTCAATTGTTTAACTTGATATTCCTATTTGTCCTACCAACAGAGGTAAATTGGAAAACTTACCCCTTCTTCACATTTAACTAGTACTCCTTTATTAATACATTTTGTATTTCTCTGCACAGGTAACCCAGAGGACTGTTTATGAGTATCTGTGAATAAATTTCAAATAAGCCCCTGGAGGTGGGGGATGAAAAGAAGGGGAGAGGGATTAAGTGCTGAGCTCCAGTGAGGCAGCAATTACTTATCAGGAAGCCAGGGTGTTGCTCAGGTTTAAGAACTAGTTCAAATTGTTATTAAAACAAAAGTATAGTTGCCATAGCAACCAAAGTACCAAATGACATTGATATTTTTCTTCCCAAGAAAAAGAAAACCCATTTTAAAGCAACTATCACACACACACACATACACACACACACACACACACACACACTGCTTTCTGATAGTTACTGAATTTTTAAACTTTTAAACCCAAGGGCAAAAAAATTTCAGGGCTTCCCTAGTGGTCCAGTGGGTAAAGAGTCCGTCTCGCAGTGCAAGGGGCACCAGTTTGATCCCTGGTCCAGGAAGATCCCATGTGCTGTGGAGTGGTTGGACCGGTATGTCCAATTGTGAGCCGGCACTCTAGAGTTCATGTGCCCAGAGCTGGTGCTCTGCAATGAGAGAGGCCACTACAATGGGAGGCCCACAGAGGCCAAAGAATAAAGAAATAAATAAAAAAACTAATAAAAGAGGCCAAAATTAAAAAAAAAAAAGATAAGAAAAAATTCCAGAGATTTCTTTATTATGTACAAAATTATCTGAACTCCATCATCCATGGCCTCTCCTAAAATATAGTCATGTCTCAGGTGATATTTAAGCTTATGTCAGGGAAGGTCAAGTGGATAAACTGTTTCCTAATAAAGTAAATGAAACTCTAGCCTATATTCTTTAGTAGATGACTGGTTGATTTCCCTGAAAGTCTTTATATTCTATGACACTGATTTGTCTTGAATATTTTATATATTCATTATTCATTCATTCATTTCCCTTCTTTCTAAATGCCTTTGTATTTCTGCCATTGGCCCTCTCACTGTAATACAAGTGTCATCATCAAAAACTTACTCAATAAAATAGTCAATGTTCAATTGTTTAACTTGATATGAATATAGGATATCAGTATTTCAAAATCGTGGATAGTCCTCATCTCTCAATTCATTTATGTAACACATACCGATTTTCATTACACTGAGAATATTTTTCAATCCATTATGGCAATCATGGAAAAGATCATGATATGGGAAGGGAAGATTAGTGAAGAGAAGAGATCCTCTAAGGTCTCAAGAACTGGGGCCTTCAATATTAAGGAAGTCAACAATAAGTATAAGACTCAGCAAAGCAGAGGAAGAAGGAATAGCCAGTGAGATGATGTCTCTATGAGGATTTATGTCAAGTGCTGATGTGATTTTCCCACCCCAGCCCCATATTCACTTCTAACGACATTTTAGATAGTGAGACCAAACTTTAAGTTCCTGTGACTAACAAGATACTTGTGGGGCTCTGAATTGAAAGAGGACCGTTGCAAGCATAAAGAAGCTTAAGCACATGTTTGCAGTTTGGAGCTAAGATGGCGCCTACAGGAAGGGGCCTGGGAATGAAGGGAAGCTTAAGCACATTGTTTAAAGAAGCTTAAGCACATGTTTGCAGCTAAGATGGCACCTACAGGAAGAGACAGGGTGTGATCTAAATTGTTAATTGATGGTCAAAACTTCTGATTGGTTCCCTTGGTTTCCGCGCTCCACTAAATGATTGCTTGGCCTTTAGCTTATTAGTGTAATCTATAGGAAGTCCCGTGCAAAACCCCCTTCACTTGCCTATAAAAGCTGTGGATCTTCATTAATAAAGTAGAACTACTTCGAAAAATAAAAAAATAAAAAAACTAATAAAAGAGGCCAAAATTAAAAAAAAAAAAGATAAGAAAAAATTCCAGAGATTTCTTTATTATGTACAAAATTATCTGAACTCCATCATCCATGGCCTCTCCTAAAATATAGTCATGTCTCAGGTGATATTTAAGCTTATGTCAGGGAAGGTCAAGTGGATAAACTGTTTCCTAATAAAGTAAATGAAACTCTAGCCTATATTCTTTAGTAGATGACTGGTTGATTTCCCTGAAAGTCTTTATATTCTATGACACTGATTTGTCTTGAATATTTTATATATTCATTATTCATTCATTCATTTCCCTTCTTTCTAAATGCCTTTGTATTTCTGCCATTGGCCCTCTCACTGTAATACAAGTGTCATCATCAAAAACTTACTCAATAAAATAGTCAATGTTCAATTGTTTAACTTGATATGAATATAGGATATCAGTATTTCAAAATCGTGGATAGTCCTCATCTCTCAATTCATTTATGTAACACATACCGATTTTCATTACACTGAGAATATTTTTCAATCCATTATGGCAATCATGGAAAAGATCATGATATGGGAAGGGAAGATTAGTGAAGAGAAGAGATCCTCTAAGGTCTCAAGAACTGGGGCCTTCAATATTAAGGAAGTCAACAATAAGTATAAGACTCAGCAAAGCAGAGGAAGAAGGAATAGCCAGTGAGATGATGTCTCTATGAGGATTTATGTCAAGTGCTGATGTGATTTTCCCACCCCAGCCCCATATTCACTTCTAACGACATTTTAGATAGTGAGACCAAACTTTAAGTTCCTGTGACTAACAAGATACTTGTGGGGCTCTGAATTGAAAGAGGACCGTTGCAAGCATAAAGAAGCTTAAGCACATGTTTGCAGTTTGGAGCTAAGATGGCGCCTACAGGAAGGGGCCTGGGAATGAAGGGAAGCTTAAGCACATTGTTTAAAGAAGCTTAAGCACATGTTTGCAGCTAAGATGGCACCTACAGGAAGAGACAGGGTGTGATCTAAATTGTTAATTGATGGTCAAAACTTCTGATTGGTTCCCTTGGTTTCCGCGCTCCACTAAATGATTGCTTGGCCTTTAGCTTATTAGTGTAATCTATAGGAAGTCCCGTGCAAAACCCCCTTCACTTGCCTATAAAAGCTGTGGATCTTCATTAATAAAGTAGAACTACTTCGATGGAACCCCTGTCGTGTCTAATTGTCCCCTGCCTGAGCCAGGGGGCTGAGGGGCAGGCAGTCAGGATTTGCCTCTCTCAAGAGATCTCAGTTCAGCTGGGGGCAATCCTGCTGCCTTCCCTTTCTGCTGAAGGTCCCCACAGATACTTGCTCTGCACAGGTTACACTGATCATTACATCAGTTTACATTTTTAAGGATGTAGGTCCTAAAGCTTTGTCCATTTACCATCATTCTTCTTCGTCCTGTACATTAGTCCTATCTGCTTTCTGGGCCATTGAATGAAAACAGTCGTATCACTTGCCAATGTCTTTGAACCCCTACCAACTCTTTGTATTCTCAATTATATTAGGCAAAGTATTATATACCAAGTTTTATCTGGATGAAAATATTGTCAAGAATGTAAAGAAACCATACTGTGAAATAAAAAAAGAGTAACATAGGAGAAGCTCAAAACTGACTCCCATATTAGTGAATCTCATCGTACATTTGATTAACACATCATTTTTTTCTATGAATTCTTTTAAATATTTTTGGATCTCTGTAAACATCATTCTACTGTCTTCTAGCTATAAATATTACTGTGAAGAGGTCTGAGCTCTATGTGATGTTTGGCGTCTTGTAGACTGCTTAAATGCCTGGAAACAACTTTCCTGGTGTTGGTCAGGTTTTTTTTTTCTTTTTTTAAGCAACAAATTGAAATCTTCTTTCAGGAAAATTCTCTTCTTACATTCTATTTTCAGAAGATTTCTTTATTATTTATTTTATTTATATTTGGACTGTACTGAGTCTTCATTGCTATGCTCAGGCTTTCTCTAGTTGCAGCAAGTGGGGTCTACTCTTCATTTCAGTGCACAGGTTTCTCATGGCAGTGGCTTCTTTTGTTGCAAAGGACTCTAGAACACTAGCTCAATAGATGTGGTGCACAGGCTTAGCTGCTCCCTGGCATGTGGGTTCTTCCCAGACTAGGGATTAAGTCTGTGTCCCCTGCATTCGCAGGTGGATTCTTAACCACTGGACCACCAGAGAAGTCCTTCTTATATTCTGTTTTGAAAAATGTTTGTCTTCATTTATTGGCGCTCTACTTCAAAGGTACCAGTGATTCCAAACCCTTAGCCTATAAAAGCTGTGGATCTTCATTAATAAAGTAGAACTACTGGAACCCCTGTCGTGTCTAATTGTCCCCTGCCTGAGCCAGGGGGCTGAGGGGCAGGCAGTCAGGATTTGCCTCTCTCAAGAGATCTCAGTTCAGCTGGGGGCAATCCTGCTGCCTTCCCTTTCTGCTGAAGGTCCCCACAGATACTTGCTCTGCACAGGTTACACTGATCATTACATCAGTTTACATTTTTAAGGATGTAGGTCCTAAAGCTTTGTCCATTTACCATCATTCTTCTTCGTCCTGTACATTAGTCCTATCTGCTTTCTGGGCCATTGAATGAAAACAGTCGTATCACTTGCCAATGTCTTTGAACCCCTACCAACTCTTTGTATTCTCAATTATATTAGGCAAAGTATTATATACCAAGTTTTATCTGGATGAAAATATTGTCAAGAATGTAAAGAAACCATACTGTGAAATAAAAAAAGAGTAACATAGGAGAAGCTCAAAACTGACTCCCATATTAGTGAATCTCATCGTACATTTGATTAACACATCATTTTTTTCTATGAATTCTTTTAAATATTTTTGGATCTCTGTAAACATCATTCTACTGTCTTCTAGCTATAAATATTACTGTGAAGAGGTCTGAGCTCTATGTGATGTTTGGCGTCTTGTAGACTGCTTAAATGCCTGGAAACAACTTTCCTGGTGTTGGTCAGGCTTTTTTCTTTTTTTAAGCAACAAATTGAAATCTTCTTTCAGGAAAATTCTCTTCTTACATTCTATTTTCAGAAGATTTCTTTATTATTTATTTTATTTATATTTGGACTGTACTGAGTCTTCATTGCTATGCTCAGGCTTTCTCTAGTTGCAGCAAGTGGGGTCTACTCTTCATTTCAGTGCACAGGTTTCTCATGGCAGTGGCTTCTTTTGTTGCAAAGGACTCTAGAACACTAGCTCAATAGATGTGGTGCACAGGCTTAGCTGCTCCCTGGCATGTGGGTTCTTCCCAGACTAGGGATTAAGTCTGTGTCCCCTGCATTCGCAGGTGGATTCTTAACCACTGGACCACCAGAGAAGTCCTTCTTATATTCTGTTTTGAAAAATGTTTGTCTTCATTTATTGGGCGCTCTACTTCAAAGGTACCAGTGATTCCTGCTTAAATTATTTTCAATATTGTACAGGGCTTTTTTTAGATTTCTTAAAACATGTTTGTCTGTTTTGTCTGCATTTTCTCAGCATTTTTCCTGTAGTGAAAAAAAAATAACCAAGGATTCTGATGATTCTTATATAATGTTATTCTTCAGAGAACCTATGTTGGCCCTTTATCTATTTAATTAGATCTATAATTTCTCTTTTCATAAAATTTTACCTTTTATTCATTTCCTTTTTGAAATATTTTTATTGAAACCCATTTTAATACAATGCCATAATGGGGAATAAAGAAAAAAGTAAATTTTCTTCTTGCTTACTGGGTTATATTTTCTTCTAGGCAGTCATTTCTTCTTCATGTTCTCACACTCTCCTTCTTTCCTTCCTTCCTATATTTTATTTACATAGGTTCAATGTCATTTGTTTTCATCTTCCAGTGACTGAGGGATTTCTTTGAAAAAGTTCCACTTGCTCTCATACAATAGTGTTACATTTTAAATATTTAATATTCACAACTATATCTGAGATTTGTTTGTTTTCCTGTCGGTATTATGGCTTAAAGGTGATTAGTTTTGTTCTATGTACTCAGCTCTTCTCAATTAAAAAAAACGCCAGTGGGTATAAGACCAGAAGTTGTATGGTCTTTTGTTGTTGTCAGAATATGTGGCTTCTGCCCTCACTTGTGAGACACTTAAGTCTATTCTGTAACCAAGATTCACTTTACATACTTGGAGGGCATATATCATAGTTGGAGGATATCTTCAAGTTTCAGATTCATCTAACAACCTGTAAGTCTATTTCTGTAACAGGCTTCCCTTGTCCAAGTGGGGTCTACTCTTCATTTCAGTGCACAGGTTTCTCATGGCAGTGGCTTCTTTTGTTGCAAAGGACTCTAGAACACTAGCTCAATAGATGTGGTGCACAGGCTTAGCTGCTCCCTGGCATGTGGGTTCTTCCCAGACTAGGGATTAAGTCTGTGTCCCCTGCATTCGCAGGTGGATTCTTAACCACTGGACCACCAGAGAAGTCCTTCTTATATTCTGTTTTGAAAAATGTTTGTCTTCATTTATTGGGCGCTCTACTTCAAAGGTACCAGTGATTCCTGCTTAAATTATTTTCAATATTGTACAGGGCTTTTTTTAGATTTCTTAAAACATGTTTGTCTGTTTTGTCTGCATTTTCTCAGCATTTTTCCTGTAGTGAAAAAAAAATAACCAAGGATTCTGATGATTCTTATATAATGTTATTCTTCAGAGAACCTATGTTGGCCCTTTATCTATTTAATTAGATCTATAATTTCTCTTTTCATAAAATTTTACCTTTTATTCATTTCCTTTTTGAAATATTTTTATTGAAACCCATTTTAATACAATGCCATAATGGGGAATAAAGAAAAAAGTAAATTTTCTTCTTGCTTACTGGGTTATATTTTCTTCTAGGCAGTCATTTCTTCTTCATGTTCTCACACTCTCCTTCTTTCCTTCCTTCCTATATTTTATTTACATAGGTTCAATGTCATTTGTTTTCATCTTCCAGTGACTGAGGGATTTCTTTGAAAAAGTTCCACTTGCTCTCATACAATAGTGTTACATTTTAAATATTTAATATTCACAACTATATCTGAGATTTGTTTGTTTTCCTGTCGGTATTATGGCTTAAAGGTGATTAGTTTTGTTCTATGTACTCAGCTCTTCTCAATTAAAAAAAACGCCAGTGGGTATAAGACCAGAAGTTGTATGGTCTTTTGTTGTTGTCAGAATATGTGGCTTCTGCCCTCACTTGTGAGACACTTAAGTCTATTCTGTAACCAAGATTCACTTTACATACTTGGAGGGCATATATCATAGTTGGAGGGATATCTTCAAGTTTCAGATTCATCTAACAACTGTTGTTGTTGCTCAGTCGCTAAGTCATGTCCAACTCTTTGCGACCCCATGGACTGCAGCACAGGCTTCCCTTGTCCTTCACTGTCTCCTGGAGTTTGCTCAAACTCACGTCCATTGAGTCAGCGATGATACCTAACCATCTTATTCTCTGTCATCCCTTCTCCTCTTCCTTCAGTCTTTCCCAGCATCAGGACCTTTTCCAATGAGTCAGCTCTTTGCATCAGGTGGCCAAAGTATTGGAGTTTAAGCTTCAGCCTCAGTCCTTCCAATGAATATTCAGGGTTGGTCTCCTTTAGGATTGATTGGTTTGATATCATTGCTGTCCAAGGGACTTTCAAGAGTCTTCTCCAGCATCACAGTTCAAATGTATCAATTCTTTAATACTCGGCCTTCTTTAGAGCAACTCTCACATCTGTACATGACTACTGGAAAAGTCATGGCTTTGTCTATCTAGGCCTTTGCCAGCAAAGCAATGTCTTTGTTTTTCAATATGTTATCTAGGTTTGTCATAGCTTCCCTTCCAAGGAGCAAGTGTCTAATAACCAAGTCATCCTAAAATAAGTATTTGCAGAACAGAATATCTACTTTACTTTTTTCTGACTTATCCTTACCTCATTTGCAATATTAATTTCCTTACTTACCAGTTGAAAGAAACTTAAGACCCAGTCAGTTAAGTCTTTCTATGCTTGTGGATTTTGTTAACTTGTGAGTACTACTCTCAGGAAATATGAAAACGGGTTTTTGCTCTCAAATATTCCATTTATTTACGTTTTTTAATTCACAACTAGATCTGAGATTTGTTTGTTTTCCTGTCGGTATTATGGCTTAAAGGTGATTAGTTTTGTTCTATGTACTCAGCTCTTCTCAATTAAAAAAAACGCCAGTGGGTATAAGACCAGAAGTTGTATGGTCTTTTGTTGTTGTCAGAATATGTGGCTTCTGCCCTCACTTGTGAGACACTTAAGTCTATTCTGTAACCAAGATTCACTTTACATACTTGGAGGGCATATATCATAGTTGGAGGGATATCTTCAAGTTTCAGATTCATCTAACAACTGTTGTTGTTGCTCAGTCGCTAAGTCATGTCCAACTCTTTGCGACCCCATGGACTGCAGCACAGGCTTCCCTTGTCCTTCACTGTCTCCTGGAGTTTGCTCAAACTCACGTCCATTGAGTCAGCGATGATACCTAACCATCTTATTCTCTGTCATCCCCTTCTCCTCTTCCTTCAGTCTTTCCCAGCATCAGGACCTTTTCCAATGAGTCAGCTCTTTGCATCAGGTGGCCAAAGTATTGGAGTTTAAGCTTCAGCCTCAGTCCTTCCAATGAATATTCAGGGTTGGTCTCCTTTAGGATTGATTGGTTTGATATCATTGCTGTCCAAGGGACTTTCAAGAGTCTTCTCCAGCATCACAGTTCAAATGTATCAATTCTTTAATACTCGGCCTTCTTTAGAGCAACTCTCACATCTGTACATGACTACTGGAAAAGTCATGGCTTTGTCTATCTAGGCCTTTGCCAGCAAAGCAATGTCTTTGTTTTTCAATATGTTATCTAGGTTTGTCATAGCTTCCCTTCCAAGGAGCAAGTGTCTAATAACCAAGTCATCCTAAAATAAGTATTTGCAGAACAGAATATCTACTTTACTTTTTTCTGACTTATCCTTACCTCATTTGCAATATTAATTTCCTTACTTACCAGTTGAAAGAAACTTAAGACCCAGTCAGTTAAGTCTTTCTATGCTTGTGGATTTTGTTAACTTGTGAGTACTACTCTCAGGAAATATGAAAATGGTTAACGGGTTTTTTTTTGCTCTCAAATATTCCATTTATTTACTTGTTCTATATTTTTCAAATTTCGATCTGCTGTAAGAGAGAGATTCTATGATAGAGACTCAATCAACCATCTTAACCTGAAGGTCTCTCCATTTCTCTGCCTTTGAAATGAAGCTTTAAATAGAAAATTTCATATCAAATAAACCCAAGGAAGGATTTCAACTCTTCAAGGCACCCTGACTTTTCTATAAAATGTTTAAAGTAGGATCATAGTTGAGGATTATATTTTTCATAAGAACAAACAAAGAAATATTTTCCATTATGTTTCTCTTGTGGTAATATTGATGCCTTATTTCATTGCACTATAGTTGCCCTAGCAATGGAGCTTTTATTTGCATTCTATTTAAAGAAAAATTATTATGTAATTCAGTAATCTCTATATGAGAGCATTTTTCAGTATTTTTTACAGCCTAATTTTTCTTTTTGATATTATTTTCATTCAAATGTAAAAGTTGGAATTAAAACTCATGCAGAGATTGTGAGAACTTCCAGATTTCTTCTGTACAAACCAATCGAGAAAGCAAAACATAATTTCCCTTATTTTTCAGGAGGATTTTAAAAAGTGACACCAGTAATACATTAGTCTCCCTTTATTTTGCTGCTTGAATTTATTCAAACTGTTCTGAGGAGAGACCTTGAAACTTAACTTTAAGATAAACATTCCCCCCACCCCTGCCAAAAAAAGAAACATTCCTACATTAATTCTAAGCAAATGGACAAGAGGTTTTTATAGGTTTCTCCCTCCTTCACCCCAATCCCAGCTCAGTGGGACATCCCGTTACTTTTCCTTCTATGGCTGCAAATGCTAAAGAGATTGGTGGTAATTTTAGAAAGGCTAACAGCACCTGGAGGTGTCAGTTCTTAGTAACAACTTGAATTGAAAGGGAATAACGAACCTACTCAAACTTCGGGGGATACAAGGTTAGAATTAAGCACAGTTCTTTTCAGTGGGAAGGTCTGGATAATGAGAGAACAGCAATTTACTTTTTCAGTTCAATAAGTCTTCAAAAAACTTGCAAAGCAGGGTCAGGAAAGCTTTTTAACCTCAATGAGTTAATCCAAAGTAACTCCTGAATGCTTCAGTTTAGCTAGATGGGAGAAACTGGGCCAAGCTGTTAAATATAGAAATAACAGACCATAAAAGGTGAAAAAAGTGTATTGGTCCCAAGAAATAGACAACTGATTGCAAAGTAAGACAGAAGTTCACCTGAATGAGAGCTGAAAGGGTTGACTGTATAAGACGTACTCAGAGCTTTGCAGAATTAACAACTTTCAAAAAAATGTTTGAAGTAATCTGAATAATACATATGAAATTTATGTCTGATTTCAAGGAAAGGCTTTGAAAAGAATATTGAAAGTTCCCAAACTAAAACTGATCTGCCAGAGGAGATAGTCTTCCAGGGTCTGACTATTAATGATTACTTAATTGGTCACAGGACTCTGACCTGATCTGAAATGACCAGAAGCAGAGTGAGGATGGTTTGCTCTCCTACTGCATTATGCACTATACAGTGTATAGTGTATACCCCAAATTCATGTTAAAACCTAGCCCCCATCATGGTAGGGGCGGGAGGTGAGATTTTTGTAGGGTAATTAAATTTAATGAGGTCATGAGGATGAAGTCCCTATAATGGAACTACTGCCCTTATAGTAACAGATTAGAGAGCATACTGTCTCTCTACCACAAGGACATGAGAGGAATGTAGCTGTCTGCAAACCAGTAAGACAGCTCTCTCATGCACGCATACTCAGCTGCTGAGTTGTGTCCAACTCTTTGTGACCCCATGGACTGTAGCCCACCAGG
The DNA here is from genome assembly GCA_022376925.1 of Tragulus kanchil. Classification (NCBI taxonomy): domain Eukaryota; kingdom Metazoa; phylum Chordata; class Mammalia; order Artiodactyla; family Tragulidae; genus Tragulus; species Tragulus kanchil. Next base: position 70,520,340 of record JAIOJX010000031.1, on the reverse strand, counting down.
TTCCTCTGTCCATGGGATTTTCCAGGCAAGAATATTGGTGTGGGTTGCCATTCCCTGCTTGGGGATCTTCCTGACTCAGGAATCAAATCCATGTCTCCTACGTCTCCTACACTGGCAGGTAGATTCTTTACTACTGCACCACCTGGGAAGCCCAAGACAGTTCTCACTAAGAATCAAATAAGCCAGCACCTTAAACTCAGACTTCCAGACTTCATGACATAGATGTTAGTTGGCTTAAGCCACCCAGTTCATGCTATTCTGTACATCAGCCCGAACTAACTTATGCATATCATAACTGCTTTTCTAGGTTAAATGTCAAGCAGCCATGTGTATTTGATGGACTGTCATTCCTGAGGTAAAACAAGCAATGCCTAAAAACATGAAACAGTTATTTCATTATTCATAATGGGCAAATGATGAATGCTCTGAAGGGGAAGTTTCGATGCAGTAGCAGTACTGATTTTGAATAACAATGCCAAACAGCACAGATGACAGGACAGTGTGCAAAGTCTATTTCACAGGCCAGATGAGGAGAGAAAGGATAACGGTGAAAATGAGAACAGGGTGTGCTGATTCAAAACCTGCATTTGAAGGCTGTGTGATGTCAACGGTAGGGCTGCAGCCTTCCACACCCTGCAGTAGAGAGTTGTGGTATGTAATTCACTGTGCAGTGTATCTCCAGTCCATGCAGCAGCGTCATTAGCAATTACAAGGAGAAACCATCTCACACATTATGAGAATCCAGGCTCTGGTAAAAAGGTCTCTGTCATGATCCAATCTGGTCTTTCTGGATGGAGGATCCATGTCAGAGCAGGAAGGGCTTTTGTGTTTGGAATCAGTGCTTTCTTCTCCGGTCTGCTCTGTGATGGGAAGTTTTTCTTTGCCTAATTGCACATTTACCATGTAGATCAAAAATGAGCAAGAATATCACATTTCTGCTGGATAATCTCATCCCATGTCCAAGGCAAGGGGTGGAGAGGATATCACAACATGGCTCATTCACACTCTTGTTGCAGCTAATTTATTCATATCTTTTCTTCAGATATTACAATCCAGAAATTTCCCATTCAAGCTGTTACCAAAATGTAGAAAATGTGCCATTTTAAATAGGCCTGTTTTTCAGGGTTTGGTTCTAAATGAAAGTAGTTAATAGTGAGTGAAAGTCAACAGATCTGCTGACCCCACTGGGTTTCCTATTACCTTTTGCTTTTCTGTGTGGCACACACCTCAGAACTGGACTAGAGGTTATTTTTAGTGAGTTCCAGGACTGTGCAAATGCTACCTTTCCTAAACTCATTCCTGTGGTCTGTTGTCTTCCCTAGCTGGCCCTCCAACACCAGCTAGAGAAGAGGAAGCACATAATACAGCTCAGTTCCCTTCTCTCTGAACAGCCACCCACAGCCTGTGTTGCAGACACGGGCATCCCCAGAGCGAGGACAATATGTCATTCTCTTCTGTGTCAGCAGCTCATAGTATCGTGGTATAGTAAGTATGCCAAGAAATAAATACGTAAACTACTAACTTACTGAATGAATGAATGCAAACATGTGGGAGGAGGGATTGGGACCAACTTAGGAATTCAGAAAAGGCCTTCTTGAGAGAGTAAAGTTTGAACTGAGATCTGAAGAAAGGTGGGAATTAATTTGGTAAAGCCGAAAGGGAAGAGAAAATACAGATTTCTTGTGCATTAAATTGAGGCCAAGATATCCTATTGACACTCTCATAGAACTTAATATAGAGTTGTTCTTCATAGTGGGATGAACTGGGTCCTGGTGTATCAGTGCTAACCAGCTGATACACCTGCTGATCTCCAAACCTCAACTCACTCTTACTGGGTCTCTCTTCTAAAAACAGTGAATTTGTACACAAGTCCCCATACCAGGTAGGCTTCTTTCTTTTCCCCTCCTAGATAAGACCAGGTATAGCACTAGACTTCTATTTGAATTATTAATACTATTCAGAATTCTGGTTCCAAGAAAATGTCTCCAGGAATCTGAACTTAAACTCTTTCGTGGCTTTGTCACTCCCTCCCTCTCTGAGGTAGATGACCATGGATGGATTCTGCTATATTCATACAAAACTGTAGATACACTTAGGTATCCTCTTAACTATACTTGCTAGTCATACAAACAGATTCTCCATCACTTTTGTCTGCTTATTACTTTTTTGATTAATTGCATTTTGTATTTCTGGTGATGATGTTTACTTGAACAAAGACCACAGTTTACTTCTTTGGAGATTGTCTGGCCTATCTGATGAATGGTAAGCTATGACTCATAAACACTTGGTGCCTACAGTGAGTCCAGAGTTTATAGAAGCACTTTGCCTCACTGGTCTTCTTGGCATGAACAAGTTATCACTGTTTTTGAATAGTCACCATATATGATAATCATTCCCACAAGGCTATAGGGCGCCAACTGTCTGTGCTACTTGGGAGGTCCTAGTCCCCAAGACTTCTGCAGAAAAAGAGCATCATTTATGGTATGGGTGAACCTATTTGCAACAGAGATAGGGAAGGACAGGGGAGCCTGGCATGCTGCAGTCCATGGGGTCGCAAAGTATAGGACAGGACTGAGCACCTGAACTGAACTGAATAGAGACTCAGTCACAGAGAACAGATGTGTGGACACAGTGAGAAAAGGAAAGGGTGGGACAGGTTGAGAAACTGGAATGGAAGTATATGCCTTACCATATGTAGAACAGCATAGCCATTGGGAATTTACTGTGTGGCCCAGGGAGCTCAAACGCAGTGCTCTGTAGCAACCTAGAAGGATGGATGGGATGGGAGGGGGGACGTGGCTCAGGAGGGAGGGGACTTGAGTATACATATGGCTGAATCAAGTCGATGCATGGCAGAAACCCATACAATATTGTAAGCAATTATCCTGCAATTTAAAATAAACAAAAAAGGCATCACTTCCTGGAAACAAGACTCCACAGATTAAAGAATAAAGAAGTAGAAAGGAAAAAGAACTCGGGTCAGAATTCCTCTGACCAAGGAAACTGAAATCCCTAACTTCAGAGAGTAGCTCTGGTCATCTCTACAGTAGGAAGAATAGAAAATTGAATATTTCCTATTCAAAAGAAGACCACAGTTATATTTTGTTTATTTCAATATGCAAATACATTTAGTGTCACCTTTGTTTTGGGTGCTGAGGAGAATATGCATTAATTGAGAAAAAAAGATACACTATATGTCTTCAGAGAATCTCTAGCCCAAATAAAAAAACAGATATAAAGAAAATGATTTTGTATACACATACGGAATTTTAAAATGTAACTGTGACTAAGGATGAACAGTGAGAGAGATTACACATGCTCTCAGGGAGGAGAGGAAAGGACTAAATCTGATGAATGGTAAGCTATGACTCATAAACACTTGGTGCCTACAGTGAGTCCAGAGTTTATAGAAGCACTTTGCCTCACTGGTCTTCTTGGCATGAACAAGTTATCACTGTTTTTGAATAGTCACCATATATGATAATCATTCCCACAAGGCTATAGGGCGCCAACTGTCTGTGCTACTTGGGAGGTCCTAGTCCCCAAGACTTCTGCAGAAAAAGAGCATCATTTATGGTATGGGTGAACCTATTTGCAACAGAGATAGGGAAGGACAGGGGAGCCTGGCATGCTGCAGTCCATGGGGTCGCAAAGTATAGGACAGGACTGAGCACCTGAACTGAACTGAATAGAGACTCAGTCACAGAGAACAGATGTGTGGACACAGTGAGAAAAGGAAAGGGTGGGACAGGTTGAGAAACTGGAATGGAAGTATATGCCTTACCATATGTAGAACAGCATAGCCATTGGGAATTTACTGTGTGGCCCAGGGAGCTCAAACGCAGTGCTCTGTAGCAACCTAGAAGGATGGATGGGATGGGAGGGGACGTGGCTCAGGAGGGAGGGGACTTGAGTATACATATGGCTGAATCAAGTCGATGCATGGCAGAAACCCATACAATATTGTAAGCAATTATCCTGCAATTTAAAATAAACAAAAAAGGCATCACTTCCTGGAAACAAGACTCCACAGATTAAAGAATAAAGAAGTAGAAAGGAAAAAGAACTCGGGTCAGAATTCCTCTGACCAAGGAAACTGAAATCCCTAACTTCAGAGAGTAGCTCTGGTCATCTCTACAGTAGGAAGAATAGAAAATTGAATATTTCCTATTCAAAAGAAGACCACAGTTATATTTTGTTTATTTCAATATGCAAATACATTTAGTGTCACCTTTGTTTTGGGTGCTGAGGAGAATATGCATTAATTAAAAAAAAAAGATACACTATATGTCTTCAGAGAATCTCTAGCCCAAATAAAAAAACAGATATAAAGAAAATGATTTTGTATACACATACGGAATTTTAAAATGTAACTGTGACTAAGGATGAACAGTGAGAGAGATTACACATGCTCTCAGGGAGGAGAGGAAAGGACTAAATCAGGAAGTGAGAACTCTTCATGAGGAAGTGAAGCTTGATCTCAGATCTAAAGGAAAGTGGAGATTAACTAGAGGGACAAATGTTGCTTAGAGGAGCAAGTATTATAAATGTTATAAATGGTACAAATTAGCTAAAGGAAAGAAGGAAAAATGTTCAAGTTAGGGATATGAACACGTAGAAAGACCCTTGGATAGCACTGGAAATGATGACGGAAGGCTGTAATTTCTGGACAACAAAAATTCCAAATAAAGGACATGCAAAACAGGGCCATAGCTTACATACATATATGCACGCAGGGCCTGATCAGCCTTTTTTCGAAGTTTTGTCTTAATCCAAGGATCATTGGAGTAGCATTAGAAAGATGTTAAACATGTGATTTTCCCATTTAAAATGATTACTTTGGCTGTTCTCTGTAGGTTGGATTAAGACCTCCATACATTGCAACATTGTGAACTAGATATTGTAAATATCCTCTGAAGGAAGTACAAGGGTAAAACACAGCAGAACTTACAGGAAGAAACAGAAACCCTGGGTTTTAAAAACTAACAGGAGAATTAAAATCAGTGTGCCAAGCTTACACCGATGATGCAGTTCTCCAGAGAGGTCTGTTGTTCTTTGTAACTTATAATTTAGATTTGAATGACCTGCTGAAAGACAGGAAGAAAAGATAAAGCCTTTGCAAGAGTAGTGGATTTGACAATGATACTTCATATAAAGAAAGGACATTGAATGACAACATCTCATTGAAATGATAGTCTAGCTAAAAAAAGAAATTAAAAATCAGCCTATTATCAAAGGAGCATATTAGATAATTTTCCTACAGTAGGCCCTGGGGGATTATATAAACATTATAGCTGTCAGAATTCATAACTGGAAGTCGTACCTACTGTGAGCTGGAAACTATTTCATACTGTCTGAATGAATCACGACACTTTAAACACGAAAGTGAACAAAAATTAATCACTTATCTGAAACACTCTATACAAATGGAAGAAACAATTCAATTTTTTTTTCTATATATTCCTACTCTGTCATAGTCTGCACAATATTTTCACAGAAAATACAATGGTCCACTGAGTATTAAGTATAAAACCTCAAATTTAAACACACACACACACACACAAAACTAATCACCTCTAATGTAAGTAATAAAAAAATGAAAATTCAGAATTAGGTTTTTAAAGTATCTTTAGTGATACAAAGACACAGATAATTTAAACACTTGTATGTAATTTTTTAGGGCATAAGAGTATATTTAGATCTCCCTGGTGGCTCAGTGGTAAAGAATCCACCTGCAAATACAGGAGACATGGGTTCTATCCCTGATCTGGGAAGATCTTACATGCTGTGGAGCAGCTAAGCTGGTGTTCCCCAACTACTGAACTGTGCTCTAGAGCACAGGAGCACAACTACTGAACCCACATGCTGCAACTGCTGAAGCCAGAGTGTCCTGGAGCCTGTGCTCCATAACAAGGAAAGCCACCCCAGTGGGAAGCCAGCTCACTGTAACTAAAAAGTAGTCCTCACTCTCCACAACTAGAGAAAAATCTGCACCACAGTGAAGACCCAGCAAGACCAAAAAAAAAAAAAAGAAAAAATAAAAAAAACATATTTAATGTATGAGCAAGACACAAAACATACTCTCATTTAAAACAAAACAATCTTTAAAATGTTGAAATGTGCTATCATTACAAGGAATATTCATGATATATTATACTGACCTGATTCGAGAAAGTTGATCTGCAATTGTTAAAGTATTTATATCTAAAATTAAACATAGGTTCGATGAAATACAGGGTAGAAAATTTCAAAGGTGAATTATGTTAAACTAAAAATGAAGGAAAAATAAAGATAAGATTCCTTGGCAATTCACATTATAGTATTAATAGAGACTTGATGTCAAAGGTAAATAACTATGGTATGAAAAAGAAAACATTGGGGCTACTCTCAGTTATGAAGTCAAGACATAAGTATCAATATTTTAATAGCAGAAAAGCAAAAAGTTAGTCAACCTGAAACAGTAAATATCTGAAGAATGTATAAATGTATATGATCTAACCAAATGATTCATGAGTTGTTTTATGTTGAAATACATAAAAATTAAATTCACCAAAACAATAAAATTATGTACAATTTTAAGAGCAATTAGACAACTTTGTTTGTTCTTTTTTTTTTTTTTTTAAGTAGGCATGAAGGTTGTTTTTTTTTTGGCCACTTCTATTGGTCTTTCATTTATTTCTTTGCTCTTTGGCCTGTGTGGGCCTCCCATCACAGTGGCCTCTCTTGCTGCAGAGCACTGACTTTGGCCACATGCACTTTGGAGCTCCAGCTTGGTAGCTGGACACATTGGTTCAACTGCTCCATGGCACATGAGATCTTCCCAGACCAGGGATCAAACCAGCACCCCTTGCACTGCAAAGTGGTGCACTTACCTACTGGACCACAGGGGAAGCCCAATTAGACAACTTTAGGACAAAGATGATACTACTACATAAACAGGATATAGATAAATTCAAAAATCTAAATTTTATTGGAAAATTAGGTAATGGGATAATGAAAAGTTATGTATTACAGGTGGACATATACATCGGTACAATATCATAGTGCATTTTCAGCAATATCTGATAAAATTTTAAGATATTCATATTTTGGGGCCAAAGCAATTCCACTCTTAAATAGATACCACCACAGAAACTGCTGTACCAGCACAGTAGAGGTATGTTCATCAATGTTGCTGGCAGTTTTATATATAGCAGCAAAAAGTGACACTAACTTAAGTGTCCACTAACAGCAGAATAAATTAATAAACTATGACATATTCAAATAATTTTCATGCACAGGAATCATAATAAATGACCAGAAAGATACATGTTGTGCCAGTTACTATGGTTTCATAACATGGTCCTCCAGTACTTAGTAGTGAACACCAATCATTTATACGGCTCTGGGTTTTCATGGGTCAGAATTGGGACAACATATAGGGGAAATGGTTTGCCCATTCTCTACCTTGTCTGAGGCATCAAGTTGGTAGACTTGGAGGTTGGGGAATAGTATCTTCTAAAGGCTTTGCTCATTCCCAAGGCCACTGAGACCTGGTATATCAGTTGGTCCTCTCAGTTATTCTCTCAGAGTCCCTCCACACAGTTTGGTTTCCTCTAATAGTAGAAGCAAGTATCTTGAAACTGAGCATAGAATGAAAGCTGTCTTCTTCTCATGATCTAGTTAAGAAGTCATATAGCATCACTTCTGCTTCATCCTATTTATTGCACTAAGTAATCAAATTCCTTCTGACCACAACTAGAGAGTAGCCCCCACACTCTGCAATGAGAGAAAAGCCTGTCAGCATCCAAGAATCAGCATAGTCCCAAATAAGCAAATAAATACAATTTTATAAAAGAAACATGCAATGACTTTGGCCACATGCACTTTGGAGCTCCAGCTTGGTAGCTGGACACATTGGTTCAACTGCTCCATGGCACATGAGATCTTCCCAGACCAGGGATCAAACCAGCACCCCTTGCACTGCAAAGTGGTGCACTTACCTACTGGACCACAGGGGAAGCCCAATTAGACAACTTTAGGACAAAGATGATACTACTACATAAACAGGATATAGATAAATTCAAAAATCTAAATTTTATTGGAAAATTAGGTAATGGGATAATGAAAAGTTATGTATTACAGGTGGACATATACATCGGTACAATATCATAGTGCATTTTCAGCAATATCTGATAAAATTTTAAGATATTCATATTTTGGGGCCAAAGCAATTCCACTCTTAAATAGATACCACCACAGAAACTGCTGTACCAGCACAGTAGAGGTATGTTCATCAATGTTGCTGGCAGTTTTATATATAGCAGCAAAAAGTGACACTAACTTAAGTGTCCACTAACAGCAGAATAAATTAATAAACTATGACATATTCAAATAATTTTCATGCACAGGAATCATAATAAATGACCAGAAAGATACATGTTGTGCCAGTTACTATGGTTTCATAACATGGTCCTCCAGTACTTAGTAGTGAACACCAATCATTTATACGGCTCTGGGTTTTCATGGGTCAGAATTGGGACAACATATAGGGGAAATGGTTTGCCCATTCTCTACCTTGTCTGAGGCATCAAGTTGGTAGACTTGGAGGTTGGGGAATAGTATCTTCTAAAGGCTTTGCTCATTCCCAAGGCCACTGAGACCTGGTATATCAGTTGGTCCTCTCAGTTATTCTCTCAGAGTCCCTCCACACAGTTTGGTTTCCTCTAATAGTAGAAGCAAGTATCTTGAAACTGAGCATAGAATGAAAGCTGTCTTCTTCTCATGATCTAGTTAAGAAGTCATATAGCATCACTTCTGCTTCATCCTATTTATTGCACTAAGTAATCAAATTCCTTCTGACCACAACTAGAGAGTAGCCCCCACACTCTGCAATGAGAGAAAAGCCTGTCAGCATCCAAGAATCAGCATAGTCCCAAATAAGCAAATAAATACAATTTTATAAAAGAAACATGCATAGTGATACTTCATAGCGATATGTGTCACTTCTCAAGGTGGGTTATGGGGTGTTCATTATAGCATATTACTATACAAGGAAACTAAATCCTCAAGGACTTTAAATTTAACTAAATGGTAGATATTATGTAAAGAGAAGTGCAGATGATGATTCCGAACTTAAATAGAACTTAAATAGATGATTGGATGGTAAATTGTTGTTGCTTTTCAGTTGCTCAGTCATGTCCAACTCTTTCTGACCCCATGTACCACAGCACACCAGGCTCCCTTGGCCTTTACCATCTCCTGGAGTTTGCTCAAACTTGTGCCCATTGAGTGGGTGATACCATCCAACCATCTCGTTCTCTGTCATCATCTTCTCCTCCTGCCTTTGATCTTTCCCAGCCTCAGGGTCTTTTGCAATAAGTTGACTTTTTGCATCAGGTGGTCAGAGTATTAGAGCTTCAGCTTCAGCATCAGACCTTCCAGTGAATATTCAAGGTTGATTTCATTTAGGATTGACTGGTTTGATCTCCAAGGGACTCACAAGTCTTCCCCAGCACCACAGTTTGAAAGCATCAGTTCTTTGATGCTTAGCCTTCTTTATGGTCCAACTCTCATATTCTACTCTTATATGTATACCAAAATATTCAAGGAGGCCCATAAAGACACCACAGAAGATACGTAGCTAGATTAGAACCCTTGGGTTTTAAACGGGGGATATTTTGTAAAGAGACGTGCCAGTGATGCATTGTAGCTGCAGAACTTAAAATAGAGAGAACTAGATCGACAGAATAGATAGATACTACATAAATACGACTCTACACAGAAAATACAACTACCAGAAATCATTCTGGGACTTTAAAAAGTTTGTGGTTCAATAATATCGTGTAATAGTCAAGGCGACTCAGTAAAATTTCTGGTCTACCAAGCATTCAACAAAAATACCATGGGTATGCAATCCTTTAAAAGTGATTTCTTTACAACAAGGCTAGTATTAATGTACACCACTGAATTTTGAAGTCTCTGAATTGTTTTCTCCTTAACAAAAATATGCTTTCTAGCACTAACCATGATGGTGAAAACTGTGTGTCTAGAGATTTTTTCTTCTTCTTCTTTAGGTATTGCTCTTGAAATTTTCTTTCAGATTTTCTTGTGAAATGCAGAAAGCTAGGGGTGGGACAAACCTAAATGTGGTGACTATTTATCCACACAGAGATCACAATGGGAAATACCCAAGAGCAACAGCATAGAGGGCTGGCTCTCTGCGGGAAAGAGGCCACCAGAAAAAGAAAGGGCTCATCCTGAGAACAGAGGAATAAACATGTTTTGTTTTCTTGTCTTATTTTTATCTCATTTACAACTTTTCTAAATAGGGAATATGCTTGGCAGCTTTACTGTAGGATCAACACTTGTGACTGGAGACATTTAATATTGCCGGCTCAGATATGTAAATGGACTCCAGCAGTATGGGAAAAACTTCTTAAAAGTATTTAGTGGTGTAAAAATGTTTGTTAAAGAGCTTGTTGGAAATCTGTTTCAGGTGATGTATAAACATGGAGCAAATTGCCCATGGAATCAATACAAAGATGTATGAACCACTGTGTTGCTTTAAAAAACAAAAAGGAGAAAAATAAAATAAGGAGTTCAGAATCCATTATGTAGGTCAGATACCTCGAATTAATTGGTTTCAAAGGGGTTTGTGCTTAAAAATAGACTCCATCCTATATAGAAAAGACAGATATTTGTTCTGTTTACAAGTAAACTGGGACAGTTTCCTTTAATGTAGCTATGAAAACCAGAATAAGTAACTAAGGCCACTCAGGAGAAGAGATTCCCCAGCCTTCTTTTTCTTTTTATTTATTTTTTAAATTTATTTTAACCAGACAAAAAGAAGAGGAGGAAAAATTCCAAAGCCACAGGTAAACAATGCAACAACTATGATGGAAGACACTGGAGAGAGACAGTCCCTCAGCAATATTTTTTTTATCTTTTCTTTTTTTCCAAGAAAACTAAGTTTATTCAAGAATTAGCATAATTAGCATAATAACTTCATAATGCTGCATTGGTTTCTGCTGTACAGCAATGTGAACAGCTATACATGTACATATATCCCCTGTGTTTTGGCTTTGCTTCCCAGTTAGTTCACTGCGGAGCGCTGAGTAGACTTTCCTGTGATATACAGTAGGGTTTCACTAGGTATCTATTGGGTGCATAGTATTAACAGTGTATATATGTCAATCACTCTCCCAATTCTTCCACTACCAGGTATTCACTAGGATTTTCTTGAAATGAAACGGGGGCAAACCTAAATGTGGTGACTATTTATCCACACAGAGATCACAATGGGAAATACCCAAGAGCAACAGCATAGAGGGCTGGCTCTCTGCGGGAAAGAGGCCACCAGAAAAAGAAAGGGCTCATCCTGAGAACAGAGGAATAAACATGTTTTGTTTTCTTGTCTTATTTTTATCTCATTTACAACTTTTCTAAATAGGGAATATGCTTGGCAGCTTTACTGTAGGATCAACACTTGTGACTGGAGACATTTAATATTGCCGGCTCAGATATGTAAATGGACTCCAGCAGTATGGGAAAAACTTCTTAAAAGTATTTAGTGGTGTAAAAATGTTTGTTAAAGAGCTTGTTGGAAATCTGTTTCAGGTGATGTATAAACATGGAGCAAATTGCCCATGGAATCAATACAAAGATGTATGAACCACTGTGTTGCTTTAAAAAACAAAAAGGAGAAAAATAAAATAAGGAGTTCAGAATCCATTATGTAGGTCAGATACCTCGAATTAATTGGTTTCAAAGGGGTTTGTGCTTAAAAATAGACTCCATCCTATATAGAAAAGACAGATATTTGTTCTGTTTACAAGTAAACTGGGACAGTTTCCTTTAATGTAGCTATGAAAACCAGAATAAGTAACTAAGGCCACTCAGGAGAAGAGATTCCCCAGCCTTCTTTTTCTTTTTATTTATTTTTTAAATTTATTTTAACCAGACAAAAAGAAGAGGAGGAAAAATTCCAAAGCCACAGGTAAACAATGCAACAACTATGATGGAAGACACTGGAGAGAGACAGTCCCTCAGCAATATTTTTTTTATCTTTTCTTTTTTTCCAAGAAAACTAAGTTTATTCAAGAATTAGCATAATTAGCATAATAACTTCATAATGCTGCATTGGTTTCTGCTGTACAGCAATGTGAACAGCTATACATGTACATATATCCCCTGTGTTTTGGCTTTGCTTCCCAGTTAGTTCACTGCGGAGCGCTGAGTAGACTTTCCTGTGATATACAGTAGGGTTTCACTAGGTATCTATTGGGTGCATAGTATTAACAGTGTATATATGTCAATCACACTCTCCCAATTCTTCCACTACCCGGTTTCCCCCCTTGGTGTTCATATGTTTGTTCTAGGTCAGTATCTCTACTGCTGTTTTGCAAATTTTGTCTTTTAAAATGCATCTCAGGGGGGCTTCCCTAGTGGTCCAGTGGATGAAGAGTGTGTCTTTCAGTACAGGTGGAGCCAGTTCCATCCCTGGCCCGGGAAGATCCCACATGCAGAGGAATGGCTGGGTGGGTGTGTCTAATAACTAGCCAGCACTCTGGAGCACATACACCCAGAGCCAGTGCTCTGCAGTGAGAGAGGCCACTGGTGATGGGAAGTCCACACATGCCAAAGAATAAAGATGGATGAAAAACAACCGATGACTTAGAGGCAAAAAAATAAAAAGTTTAAAAAATGTACCTCAGGGTGAAAATTTAGTCACTGAAGTTTGACTCCTGAGAAATAATCTTGAGAAAATTCAGGTTCTTGCCCTCCCATAAAAGGACAACTGCACATTGGTTGGTCAAATAAACATGAATTATATATACATAACAGGAACACTTCTGAATTGAATGACACTGAAAATTCTGTCAAAAGCCCGGGGAATGTTGAAGGACTATGTTTTAATTAGATTTAAATTTTGCAAGTATTTTCACTGCAAAAAAGTTATATATGAATACAAACATATTATAACATTATATCAAAATCTGTGTCAAATCTGAATTCAACTAAAGTATGGGGTTTAAAGTTGAACCTCAGTGCAACTTTGAAACATTTCCTTACCTACATGGTTTAAAGCATGGTGATGGGTTAGCAACCAGCCTTGGCCTGATTCTTCTACCTACCCCAGAGAAAAGCTGCTTTGCATATGGAAGTCAGCGTGACCTGTTAAACAGGACCTGCCAATTGCTGGGCATTTAGGAAAGAAGAACAAGAAAGTCTCAGAAAATGACTTGGGCACAGGCCTTTTGCCTGTCAAACAAGGAGTAATGCTGCATTGGTTTCTGCTGTACAGCAATGTGAACAGCTATACATGTACATATATCCCCTGTGTTTTGGCTTTGCTTCCCAGTTAGTTCACTGCGGAGCGCTAGTAACTTTCCTGTGATATACAGTAGGGTTTCACTAGGTATCTATTGGGTGCATAGTATTAACAGTGTATATATGTCAATCACATCTCCCAATTCTTCCACTACCCGGTTTCCCCCCTTGGTGTTCATATGTTTGTTCTAGGTCAGTATCTCTACTGCTGTTTTGCAAATTTTGTCTTTTAAAATGCATCTCAGGGGGCTTCCCTAGTGGTCCAGTGGATGAAGAGTGTGTCTTTCAGTACAGGTGGAGCCAGTTCCATCCCTGGCCCGGGAAGATCCCACATGCAGAGGAATGGCTGGGTGGGTGTGTCTAATAACTAGCCAGCACTCTGGAGCACATACACCCAGAGCCAGTGCTCTGCAGTGAGAGAGGCCACTGGTGATGGGAAGTCCACACATGCCAAAGAATAAAGATGGATGAAAAACAACCGATGACTTAGAGGCAAAAAAATAAAAAGTTTAAAAAATGTACCTCAGGGTGAAAATTTAGTCACTGAAGTTTGACTCCTGAGAAATAATCTTGAGAAAATTCAGGTTCTTGCCCTCCCATAAAAGGACAACTGCACATTGGTTGGTCAAATAAACATGAATTATATATACATAACAGGAACACTTCTGAATTGAATGACACTGAAAATTCTGTCAAAAGCCGGTGAATGTTGCAGGACTATGTTTTAATTAGATTTAAATTTTGCAAGTATTTTCACTGCAAAAAAGTTATATATGAATACAAACATATTATAACATTATATCAAAATCTGTGTCAAATCTGAATTCAACTAAAGTATGGGGTTTAAAGTTGAACCTCAGTGCAACTTTGAAACATTTCCTTACCTACATGGTTTAAAGCATGGTGATGGGTTAGCAACCAGCCTTGGCCTGATTCTTCTACCTACCCCAGAGAAAAGCTGCTTTGCATATGGAAGTCAGCGTGACCTGTTAAACAGGACCTGCCAATTGCTGGGCATTTAGGAAAGAAGAACAAGAAAGTCTCAGAAAATGACTTGGGCACAGGCCTTTTGCCTGTCAAACAAGGAGAAACAGGATTAAAAATAAAACACACATCATGTAAGGTTAAGAACTCCTGTGGTGCTAAGAGCTTCTGAAGCCTGGAAACACCAGAGGCTTAAGTATATCTGGGATGAAAATGAGAGCTCCGACCCCTGATCATTAGTGCGGCACTCAACCCGTGACCAGAGCTCCCATAGGTTACTGCATGCAGCTTCACCAGGGTTACAAGGGCAAGGCAAGCACACAGAAAATGACACTCATTCAATTTAAACATAATTTAATTCTCTGAAGAGTATTTTTAATAGGTTCTTGGAATCAACATCTTAGAACACTCTGACTGAATTCTGCTATTTTGGGAAAATAAAATTGTTACTGTTTCTATTTTCTGTGTGATTCGAGGATCTAGAAAGCCAAGTGCCTTTTGGCACTTCCATCTTATAGTCTAAATTCAAAGTGTGAATGAAATTGCTGAAACACATCCAATACACCGTAGATTCTATTAATGTGTTTTAAGATATGTTATCCACATCCACTTTATATTATAATAATATAATATGGTATATTTATTTCTTCTCTAATAAATGAGTTGAATTGTAGGCTAACTTTTGAAATCCTCTCCATTACCACTCTCTCAGGATCTTCATCTTGTTCAAAGCATGCTGGAAATTTGCATAAGGAACACAGACACCTAATACATCATAGTAAATGCAAAGTGTACCTTCAATGAGAAACACATTCTAATGAATCTAAATCTGTCCCTAATACTTTATAAAGCATCACCTTCCCGGTCTCAGTCAACTTTTTGCAAAGTATTATCTGAGACAAATTATCCACTGGCACAAAGTAGGGTATAGTTATCTGGCTGTCACCTCAAACCGAAAAACGCTTTGAGAATCTTGAACTTTGTGAAGGTACATTTTACTTGAAAAGGGAGTAGAAGGTTGAATAAAGAGAAGTTTAGTATGATTGAATGAGTGAATAGGAGGCCCTATAATTTTACAGGTCAAAGAGGGGTAGGGGGGGAACTGGGTAGGGGGGGGAACAGGGATATGCTTATGAATAATCTGGGAACATACATGTCGGTGAACAACAAAACTCTGTAAAATAAAGAATTAAAAAAAAAAAAAGAAAATAAATAAATAAATAAAACAATAAAAGAGGCCAAAATTTAAACAAACAAAAAAAAAATTAAAAAAAAAAAAACAATTTGAAAAACAAAACAAAACAAAAAGATCAGTAAAAAGAAAAGATATTTCACTGTTGTAATTTTGTCTTGAATTCTTATTATTTTCTAATAAATAATTTATTTACTTTTCTTGCTTGTTGCCTGTCTCCATCCAATGGTCTGTCCACTAGCATGTGAATTTCCTTAGCATGTGGATTTTTCTGTTTTTCTTCTGATAATATGTCATCATTACTTAAAATAGGCTCTGACATATTATAGGGACTCAGTAATAATGAATAACAACATTAAGCTACAATTTGTTCAGGAAACTGTGGGAGATTTATAAGGTCAACTTCAAGTGAGAGAGAATAAACTCAGAAATGGCTGCAAGGGAAAAATTTACCTGAATTATGAGTAGGTGCTGATCATGTTTAAATTTAGAAGAGTGCTTAGAAAAGAAGTAGAGAAAATACTGATTATATCTAGGTATTTTGAGAAATCTGTTTTTTTAAAATTAGATAATAGCATGAGCCAGTTCCTACTAATGTATAATGCTAAAGATATATTGTTTACTTTTCCCATTTTTTTGTGATTGCAATTTATGTGTATATATATACAGATGTACACACACACACACACACACACACATATATATATATATATATATATATATATATATATATACACACATATATACATATGACAAGGATACAAGCACATGCTCCACATCATTTATTATCCAAGAAATTCAAATTAAAACAACAATGAGATACCATTACAAACCTATTAGACTAGCCAAAATCTAAAATGTTGGTTACAAAAAATATGGTCAAGGATGTGCAGCACTGTATCCATTCATTCATTGTTGATGAAAATGCAAAATAGTGCAGCCACTTTGGAAAACAGCTTAGGGTTTTCTGTTTTATTTTTCCTTTTCCAAAACTAATCATACTCTTACTATATGATTCAACAGTTGTGCTTCTTAATGTTTATCCAAACATGTTCTAAAGTTATAACCATAGGAAAACCTACTCACAGATATTTAAAACACTTTTAATCATAACTGCCAGAACTTGAAAACCATAAAGATATTCTTTAATAGTTGAATGAATAAATAAATTGTGATAAGTTCAGAAAATACAATATTGTTCAACACTAAAACTAAATAACTTATCAAGCAATGACAAGACATGGAGGAAATTCAGATGCACATTACTAAGGAAAAGAAGCCAGTCTGAAAAGGTTACAAAGTTGATAATTCCATTATATGGCATTGTGGAAAATGCAAAACTATGTAAATAGTAAGCAGATCAGTGGTTAGGGGCGGAGGTGGGTGAGAAGGATAAATTGGTATTGTACAGAAGATATTTATGGAAGTGAAATACTCATCCTGGTACTTTAATAGTTGACATATGTCATTATATAGTGGTTGTAAACCACATAATGTTCAACACCAAAGATAAACCCCAATGTATACTATGGACTTTTGGTGATAATGACATGTCAATGTAGGTTCATCAATTGTAACAAATGTATCACTCTGGTGGAGGATATTGATAATGAAGGAGCTTATGCACGTGTGGGGGCCGCCCAGGTGGCTCAGTGGTAAAGAATCTGTCTGCAAATGCAGGAGACACAGGAGACACTAGTTTGGGAAGATCCCCTGGAGGAGGAATAGCAACTCACTCCAGTATTCTTGCCTGGAGAATCCCACGGACAGAGGAGCCTGTTGGACTACAGTTCATGGGGTCACAAGGAGTCAGGCACAACTGAGTAACTGAACACACACATACGCACGCTGGTGTGGGGGCAGTGGGCGTATGGAAAATATTGTACCTTTTTTGTTTTGCTAAAAATCTAAAACTATTCTAAGATTAAATTATCTTTAAATGATGACAATTATTTTTTCTATTTATATAAAATCCAAAAGTGGTCATGCTAAATTATATTATTGAAGGGCATATGAGTGTGTGTGTGTGTCCAGTTGCTCAGTTGTTCTGACTCTTTGTGACCCCATGAACTGTAGCCCATCAGGCTCCTCTGTCCATGGGATTTTCCAGACAAGCATACTGGAGTAGGTTGCCATTTCCTACTGCAGGGGATTTTCCCCACTGCAGGATCAAACCCATGTCTTCTACATCTCTTGCAATGGCGGGCAGATTCTTTACTGTGTGCCAACTGGAAAATCCATATACAGAGGTTTAAAACTCTAAAAAATCAAGAAAGGGATCACAAAAACCAGTATAGTATTTGTCTCTAGTTGAGAAACAGGAAATGTAAAAGAGCCATGCAGAAGATGTTACTGGAGTGCTTGTACTGTTTTATTATTTGTTCTGACTATTGGGTACTTGAGCGTTTGCTTTAAAAATCTTATTTAAACCGTACATGTATATCTTATTATCTGATATCTATTACAATAAAAAAGAAATCTTCAACAGAAAGTAGCTGATAACATACTGATACATCATTGTAGTTTATAACAGGGTGGATTTTAAATTCTGCTTTACAAAGTGCCATTCTGAAAACACCCCATCAAGTTTAAATGCAGAAGTGATAATGATAAAATTGTGCAAAACCTGACCTAGTTCTCATTTTATCACTTTTTCCATAGCTTAGATATGAAGCCTGTGATTAAGCATAACAGAGTAAAATGGGGCATGTGACACTGTAAAGCAAAAGAAAATTTCGATAGCCCCTATTTCATCTTGTCTTTTTAGTGAATCGCTTTTTCATATGACCTTTACACAAACACCAGAGTGTGATAAAGCACAGAGTTCCTGGTATACCAATCAATTGCTCAATTTCAATTGCTTTATCAGATATGCATTTTACTTTTCTAACTGAAAGAATAAGTTGCTAGAAGGCTGTGCTGCAGCCCAAGAATAACCCATCGGTGTTATGTAGAGATGAGTGTACTGCTAGAAAAAGGGAAGACAGTTAATTACAACTAAATCATCATAACATTCCTTAAAGTTTCATTTTACATTCTGTGAAACATTTATAATTCAGAGGTGACATTCCTAACTGATTGAAAGTGTATGTCTGATTTCACTGTGTCCTATTTCATCCTCGGTCACTGGATTTGGTGAGAATACCTTGCTTCATACGTTTTCTATTTATCTCCTTAATTCCTGGAACTCATATGATGCGGGGAGCTGCCCTGTTTCAAGGGGTTTCTTTTAAGGAAACAGCTCTGGGAGCTGCCCTGGAAACGGGCTGATAACAGCATAGCTCTCTGTCCCGCCACTCCAGGTATTGTGAAGACATTCCTGAGCTATCGTAAAGGACACCTGGAGCCTCTTTACAGATGAAAAGGGCTTGAGGGGCATTATGCCCCAGAACCATTGTAATCTAAAGAACTTTGAATATGTTAATGACACACCAGGAGGTAACACCTAGTTTATGATCTGACACCTGGCCTAAAGCACGTATACACAATTGTTTGTTGTGTGAAGTATAAAAGGTATGAAAGAATTCAATAAACTTGTCAGCAACTTGTCAGCAACCTGTAGAGTTGTCTGCCTTCTTGCTGTCCCTCTCAACCCCATCTTTTCTGTCCTCCTTTCTTTTCTTAGCCTATTAACTGCCACTCTCTTCAGGATCTGTTCGACTGCCGGCTGGCCCGGCAATATGAAACAGTGCCTTATGTTTTATAATCAGTATTTCTTTTTTTTCTTGTGCTTCTTTATGCATTATATATTTTAGGTCTTGCATAGTATAATACACATTATGAAATATGGTATGGCACATACCCATCTGTGCAGGGTCCTGAGAATATATGATAAACAAGATGCACGAGGCTTTGTCTTTCTGAGGTCAAGGCCAAACTAGGCACTGAATTTAAAAGAATAGAACAGTAATAACTCAGTAAATAATGTAAAACAGAAAAATATGAAGGGACCTGTGGAGTCACCTTGGTTTTCAGGGTTTAATGTTTAAACAGATGAAATTAAATTTGCAAACAATGCTCAAATATGAAGGGACAGTTGACATTAAAGCTCTAGAGGGAGGGATAATCTGGGCATATTCTATCACTGGAAGATCAGAGAGGCTGAAACTAGTTATTAAGGGAAAGAAATGTAAGCAGTGAGAATCACAAGAGCCTTGTTGCTGGAACCCACTGGGGAGTCATTAGCCAAGCAAACTGAGGTTGACCTCTAAGTTGAATGAAATGTTTGGGAAAGTCCAAATGGTGCCTCTTCTTCCTTTTGTTCCTAGTTTGTGAAGACAATCTGTGCTGCTTCTCTTACTTTTCTGGGCTCAAGGCAAAGTGACCTACTTTAGTGTCTTTATTGTGCAATTAATTGCATGTTATCTGCACTAGAGCTTCCCTGATGGCTCAGCAATAAAGAATCCGCCTGCAATGCAAGATACAGGAGATGTGGATTCAATCCCTGGGTGAGGAAGATCCCATGAAGTAGAAAATGGCAACCCATTCCAGTATCTTGTCTGAAAAACCCCATGGATAGAGGAGCCTGGAGGGCTGCGGTCCATGGGTTCACAAAGAGTCAACACAGCTAAACATGCAAGTACCTGCACTAAGTTCAAGAATCAGTTAATTTGAGACTCATGTTTACTAATCAATACCCTTGAAAATCACACTTAGTTGCTCTTTCATAAGTCCTATGTACCTCAAAAGCTTGACAACCACTTTGACAGCTAATCTAAAGGAAGAACCAAAGGAAAATCTTTATGCAGATGCCTGGACATTCCAACTGTTCAGTCTTTAATAGACTTGTCAAATCTCTGAATTGAAGAGTAAATCTTCCTCACGTTGCTTGCGGGGCTTGCAACCTCCAGATGAGTTTGCTGTATTAATTAAAGAAAATGGAAGAGTCCTATTGGATGGCTTAGGTTCTATAATCAGGGAAATGCAAACACATAGATGAGGCTACACCTGTTCTTACTCCCCATTCTGATCTTCCTTGTATCCAACTGCTGTGTCAAAAATTAACCCCAACCCCTGGCTTTGTTTTATTTCCAATATAACACTGATCTCTGATGCTTCAGTTAGATCTTCTGTAACTTAATTCCTGACATTCGCACTTGTGTCTTTATCTTTTAATGATTACTTTTCCTTGGCTTTCGAGTAAATCTTTAGATGCTGTCTCTCTGAAGGTTACTGTAAGCTATCTTGCCTTCTTTTTTACCACCAAATTCAGCAGAAGAGTCATTTCTGTGTCCTGATCTCACTTCTTCAGCTGCACCAAATGCAAACTGCCTTTGGCTACACTACTGCACTGAAAGTTGAATTTCAGTGTTATGAGTGATTTCCTAAATTTCTATTCTAAACATCTATTCTCAAGCCTCCTCCTATATAACCTCTTGAAAAAAATTGGTACTGTTTTCCTATGCTTCCTTCTAAAAACTTCCAGCTTAACTCTCAGGACACTATTTAGATTTTTTTTTTTAAAGATTTATTTATTGATTTTGGGTGGGGGTCGGGTTAAAAAGCTTCTTGATTAAGATTGAGGCTCAGCAATAAAGAATCCGCCTGCAATGCAAGATACAGGAGATGTGGATTCAATCCCTGGGTGAGGAAGATCCCATGAAGTAGAAAATGGCAACCCATTCCAGTATCTTGTCTGAAAAACCCCATGGATAGAGGAGCCTGGAGGGCTGCGGTCCATGGGTTCACAAAGAGTCAACACAGCTAAACATGCAAGTACCTGCACTAAGTTCAAGAATCAGTTAATTTGAGACTCATGTTTACTAATCAATACCCTTGAAAATCACACTTAGTTGCTCTTTCATAAGTCCTATGTACCTCAAAAGCTTGACAACCACTTTGACAGCTAATCTAAAGGAAGAACCAAAGGAAAATCTTTATGCAGATGCCTGGACATTCCAACTGTTCAGTCTTTAATAGACTTGTCAAATCTCTGAATTGAAGAGTAAATCTTCCTCACGTTGCTTGCGGGGCTTGCAACCTCCAGATGAGTTTGCTGTATTAATTAAAGAAAATGGAAGAGTCCTATTGGATGGCTTAGGTTCTATAATCAGGGAAATGCAAACACATAGATGAGGCTACACCTGTTCTTACTCCCCATTCTGATCTTCCTTGTATCCAACTGCTGTGTCAAAAATTAACCCCAACCCCTGGCTTTGTTTTATTTCCAATATAACACTGATCTCTGATGCTTCAGTTAGATCTTCTGTAACTTAATTCCTGACATTCGCACTTGTGTCTTTATCTTTTAATGATTACTTTTCCTTGGCTTTCGAGTAAATCTTTAGATGCTGTCTCTCTGAAGGTTACTGTAAGCTATCTTGCCTTCTTTTTTACCACCAAATTCAGCAGAAGAGTCATTTCTGTGTCCTGATCTCACTTCTTCAGCTGCACCAAATGCAAACTGCCTTTGGCTACACTACTGCACTGAAAGTTGAATTTCAGTGTTATGAGTGATTTCCTAAATTTCTATTCTAAACATCTATTCTCAAGCCTCCTCCTATATAACCTCTTGAAAAAAATTGGTACTGTTTTCCTATGCTTCCTTCTAAAAACTTCCAGCTTAACTCTCAGGACACTATTTAGATTTTTTTTTTTAAAGATTTATTTATTGATTTTGGGTGGGGGTCGGGTTGGGGAGGGAGGGGACCAGGCAGGCCACTTCTATTGGTCTTTCATTTCTCTATTTTCATCTGTCTTTGTTCTTTGGCTCCTGTGGGCCTCCCATCGCAGTGGCCTCTGTCGTTGCTGAGCGCCGGCTCTGAGCGCATGCATTCCAGAGCTCCAGCTCGGTAACTGGACACATCAGTCCAGCCGCTCCGCGGCACGTGGGATCTTCCCAGGCCAGGGATCGAACTGGCGCCCCGTGCACTGCAAGGCGGTGTCCTTACCCACTGGACCACCAGGGGAAGCCCCTAGATTTATCTCCCATCTAAACGTTTGCTCTCCTTCTCTTTTACATGCTCAGTCCTTCAATGTGGATGTTCTCCAGGCTCAACACTCAGCTTGAATGTATGTCTCACAATTATCCATACTCTTACTTTATGATCCCACCCAAAGCGTCTCCAGCAAAATTTACTCAAATAAACCAAAATCTGTACTTTCAATCAATAGAACTTCCACAGCAAAATAAAATGTACATTGGTTCACTCTTCCTAATACTAAATATTCTACAATTCAAGAATATTTAACACTACAAATATTTTGTAACATTGCTATTGACTTCAAGGAGTAAGTTCAAAATTAAATGTATTATCCTTCTGTCAAAACACATCCACCTTCTGTATTTCGTATATGGTATAATGCCACCACTATGTATATATTCACCCAAGCAAAAATCTACAGATCAACTTTTATTATTATTACTTTTATCCCACCCCTCCCTTCAACAGAACATCAATCCCTAATGTGTCTATCTCTACAACAGCTTTCAAATCCATAGAGTCCATTTCTCCCCCTTCCTACTCCTACTTGTAACAATTTATATTTAATTCCTAGATTATTGCAATATATTTCTGAACAGGTTTTTTCTATCCTTTCTTTTTCTATTCTCAGTTTTGGTTCAAAAAACTGTCTTTTTAAAAATAACATGGATTTGGAAATTCTACTACCTGCTTAAAAATGACGGTTCCTTCCTTTTCACATTATTTAGATTTTTTTAAAGATTTATTTATTGATTTTGGGTGGGGGTCGGGTTGGGGAGGGAGGGGACCAGGCAGGCCACTTCTATTGGTCTTTCATTTCTCTATTTTCATCTGTCTTTGTTCTTTGGCTCCTGTGGGCCTCCCATCGCAGTGGCCTCTGTCGTTGCTGAGCGCCGGCTCTGAGCGCATGCATTCCAGAGCTCCAGCTCGGTAACTGGACACATCAGTCCAGCCGCTCCGCGGCACGTGGGATCTTCCCAGGCCAGGGATCGAACTGGCGCCCCGTGCACTGCAAGGCGGTGTCCTTACCCACTGGACCACCAGGGGAAGCCCCTAGATTTATCTCCCATCTAAACGTTTGCTCTCCTTCTCTTTTACATGCTCAGTCCTTCAATGTGGATGTTCTCCAGGCTCAACACTCAGCTTGAATGTATGTCTCACAATTATCCATACTCTTACTTTATGATCCCACCCAAAGCGTCTCCAGCAAAATTTACTCAAATAAACCAAAATCTGTACTTTCAATCAATAGAACTTCCACAGCAAAATAAAATGTACATTGGTTCACTCTTCCTAATACTAAATATTCTACAATTCAAGAATATTTAACACTACAAATATTTTGTAACATTGCTATTGACTTCAAGGAGTAAGTTCAAAATTAAATGTATTATCCTTCTGTCAAAACACATCCACCTTCTGTATTTCGTATATGGTATAATGCCACCACTATGTATATATTCACCCAAGCAAAAATCTACAGATCAACTTTTATTATTATTACTTTTATCCCACCCCTCCCTTCAACAGAACATCAATCCCTAATGTGTCTATCTCTACAACAGCTTTCAAATCCATAGAGTCCATTTCTCCCCCTTCCTACTCCTACTTGTAACAATTTATATTTAATTCCTAGATTATTGCAATATATTTCTGAACAGGTTTTTTCTATCCTTTCTTTTTCTATTCTCAGTTTTGGTTCAAAAAACTGTCTTTTTAAAAATAACATGGATTTGGAAATTCTACTACCTGCTTAAAAATGACGGTTCCTTCCTTTTCACATTATTCTGTGCCTAATGTTTTAGTCATTTTGCAGTTAGAGTCCAGTTTCTATTCCAACTTCTTTTCCTATAATTCCCATGTCAAATCATAGTCTCTAGCCACTCAGGTATGTGTGCTCTTCCCAAGTAGGGCAGGCAAACTCAAGTGTGAAATAGAGGAAGATTATCTCTTACTTTTGGAATTCTGATGAGGTATATATATATATATATATGAGGTATATATATTCAGCATTTGGAATACACTCTTCAAATGTTTTGAAGCCTTATTCTGTTGGTTTTCAGACTATATTTCAGCGATATGAAATTAGATGTTGCTCAAAAATTGTTCTTGGAAAGAATAAAAGGAATTAAAGAAGTTTTATCTTCTATTCATTAATGAAATAAAAGGGGGAGGGCAAGGAGTATTTTTAGAAGAAAAAGTAGAACATTTGCAATGAGGTAAGTCTATATAAAAGGTGGATCCTTCTATCAAATCAAACATTTCTTTATTAAATACATTATCACATTTATTTCTAAAACCATATAATCCCATCCATCAGCATTTCTTTCACATCTCTTCTCAGTCATCATCACTACAAAATCATGTTTTCCAACATTTACGCCTGCAATTTTCAAATACTCCCATGAAAAGTTACAAGACTGTCCAAAGAGAGCAATAGATCTATACTGTTGTATTCTCACTTTAAACCTCAATGATGATGATGACAGTACTTTCATAAAACTCTCAGGTATGAGCTCTGCTCCTGATGCCACTGTTCTTAAATTTTACTGAGCCGGTTATTTCTAGTACCTAAGGACAGAGCTTGGCACTATCAGATACTGCCTGCACACTTTGAGACTACCTTACTTGATAGCACCATCATGAGCCATAAGCATTTACTGAGCCTGTAGACTGCATAACCTATTCTTGCAGCATTGTTCCCTTCCTAAGAAAATTCGAGGCAAATGATTTTGTGGCCAACAGTACCATCTTACTCATTCCAACTCACGTAAGTAAACCACAAAATAGACTATGATGCATATAATACACTTCCCTCATCACCAATAAACATTAAAAATAATAGGTTCACAGCTCTTGTTCATTTAGATACATGCCATATACTACTTTTCTTCTATTTTAGCCCATTTTGACTATTTCCAGAACTTCCCTCCTTGAGACGGTTAGGAAACAACTTTTCATCTCTTCTGACAATTATACTAGTTATCAGTGCTGTTATCTTTAATTTCACCGAACCCAGGTTACTTCATAATTAAATATGGCTTCATGAATACGAATAATGGTTTTGTTTAATGTTAAAACATTCAGTGAAACAATTTAAACTATATCACAAGCAGATCCCACAGTGTTACTGATGGTATGAGATTTTATCTGGGAGCTGCTTGATTCTTTATTTACCATGACTGGAGGTCTTCCCCACACCTCTCTCATGAGTTTTCTTGGGGAGGAAAAGCAGCCACAGTAACCAGAATTTGGGACTAGAAACTGAAATCCAATCTGCTTTTTACCTTTATGCCTAGGGAGAATATGAGAAAGTGGAGATTTTTCCTATTCTATGTATTTCATGAATCAATTCCAAAATGGCTAGGGTAGGTCAAGATATATAGTGCCAGGCAAACGGAAACAGCACTATAAATGGATTTCCTCCAGTTCCTTTATGTCACAGTGAGCGTAGCTCCTCTCAATTATAGGACCAACAATACAATTACCTGAGTAATTTCCCACATATATTTATACTAGAAGAATGGGTTCTTAATAATTGGAATTTGAGGTTCTGTTTCAGGACAGTAAATATATTATTTGCCATGCTAGAATATTTTATCCAAACTTTTTATGAAATACACACAAAAAATAAATATATATTTGTATGCTATAAGAGTTCTATGTCAAATTTAATAATTTAGGCAACTCAGGTATGCAGATGACACCACCCTTATGGCAGAAAGCAAAGAGGAACTAAAGAGTCTCTTGATGAAGGTGAAAGAGGAGAGTGGGAAAGTGCCTAATCTCAACATTCAAAAGACGAAGATCATGGCATCCAGTCACATCACTTCATGGCAAATAGATGGGCAAACAGTGACAGACTTTATTTGGTCAAATCAGTACCATCTTACTCATTCCAACTCACGTAAGTAAACCACAAAATAGACTATGATGCATATAATACACTTCCCTCATCACCAATAAACATTAAAAATAATAGGTTCACAGCTCTTGTTCATTTAGATACATGCCATATACTACTTTTCTTCTATTTTAGCCCATTTTGACTATTTCCAGAACTTCCCTCCTTGAGACGGTTAGGAAACAACTTTTCATCTCTTCTGACAATTATACTAGTTATCAGTGCTGTTATCTTTAATTTCACCGAACCCAGGTTACTTCATAATTAAATATGGCTTCATGAATACGAATAATGGTTTTGTTTAATGTTAAAACATTCAGTGAAACAATTTAAACTATATCACAAGCAGATCCCACAGTGTTACTGATGGTATGAGATTTTATCTGGGAGCTGCTTGATTCTTTATTTACCATGACTGGAGGTCTTCCCCACACCTCTCTCATGAGTTTTCTTGGGGAGGAAAAGCAGCCACAGTAACCAGAATTTGGGACTAGAAACTGAAATCCAATCTGCTTTTTACCTTTATGCCTAGGGAGAATATGAGAAAGTGGAGATTTTTCCTATTCTATGTATTTCATGAATCAATTCCAAAATGGCTAGGGTAGGTCAAGATATATAGTGCCAGGCAAACGGAAACAGCACTATAAATGGATTTCCTCCAGTTCCTTTATGTCACAGTGAGCGTAGCTCCTCTCAATTATAGGACCAACAATACAATTACCTGAGTAATTTCCCACATATATTTATACTAGAAGAATGGGTTCTTAATAATTGGAATTTGAGGTTCTGTTTCAGGACAGTAAATATATTATTTGCCATGCTAGAATATTTTATCCAAACTTTTTATGAAATACACACAAAAAATAAATATATATTTGTATGCTATAAGAGTTCTATGTCAAATTTAATAATTTAGGCAACTCAGGTATGCAGATGACACCACCCTTATGGCAGAAAGCAAAGAGGAACTAAAGAGTCTCTTGATGAAGGTGAAAGAGGAGAGTGGGAAAGTGCCTAATCTCAACATTCAAAAGACGAAGATCATGGCATCCAGTCACATCACTTCATGGCAAATAGATGGGCAAACAGTGACAGACTTTATTTTCCTGGGCTCCAAAATCAGTACCAATGGTGACTGCAGTCATGAAATTAAAAGGCACTTGCTCCTTGGAAGAAAAGCTATGACAAACCTAGACAGTGTGTTCAAAAGCAGAAACATCAGTTTGCCTACAAAGGTCCACATAATCAAAGTTATGGCTTTCCTGGTAGTCATATATGGATGTGAGAGTTGGAACATAAAGAAGGATGAGCACTGAAAAATTTATGCCTTGGAACTGTGGTGTTGGAGAAGGCTCTTTCAAGACCCTTGGACTGTAAGGAGACCAAACCAGGCAGTACTAAAGGAAATCAACCCTGAATATTCATTGGAAGAACTGATGCTGACACTGGAGCTCCAATAATTTGGCCACCTGATGCAGAGAGATAACTCACAGGAAAAAAGCCTCATGTTGGAAAAAAATGGGAGGCAGAAGGAGAAAGGGATGACAGAGGATGAGATGGTTGGATGGCATCACTGAGTCAATGGACATGAGATTGAGCAAGCTCTAGGAGATGTTGAAAGAGAGAGGAGCCTGGCGTGCTGCAGTCCATGGGATTGCAAAGCGTTGGACATGACTGAATGGCTGAAGTGAAATATTCATTCATTCACCATCTACCCACAATTTCAAAGTAGATTCTTTTCCAACCAATTTATAATACAAAGCAGCAGTCATCAAGACAGTATGGTTCTGGCACAAAACAGAAATATAGACCAATGGAACAAGATAGAGAGCACAGAGGAAAAACCCACACAGTTATGGCTACCTTTGACAAAGGAGCAGTCATCAAGACAGTAGTGGTGCTGGGAAAACAGGACATCTACAAAAAGTGAGTTCTTTTTAATAATTGGAATTTGAGGTTCTGTTTCAGGACACTAAATATATTATTTGCCATGCTAGAATATTTTATCCAAACTTTTTATGAAATACACACAAAAAATAAATATATATTTGTATGCTATAAGAGTTCTATGTCAAATTTAATAATTTAGGCAACTCAGGTATGCAGATGACACCACCCTTATGGCAGAAAGCAAAGAGGAACTAAAGAGTCTCTTGATGAAGGTGAAAGAGGAGAGTGGGAAAGTGCCTAATCTCAACATTCAAAAGACGAAGATCATGGCATCCAGTCACATCACTTCATGGCAAATAGATGGGCAAACAGTGACAGACTTTATTTTCCTGGGCTCCAAAATCAGTACCAATGGTGACTGCAGTCATGAAATTAAAAGGCACTTGCTCCTTGGAAGAAAAGCTATGACAAACCTAGACAGTGTGTTCAAAAGCAGAAACATCAGTTTGCCTACAAAGGTCCACATAATCAAAGTTATGGCTTTCCTGGTAGTCATATATGGATGTGAGAGTTGGAACATAAAGAAGGATGAGCACTGAAAAATTTATGCCTTGGAACTGTGGTGTTGGAGAAGGCTCTTTCAAGACCCTTGGACTGTAAGGAGACCAAACCAGGCAGTACTAAAGGAAATCAACCCTGAATATTCATTGGAAGAACTGATGCTGACACTGGAGCTCCAATAATTTGGCCACCTGATGCAGAGAGATAACTCACAGGAAAAAAGCCTCATGTTGGAAAAAAATGGGAGGCAGAAGGAGAAAGGGATGACAGAGGATGAGATGGTTGGATGGCATCACTGAGTCAATGGACATGAGATTGAGCAAGCTCTAGGAGATGTTGAAAGAGAGAGGAGCCTGGCGTGCTGCAGTCCATGGGATTGCAAAGCGTTGGACATGACTGAATGGCTGAAGTGAAATATTCATTCATTCACCATCTACCCACAATTTCAAAGTAGATTCTTTTCCAACCAATTTATAATACAAAGCAGCAGTCATCAAGACAGTATGGTTCTGGCACAAAAACAGAAATATAGACCAATGGAACAAGATAGAGAGCACAGAGGAAAAACCCACACAGTTATGGCTACCTTTTTTTGACAAAGGAGGCAAGAATATACAATAGGCAAAGACAGCCTCGTCAATAAGTGGTGCTGGGAAAACAGGACATCTACATGTAAAAGAATGAGGTGAGAACACTACCTAACACCATACGCAAAGGTAAACTTAAAATGGATTACAGACCTAACTGTAAGACCAGAAACCATAAAACTCTTGGAGGAAGACATAGGAAGAACACTTGATGACATAAATCAAAGCAAGATCTTCTATGACCTGCCTCTTAAAGTAATAGAAATAAAAATAAAAATAAACAAGTGGGGTCTAATTAAGCATAAAAACGTTTAGAGAACAAAAGAAACTATAAACAAGGTAAAAAGACAATCTTCAGAGTGAGAGAAAATAATAACAAATGAAACAACTGAAAAATAATTAATTTCCAAAATTTACAAGCAGCTCAGACAAGTCAATGTCAAAAGAACAAACAATCTAATAAAAAAAATGGGAAAAAGATCTAAACAGACATCTCTCCAAAGAAGACATACAGATGGCCAACAAACACATGAAAAGACACTTAATATCATGCATTGTTAAGAGAAATGCAAATCAAAGCAACAATGAGATATCACCTCATACCAGTCAGAATGGCTATCATCGAAAAGTCTACAAATGGCCCAGAGCTGGTGCTGTGCAATGAGAGAGACCACTGCAATGGGAGGCCCATACAGGCCATAGTAAAAATGATGCATGAAAATAAATAAATAAATAAAAACAATAAAAAGAGGCCAAAACTTAAAAAAAAAAGTCTACAAACAACAAATGCTGGAGAGCGTGTGGAGAATAGGGAACCCTCTTGCACTGTTGGTAGGAATGTAAACTGATACAGCCACTATGGAGGACAGTATGGAGATTCCTCAAAAACCTAGAAATAGAACCACAATATGACCCAGCAATCCCACAACTTGGAATATACCCTGAGGAAATCAAAACTGAAAAAGATACATATATCCTATTTTTCACCACAGCACTATTTACACTAGCTAGTACATGGAAACAACCTAGATGTCCATCTACATATGAACTGATAAAGAAGCTGTGGTACATATATTCAATTTGTATAATACAGAAAAATTCTAAGAAAAAAACAAAAATCACCCAAGATAGCACAAACTAGCAAAACACTAGTAATATTATCTTCCCTCTAGATGTAACTTAAAGAGAATGTATATGCCTTTCTCACTGTAGAAAATATTATAAAAATGTACATCATCTAAATATATTCAGCCAATATACTATTATTTTAAGTTGAAGTTAACAGTGTGAGAAAACAAAATATATATATAAATTACGGATGAATTACGATTTTAATATTCATTCCATGACTCTAGGATGTGCAAATAAAATAGCATTGTTATATTTCTCCTCTCTTTTTTTTTTTTTTTTTTTACTTTTTGCTAAAGCCTACAGTTCAATCAGTTCTGACCAATGTATACATATATGTGGTGAAAAAAAGTGAAAGGGCTAGGCACTCACAAACAGGCATGCACAAAGAATGGAACTCTTTGTGACCCCATGGACTGCAGCTATGGTCCCTCTGTCCATGGAATTCTCCAGGCAAGAATACTGGAGTGGGTTGCCATTTCATTCTCTAGGGGATATTCCTGACACAGGGACTAAACCTAGTTTTCCTATCTTGATGGAAGATTCTTTACCATCTGAGTCATCAGGGAAGCCCATACACCTGTGGTACCTTAGCCCTATTTATGATGTAGGCAATATTCATTAATACAGGAATATCCTTTATGGTCCTTCCTAGTCAATCTCCTTTCATCAAACACAATCACTGATCTGATTTTCAACACACTCTTGGACCTTCAGAACAGCATATAAGTGGAACCATGTGCTAAATACTCTTCTTTGTCTGAATTCTTTTGTTCAACATAATGTTTTGAAATTTACCCATGTAGCCATCCATTTCTTTTTCTTTTCCTAAATAGTATTCCATTATATTAGTAGGCCACAACTGGGATAGCCATTCATACATTAATGGCCCACTGTTTGGCAGTTTTTAATAAAGTTAAGCATATGTGTAACTAATGACCAAGGTATTATATCTCTGTGCATTTAAATGATGGGAAATAAAGCATGTGTTCAGAAACTAATTATACAGAAATAGCAACTTTATTCATAAATATGCCATAATAAGTTACTGATTCTCAGGTGGCATAAGTTCTTTAGAAAAACAAAGTGATAGCAATGAACTATAAAATAAAGGTTTGTTAGATTTCATTTGAGAGAGTTTTACATCTTCTGAATCTTGGTTTGGGTTTTATGCAGTAGTATCAACTAACATTTTCTATTATAGTGTATCACTTTCATTTGTTTTAACAATGGCACAATTATAATTATGTTCTGTTCATCAAACAAACTTATGAACATGGAACATATGTTTATTGACACTAAGTACAACTGCAGTGCAATTTCCTGTTCATAAACCCATTTCTGTACCTCTGAATGATTTTTAAGATATAGCCTTAATTAAGAGCAGAATTTGCAATAAAAGGTAAAAGCATATTTTACTAAAATTGGTTGAGCACTATGGCCAAATTATTCTCAGCAGACCTCTACCAAATTATCCTTCAACCAGTCAACTATGGTTGCCTCTTCCACTCTAGTGATACTCTATACATTGAATAAGCCTGTTAAGTAACTCCTATTTTCATCAATGAGTATGTGGTTGAAAATTTAATTTCCTCCCTGTTAATGCTGACTTAATAGCATTATATCTTATGTAAATATCAAACATCTGTTCATGCATGTCCTACTCATGCCCTTTGCACTTTTTTTTTTTCCAAATATGTATTTATTTATTTATTTGGCTGTGCCAGGGCACAGTTGTGGCACATGGGATCTTTAGTTGCAGCATGTGGGATCTAGTTCCCTGACCAGGGATCAAATCTGGACTCCCTGCATTGATAGTGTAGAGTCTTAACCACTGAACCATTAGGGAAGTCCCCCACTTTGCACATTATTATATGTTTTATATTTTATGTTAACCCTAAATATCTGTTCATTCGTTTTGTATAGCTTTGCTTGGTTTTAAGATTTCAAAATGAAATAACAGTGATATATACTACAGTATTTCTATGAATGCCTAACTTTAAATAGCACTATATTTTAAGAGCTTTTTATGCATTATGCTGAATTTTATTCCACTGTATAGATATGCCATAATTAAGTTACTGATTCTCAGGGAAATAAAGCATGTGTTCATAAACTAATTATACAGAAATAGCAACTTTATTCATAAATATGCCATAATAAGTTACTGATTCTCAGGTGGCATAAGTTCTTTAGAAAAACAAAGTGATAGCAATGAACTATAAAATAAAGGTTTGTTAGATTTCATTTGAGAGAGTTTTACATCTTCTGAATCTTGGTTTGGGTTTTATGCAGTAGTATCAACTAACATTTTCTATTATAGTGTATCACTTTCATTTGTTTTAACAATGGCACAATTATAATTATGTTCTGTTCATCAAACAAACTTATGAACATGGAACATATGTTTATTGACACTAAGTACAACTGCAGTGCAATTTCCTGTTCATAAACCCATTTCTGTACCTCTGAATGATTTTTAAGATATAGCCTTAATTAAGAGCAGAATTTGCAATAAAAGGTAAAAGCATATTTTACTAAAATTGGTTGAGCACTATGGCCAAATTATTCTCAGCAGACCTCTACCAAATTATCCTTCAACCAGTCAACTATGGTTGCCTCTTCCACTCTAGTGATACTCTATACATTGAATAAGCCTGTTAAGTAACTCCTATTTTCATCAATGAGTATGTGGTTGAAAATTTAATTTCCTCCCTGTTAATGCTGACTTAATAGCATTATATCTTATGTAAATATCAAACATCTGTTCATGCATGTCCTACTCATGCCCTTTGCACTTTTTTTTTTTCCAAATATGTATTTATTTATTTATTTGGCTGTGCCAGGGCACAGTTGTGGCACATGGGATCTTTAGTTGCAGCATGTGGGATCTAGTTCCCTGACCAGGGATCAAATCTGGACTCCCTGCATTGATAGTGTAGAGTCTTAACCACTGAACCATTAGGGAAGTCCCCCACTTTGCACATTATTATATGTTTTATATTTTATGTTAACCCTAAATATCTGTTCATTCGTTTTGTATAGCTTTGCTTGGTTTTAAGATTTCAAAATGAAATAACAGTGATATATAGCTACAGTATTTCTATGAATGCCTAACTTTAAATAGCACTATATTTTAAGAGTTATCCATGTTGATTTAGTTGGGTATAGTACATTTTTTAATGCTGAATTTTATTCCACTGTATAGATATGCCAAGACTAATTTTTTACGCTCTTATCTATAGTGTCTGGAGGAATTCCAATTGCTATGTTTTAGAAAATGCTCCTATAAACTTTCAATTCCACATCTCTCAGTGCTAATGTGCAAAAAATTCTCATTAGATGAGATTATCTTCTCACTTTTTTATAGGCTCTTTTAATGAAATAAGTCCTTGTTTTAATGTAGTTCAATTTTTTTTTTACCAAACATTTACTTGTAGTTGCATTTCCATGCCATGATGAAGAAACCTTCAATTGAAATTCTACTTCTTAAAATATACTCAGCTGTTAAAAGAAATGCAGAAGACTCAGTCCTAATGAAGTGGCTGGCTCTAGAACCTATCATAAAAAGTGAACTAAGTCAAAAAGAGAAAGACAACTACAGTATACTAACACACATATATGGAATCTAGTAGGACAGTCTTGATAACACACACAGTGAACTAATGGAAAAACAGACAGAGCATAAACAGGGACATTGTGGGGAAGAAATAGGGAGGGGGAGGCATGGAGGGAGTAACATGGAAGCCTATAGTGTTATGTGTGGAAAAGATAGCTATTGTCATTGTGCTAAGGGAATAGGAGTGCTCACAGTGGTATGGGGTGATGGTCCGGAGGGGTGGGATGGGGGGACCTGGTGGGGTGGGGACCAGGGATATGCATATGACTGATCTGGGAACATACATGTCTGTGAACAGCAAAACTCTGTAAAACCTTTAAAATAAAGAATTAAATATATATATATATATATATATATATATATATATATATACATACATACGCACATTCCATAACAACATAGATCAATGAAAAATTATGTTTGTAAGAGAACTGGGGGATTTTGGAGGATATTGCTATGAAGAAGTATAAAGAAACCAACCTATTACAAGGGAAAGGAATTTCCAAGTTGAGTCCTATTCAAGTTTGATACTTAGTCTAAAAACTTCTGTAACCAACATGGTGATCTTGCTGTAATGATAGACATCTAGACTAATAGCAGGGAAAAAGAGTTCATAAATAGAACCATAGATAGATAGATTTTTGCAAAAGATACCCTTACAATTTAATAGGTAAAGTTCTTTTCCATAAATGGTGCTATAAAAACTGGGTATCTATATAATTTTTATCTGTCAAATTTTTTATATCTACTTTTACTACTAAAAAACTCCTACATTTAAATTTTTTTTAAATGAAAAAGTCTGGACTTCCCTGGTGGTCCAGTGGGTAAATAGTCCGCCTTGTGGTTCAGGTGGGGCAGGTTCAATCCCTGGCCTGGGAAGATCCCATGTGCCACAGAGCGGCTGGACCGGTATATCCAAGTATGAGCCAGACTGCTGGAGCACATGCGCCCAAAGCCAGTGCTCTGCAATAAGAGAGGCTACTGCAATGGGAGGCCCACACATGCCAAAGAATAAAGAAATGGATGAAAAAAAACAAAAACAAAAAAAGAGGCATGATGGGGAAAAGAAAAAAAAATTAATTAAAAAGTTAGAGATAGATCATACACCAAAAAGTGAAGGCTAAAATTGTGAAGGTTCATGAAGACAATACAGGACAATTTCTTCATGACCTTGTGGTGAACTACAAATCAAATTGCTGAGCAGAAAATGAAAAAAGAAATCAAGCAATTTATAAAGGGGAAAATTTGTGAGGACGGAATTCAAGATTCTGAAATGCAAATAACCAACACATAGCTGACATTCATTATAATTTTTAGAACAATATAAAATAAAGTACTTTGCTATTTCATGCCCATTTGGTTAACAACATTAAAATATGATCATATTTTCATGGGGTAGAGCATGAGAGAAAGAGAATTTTGGTGGAAATATAAATTGGGAAACCATTTGATAGAAGGAAATTTGTTATATGTAGTAAAATTAAAATTATGCATGTAATCAGATATAGTAATTTCACTTCCAGGTATATGTAGGGTAATGATACTCTTGTAAATGTGCACACGGTTTCAAGGAGGCTCAGAACACATATTCACAGCAGCAAAGATTTAGCAACAATGAAAGTATCTTTTAATTATGAAAGGATGAACTAACTGGCATATAATATATAACATGCTACAAACAAATTGCAAAGGCATAATCTTTATTTTTGGGCCACTTCTATTGGTCTTTTGTTTATCTATTTTCATCCATCTTTGTTCTTTGGCCTGTGTGGGCCTCCCATCAAAGCAGTGTCTTTCACCTCAGAGCAGCAGCTCTGGGTATCTATAATTTTTTTTAATTTTTCTACTTTTACTACTAAAAAACTCCTACATTTAAATTTTTTTTAAATGAAAAAGTCTGGACTTCCCTGGTGGTCCAGTGGGTAAATAGTCCGCCTTGTGGTTCAGGTGGGGCAGGTTCAATCCCTGGCCTGGGAAGATCCCATGTGCCACAGAGCGGCTGGACCGGTATATCCAAGTATGAGCCAGACTGCTGGAGCACATGCGCCCAAAGCCAGTGCTCTGCAATAAGAGAGGCTACTGCAATGGGAGGCCCACACATGCCAAAGAATAAAGAAATGGATGAAAAAAAACAAAAACAAAAAAAGAGGCATGATGGGGAAAAGAAAAAAAAATTAATTAAAAAGTTAGAGATAGATCATACACCAAAAAGTGAAGGCTAAAATTGTGAAGGTTCATGAAGACAATACAGGACAATTTCTTCATGACCTTGTGGTGAACTACAAATCAAATTGCTGAGCAGAAAATGAAAAAAGAAATCAAGCAATTTATAAAGGGGAAAATTTGTGAGGACGGAATTCAAGATTCTGAAATGCAAATAACCAACACATAGCTGACATTCATTATAATTTTTAGAACAATATAAAATAAAGTACTTTGCTATTTCATGCCCATTTGGTTAACAACATTAAAATATGATCATATTTTCATGGGGTAGAGCATGAGAGAAAGAGAATTTTGGTGGAAATATAAATTGGGAAACCATTTGATAGAAGGAAATTTGTTATATGTAGTAAAATTAAAATTATGCATGTAATCAGATATAGTAATTTCACTTCCAGGTATATGTAGGGTAATGATACTCTTGTAAATGTGCACACGGTTTCAAGGAGGCTCAGAACACATATTCACAGCAGCAAAGATTTAGCA
Source organism: Tragulus kanchil (assembly GCA_022376925.1). Classification (NCBI taxonomy): domain Eukaryota; kingdom Metazoa; phylum Chordata; class Mammalia; order Artiodactyla; family Tragulidae; genus Tragulus; species Tragulus kanchil. The sequence continues at coordinate 70,483,532 of JAIOJX010000031.1, read as the reverse complement.
ACAATGAAAGTATCTTTTAATTATGAAAGGATGAACTAACTGGCATATAATATATAACATGCTACAAACAAATTGCAAAGGCATAATCTTTATTTTTGGGCCACTTCTATTGGTCTTTTGTTTATCTATTTTCATCCATCTTTGTTCTTTGGCCTGTGTGGGCCTCCCATCAAAGCAGTGTCTTTCACCTCAGAGCAGCAGCTCTGGGCACATGCGCTCCAGAACTCCAGCTCGGTAGTTGGACACATCGGTCCAGCGACTCCGTGGCATGTGGGATCTTCCCAGACAAGAGATTGAACCAGCGACCCTTGCACTGCAAGGCGGTATCCTTACCCACTGGACCACCAGGGAAGCCCTGCAATGCATAATTTTTCTAAAGTGCATACAGAACATAACTAAAACAGACCAAATTCAGGATCACAAAATGAAAGGATTCTCAATAAATTTAAAATAAAGCTAACATGCTCTCTATCCAAAGTAGAATTAAAACCAAAATAGAGATTTCTGAAAAATGACCAAATATGGATTATCACTAACACACTTCTAAGTAACCCATGGGTCAAAAATAAATCAAAAGGGAAATTATAAAGTGTTTTGAGCCAAATAAAATTTAAAACACAATATATCAGAATGTATGGAATTATGAGAAAGTATTAAGGAAGAAATTTATAGATAAAATACGAAAATATGTTTCCACCTTAAAGAAACAGTATTTTAAAATCAAAGTAAGTAGAATGATGGAACAATCAAACTCCACAGTCCAGAAATCAAAGAAAGAGAACAAGAAAAACAATAGAGAAATTGGTACAACAAAAGGTTGCTTCTTTGAGAGATCAATAAAATTGATAACCTCTATTCCATGACTATGAACATTGAACAAAAGAGGAAAAGACACAAAATGCCAATATTAGAAATGACAGGTGTGAAATTACCACCAATTCAAGAGATATTAAAAGGATAATAAAACAACATTAAAAGAAAACTATGCCAATAATTTGGAGAGTTTAAAAGAAAGTTATAAATTTCTTAGAAAATGCAACTACCAAAATTCCAATACTTTGGTCACCTGATACAAAGAGATGACTCATTGGAAAAGAACCTGATGTTGGGAAAAATAGAAGGCCAAAGGAGAAGGGGACAACAGGGGAAGAGATGATTGGATGACATCACTGAGTCAATGGACACGAGTCTGAGCAAGTTCTGGGAGATAGTGAAGGACAGGGAAGCCTGGTGTGCTCCAGTGCATGGGGTTGCCATCTTGAACTCCAGGTCCAGATGGCTTGGCTGTAGAAAATTCTACCGTCATTTAAGGATGAAACATTAAAATTCTTCACATCTCTTCCAGAAAAGTGAAGAAAAGGAACTACTACCTGTCATTCTATGGAGACAGCATAACTGATATCTAAATTGGACAAAAAGATTTACACAAAAATAATTTCTGAAAAATTCCTCTCATGAGAGTACATGACAGTTCTAACCACAAGTTCAGCAAATTCAATACAAAAATATTTTCAAAATGTGATATTCTCCCATAGTTGTTACAGCATGGGAAAATCAGTTAATGCATTCACAATACGAACAACCTTAACAAAGAAAACTCAAAGGAAAAAAGTTTCAAAAAAAAAAAAAAGCATTTCACAAATTTCAGTAATAATTCATGATCAAAAACAAACAAAAAGTTCTCAAAACAGTGCACTTCTATAAAATCTTTAGAATTAACATTATGCTTAACTTTGGAGTTTTCATTTCAATTAGAAATAACCTCCTTGTTATCAAGAACATCACCCATATTGATTCCAGAAACTGAATAGTTTCATTTTCTATACATAAGTCTGTATCACTCTGATCTCTTTTGAGTTTATACTAGATTATGAAATGATGTCAAGATTTTTTTTTCACAAATACTTATAAGACACAACAATTTATTAGGGAGTTTATCTTTGCTCTACTAATTATACATGCCACCTTTGTTACATTCTAAATTTCCATCCACTTAGGTTTAATGCTGGACTTTTACTGTATGCCAATAATTGGAGAGTTAAAAGAAAAAAGGTATAAATAAAACAACATTAAAAGAAAACTATGCCAATAATTTGGAGAGTTTAAAAGAAAGTTATAAATTTCTTAGAAAATGCAACTACCAAAATTCCAATACTTTGGTCACCTGATACAAAGAGATGACTCATTGGAAAAGAACCTGATGTTGGGAAAAATAGAAGGCCAAAGGAGAAGGGGACAACAGGGGAAGAGATGATTGGATGACATCACTGAGTCAATGGACACGAGTCTGAGCAAGTTCTGGGAGATAGTGAAGGACAGGGAAGCCTGGTGTGCTCCAGTGCATGGGGTTGCCATCTTGAACTCCAGGTCCAGATGGCTTGGCTGTAGAAAATTCTACCGTCATTTAAGGATGAAACATTAAAATTCTTCACATCTCTTCCAGAAAAGTGAAGAAAAGGAACTACTACCTGTCATTCTATGGAGACAGCATAACTGATATCTAAATTGGACAAAAAGATTTACACAAAAATAATTTCTGAAAAATTCCTCTCATGAGAGTACATGACAGTTCTAACCACAAGTTCAGCAAATTCAATACAAAAATATTTTCAAAATGTGATATTCTCCCATAGTTGTTACAGCATGGGAAAATCAGTTAATGCATTCACAATACGAACAACCTTAACAAAGAAAACTCAAAGGAAAAAAGTTTCAAAAAAAAAAAAAAGCATTTCACAAATTTCAGTAATAATTCATGATCAAAAACAAACAAAAAGTTCTCAAAACAGTGCACTTCTATAAAATCTTTAGAATTAACATTATGCTTAACTTTGGAGTTTTCATTTCAATTAGAAATAACCTCCTTGTTATCAAGAACATCACCCATATTGATTCCAGAAACTGAATAGTTTCATTTTCTATACATAAGTCTGTATCACTCTGATCTCTTTTGAGTTTATACTAGATTATGAAATGATGTCAAGATTTTTTTTTCACAAATACTTATAAGACACAACAATTTATTAGGGAGTTTATCTTTGCTCTACTAATTATACATGCCACCTTTGTTACATTCTAAATTTCCATCCACTTAGGTTTAATGCTGGACTTTTCATTGTGCTGTATTGGACTGGCTGGCCATTTGTCCACTAATACCAATGTCAATAGTTCTAACTGTATGTTTAAAATGTGTGGGTTTGTGTGTTAGTCACTCAGTCATCTCCAACTCCTTCCAACCCCATGGACTCTAGCCCGCCAGACCCCTCTGTCCATGGAATTTTTTAGGCAAGAATACAGGATCGGATAGGCATGCCCTCCTCTAGGCAATTTTCCAACCAAGTGCTCAAACTCGCATCTCCTGCATTGCAGATGGATTCTTTGCAGTCTGAGCCACCAGAGAAGCCCTATGTTTATAATAATCCTTTATAACTGGTGGCATCATGTACACACTGTTTTCTTTTGCAGAATTTTCATTATTCTTGAATTTTGTTATTTATCCATAAAAAATCAGTAAGTTGATATTTTTAAAAATATCTTAAAAATTTGGTATCAAGCTTCTTTTGCATTTATATCTCTCTATGTATTAATTTATCTTATCATCTTAGTTAAAAGACCATAGGAATATCTGTTTAACCTAGGGACATACATCATAAATGAGAGAAAAAAAGTTTCTTATGATTACACTATTACTCTCGGTACAGGTCAGTTTGAATCAAACTATATTCTTTTCAGATCTGTGTAACTTATGTGCCTTTGATAGCTCAAATCATTTTGCCCTTGAGATGAACCAGTGTTTAAATAATTGTCTGTAGAGTTGTGCAAACTCTAGTCAATGATTCTCTCTTTATTTTTTCAGTAATTCTTTCATGAGATATTTATGAAACACTTCTGGCTTGTAATTATCTCACAGGAAATTCATGACTAACTTTTTAAAAAATTTTTCATTGTTACATTTTGATTCCATATTATTCAGAAGAATATCAGATGAGTGATTTTATTCACTGAAAAAGTGCTTTGATTGAAAAGGGTTTTGGTTTCTGGCCTTACATTTAAGTCTTTAATCCATTTTGAGTTGATCTTTGTGTATGGTGTCAGGGTATGTTCCAACTTCATTTTCCTGCATGTAGCTGTTCAATTTTCCCAGCCCTTTTGAAAAGCCATTTGTTACATTCTAAATTTCTATAGGTTTAATGCTGGACTTTTCATTGTGCTGTATTGGACTGGCTGGCCATTTGTCCACTAATACCAATGTCAATAGTTCTAACTGTATGTTTAAAATGTGTGGGTTTGTGTGTTAGTCACTCAGTCATCTCCAACTCCTTCCAACCCCATGGACTCTAGCCCGCCAGACCCCTCTGTCCATGGAATTTTTTAGGCAAGAATACAGGATCGGATAGGCATGCCCTCCTCTAGGCAATTTTCCAACCAAGTGCTCAAACTCGCATCTCCTGCATTGCAGATGGATTCTTTGCAGTCTGAGCCACCAGAGAAGCCCTATGTTTATAATAATCCTTTATAACTGGTGGCATCATGTACACACTGTTTTCTTTTGCAGAATTTTCATTATTCTTGAATTTTGTTATTTATCCATAAAAAATCAGTAAGTTGATATTTTTAAAAATATCTTAAAAATTTGGTATCAAGCTTCTTTTGCATTTATATCTCTCTATGTATTAATTTATCTTATCATCTTAGTTAAAAGACCATAGGAATATCTGTTTAACCTAGGGACATACATCATAAATGAGAGAAAAAAAGTTTCTTATGATTACACTATTACTCTCGGTACAGGTCAGTTTGAATCAAACTATATTCTTTTCAGATCTGTGTAACTTATGTGCCTTTGATAGCTCAAATCATTTTGCCCTTGAGATGAACCAGTGTTTAAATAATTGTCTGTAGAGTTGTGCAAACTCTAGTCAATGATTCTCTCTTTATTTTTTCAGTAATTCTTTCATGAGATATTTATGAAACACTTCTGGCTTGTAATTATCTCACAGGAAATTCATGACTAACTTTTTAAAAAATTTTTCATTGTTACATTTTGATTCCATATTATTCAGAAGAATATCAGATGAGTGATTTTATTCACTGAAAAAGTGCTTTGATTGAAAAGGGTTTTGGTTTTTGGTCTTACATTTAGGTCTTTAATCCATTTTGAGTTGATCTTTGTGTATGGTGTCAGGGTATGTTCCAACTTCATTTTCCTGCATGTAGCTGTTCAATTTTCCCAGCACCATTTGTTGAAGAGGCTGACTTTGTCCCATTTTATAGTTTCGCCTCCTTTGTCAAAAATAAGGTACCCATAGGTGCGTGGGTTTATCTCTGGGTTCTCTATCTTGTTCCATTGATCTATAGTTCTGTTTTTGTGCCAGTACCATACTGTCTTGATGACTGTTGCTTTGTAGTAGAGTCTGAAGTTGGGGAGGCTGATCCCCCCAGCTCCATTCTTCTTCCTGAGGATTGCTTTGGCTATTCGAGGTCTTTTGTGTTTCCATATGAACTGTGTTATTCGTTGGTCTAGTTCTGTGAAGAATGTTATTGGAAGTTTGATAGGGATCGCATTGAATCTATAGATGACATTTGGTAGTATGATCATTTTCACAATATTGATTCTCCCGACCCAGGAACATGGAATATTTCTCCATCTGTTTAACTCTTCTTTAATGTCTCTCATGAGTGTCTTGTAATTTTCTGTGTACAGTTCTTTTGTTTCTTTGGGTAGGTTTATTCCTAGATATTTGATTCTTTTGGTTGCGATGGTGAAAGGGATTGCCTCTTTGATTTCATTTTCTGATTTTTCATTGTTTGTGTATAGGAATGCCAGTGATTTCTGTATATTGATTTTGTATCCTGCAACTTTGCTGAATTCGCTGATTAACTCTAGTAGTTTTGTAATAGTGTCTTTGGGATTTTCTATGTATAATATCATGTCATCTGCAAAGAGAGAGAGTTTGACTTCTTCTTTTCCAATCTGGATTCCTTTGATTTCTTTCTCTTCTCTTATTGCTATTGCTAGAACTTCCAGGACTATGTTGAATAAGAGTGGTGAAAGTGGACACCCTTGTCTTGTTCCTGATCTTAGAGGGAATGCTTTGAGTTTTTCACCATTGAGGATAATGTTCGCTGTGGGCTTCTCATATAAAGCTTTCACTATGTTAAGATAAGTTCCTTCTATGCCCATTTTTTGAAGAGTTTTTATCATAAATGGATGCTGTACTTTGTCAAAGGCTTTTTCTGCATCTATTGAGATGATCATGTGATTTTTGTCTTTCAATTTGTTGATATGATGTATCACATTGATTGATTTGCGGATGTTGAAGAATACTTGCATGCCTGGGATGAACCCAACTTGATCGTGATGAATGAGCTTTTTGATGTGTTGCTGAATTCTGTTTGCTAGGATTTTGTTGAGGATTTTGGCATCTAGATTCATCAGTGAAATTGGCCTATAATTTTCTTTTTTTGTGATGTCTTTGCCTGGCTTTGGTATCAGGGTGATGGTGGCCTCGTAGAATGTGTTTGGAAGTGTTCCTTCCTGGGCAATTTTTTGGAAGAGTTTTAGAAGGACAGGCATTAGCTCTTCTTTAAATGTTTGGTATAATTCGGCTGTGAAGCCATCTGGCCCTGGGCTTTTATTTTTGGGTAGATTTTTGATCACAAGGTCGATTTCTGAGCTTGTGATTGGCTTGTTCATAGTTTCTATTTCTTCCTGGTTGAGTCTTGGGAGATTAATCTTCTCTAAGAAACTGTCCATTTCTTCCAGGTTGTCCAGTTTGTTGCCATAGAGTTGTTCATAATAGTCTCTTATAATCCTTTGGATTTCTGCATTATCCGTTGTAATCTCTCCTTTTTCATTTTTGATTTTGGTGATCTGGTTCTTCTCTCTCTTTTTCTTGATGAGTCTGGCCAGTGGTGTGTCGATTTTATTGACTTTTTCGAAGAACCAGCTTTTTGTTTTATTTATCTTTACTATTGTTTCTTTTGTTTCTTTTCATTTATTTCTGCTCTGATCTTTATGATTTCTCTTCTTCTGCTGGCTTTGGGGTGTTTTTGTTCTTCTTTCTCCAGTTGTTTTAAGCGTAAGGTAAGGTCGTCTGTTTGAGATTTTCCTAGTTTCTTGAGGTGGGATTGTATTGCTATAAACTTCCTCTTAGAACTGCTTTTGCAGTATCCCATAGGTTTTGCACTGTCGTGTGTTCATTGTCATTTTCTTCTAGGAATTTTTTTATTTCTCCTTTGATTTCCTCAATGATCAGTTGGTTTTTTAGGTATGTGTTGTTTAATCTCCATGTGTTTGTGTTTTTAGCGGTTTTTTTCCTGTAGTTGATCTCCAGTCTCACTGCATTGTGGTCCGAGAAGATGGTTGATAGAATTTCAGTTTTTTTGAATTGACTGAGGATTGATTTGTGGCCCAAGATGTGGTCTATCCTGGAGAATGTTCCGTGAGCACTTGAGAAGAAAGTGTATTCTTCTGCTTTTGGATGGAAAGTCCTAAAGATATCAATGAGGTCCATTTCTTCTAGTGTGGCATTTAAGGCTTGTGTTTCTTTATTAATTTTCTGTTTGGATGATCTGTCCATTGGTGTGAGAGGAGTGTTAAAGTCTCCTACTATGATTGTGTTAGTGTCGATGTCTTCTTTTATGTCTGAAAGTGTTTGTCTTATGTATTGGGGTGCTCCTGCGTTGGGAGCGTAGATATTTATGATTGTTATGTCTTCTTCTTGGATGGATCCCTTAATCATGATGTAGTGACCTGCCTTGTCTCTTAGAATCTTCTTTACTTTAAAATCTATTTTGTCTGATATGAGGATTGCTACTCCAGATTTCTGATTATCCTTGTATCTCTCCTTTCAGGTTGTCCAGTTTGTTGCCATAGAGTTGTTCATAATAGTCTCTTATAATCCTTTGGATTTCTGCATTATCCGTTGTAATCTCTCCTTTTTCATTTTTGATTTTGGTGATCTGGTTCTTCTCTATCTTTTTCTTGATGAGTCTGGCCAGTGGTGTGTCGATTTTATTGACTTTTTCGAAGAACCAGCTTTTTGTTTTATTTATCTTTACTATTGTTTCTTTTGTTTCTTTTCATTTATTTCTGCTCTGATCTTTATGATTTCTCTTCTTCTGCTGGCTTTGGGGTGTTTTTGTTCTTCTTTCTCCAGTTGTTTTAAGCGTAAGGTAAGGTCGTCTGTTTGAGATTTTCCTAGTTTCTTGAGGTGGGATTGTATTGCTATAAACTCTCCTCTTAGAACTGCTTTTGCAGTATCCCATAGGTTTTGCACTGTCGTGTGTTCATTGTCATTTCTTCTAGGAATTTTTTTATTTCTCCTTTGATTTCCTCAATGATCAGTTGGTTTTTTAGGTATGTGTTGTTTAATCTCCATGTGTTTGTGTTTTTAGCGGTTTTTTTCCTGTAGTTGATCTCCAGTCTCACTGCATTGTGGTCCGAGAAGATGGTTGATAGAATTTCAGTTTTTTTGAATTGACTGAGGATTGATTTGTGGCCCAAGATGTGGTCTATCCTGGAGAATGTTCCGTGAGCACTTGAGAAGAAAGTGTATTCTTCTGCTTTTGGATGGAAAGTCCTAAAGATATCAATGAGGTCCATTTCTTCTAGTGTGGCATTTAAGGCTTGTGTTTCTTTATTAATTTTCTGTTTGGATGATCTGTCCATTGGTGTGAGAGGAGTGTTAAAGTCTCCTACTATGATTGTGTTAGTGTCGATGTCTTCTTTTATGTCTGAAAGTGTTTGTCTTATGTATTGGGGTGCTCCTGCGTTGGGAGCGTAGATATTTATGATTGTTATGTCTTCTTCTTGGATGGATCCCTTAATCATGATGTAGTGACCTGCCTTGTCTCTTAGAATCTTCTTTACTTTAAAATCTATTTTGTCTGATATGAGGATTGCTACTCCAGCTTTCTTTTGATTTCCATTTGCATGGAATATCTTTTTCCAGCCTCTCACTTTCAGTCTATGAGTGTCTCTAGGTCTGAAATGAGTTTCCTGGAGGCAGCATATGTATGGGTCGTGTTTTTGGATCCATTCAGCCACTCTGTGTCTTTTGGTTGGGGCGTTTAGTCCATTGACATTCAAAGTAATTATTGATACAAATGATCCTATTGTCATCTTCTTAGATGTTATGATGGGTTTGTTTCGTGGATCTTCTCCTTTTATACTTGTTTTCTATATAAGTCCCTTTAACATTTGTTGTAAGGCTGGTTTGGTGTGACTAAATTCTTTTAATTTTTGCTTGTCTGTAAAGCTTTTGATTTCTCCATCAATTTTGAAGGAGATCCTTGCAGGGTAGAGGATTCTTGGTTGCAGATTATTCTCTTTCAGCCGTTTAAATGTGTCCTGCCATTCCCTTCTGGCCTGCAGAGTTTCTGTTGAAAGATCAGCTGTTAAACGGATGGGCTTTCCCTTGTATGTCACTAGTTGCTTTTCCCTTGCTGCTTTGAGAATTCTATCTTTGTGTTTAATTTGTGTTAACTTCATTAATATGTGTCTTGGTGTGTTTCTTCTCGGGTTGATTCTGTTAGGTACTCTTTGTGCTTCTTGGACTTGATTGACTATTTCTTTTCCCATGTTGGGGAAATTTTCAACTATAATCTCTTCAAAAATTTTCTCATAGCCTTTCTTTTTTTCTTCTTCTTCTGGAACCCCTATAATTCCGTTATCCTTTTATCTTTGAGAAGAAAGTGGCTTTTGGATGGAAAGTCCTAAAGATATCAATGAGGTCCATTTCTTCTAGTGTGGCATTTAAGGCTTGTGTTTCTTTATTAATTTTCTGTTTGGATGATCTGTCCATTGGTGTGAGAGGAGTGTTAAAGTCTCCTACTATGATTGTGTTAGTGTCGATGTCTTCTTTTATGTCTGAAAGTGTTTGTCTTATGTATTGGGGTGCTCCTGCGTTGGGAGCGTAGATATTTATGATTGTTATGTCTTCTTCTTGGATGGATCCCTTAATCATGATGTAGTGACCTGCCTTGTCTCTTAGAATCTTCTTTACTTTAAAATCTATTTTGTCTGATATGAGGATTGCTACTCCAGCTTTCTTTTGATTTCCATTTGCATGGAATATCTTTTTCCAGCCTCTCACTTTCAGTCTATGAGTGTCTCTAGGTCTGAAATGAGTTTCCTGGAGGCAGCATATGTATGGGTCGTGTTTTTGGATCCATTCAGCCACTCTGTGTCTTTTGGTTGGGGCGTTTAGTCCATTGACATTCAAAGTAATTATTGATACAAATGATCCTATTGTCATCTTCTTAGATGTTATGATGGGTTTGTTTCGTGGATCTTCTCCTTTTATACTTGTTTTCTATATAAGTCCCTTTAACATTTGTTGTAAGGCTGGTTTGGTGTGACTAAATTCTTTTAATTTTTGCTTGTCTGTAAAGCTTTTGATTTCTCCATCAATTTTGAAGGAGATCCTTGCAGGGTAGAGGATTCTTGGTTGCAGATTATTCTCTTTCAGCCGTTTAAATGTGTCCTGCCATTCCCTTCTGGCCTGCAGAGTTTCTGTTGAAAGATCAGCTGTTAAACGGATGGGCTTTCCCTTGTATGTCACTAGTTGCTTTTCCCTTGCTGCTTTGAGAATTCTATCTTTGTGTTTAATTTGTGTTAACTTCATTAATATGTGTCTTGGTGTGTTTCTTCTCGGGTTGATTCTGTTAGGTACTCTTTGTGCTTCTTGGACTTGATTGACTATTTCTTTTCCCATGTTGGGGAAATTTTCAACTATAATCTCTTCAAAAATTTTCTCATAGCCTTTCTTTTTTTCTTCTTCTTCTGGAACCCCTATAATTCGAATATTGGTGCGTTTGATATTATCCCAGAGGTCTCTGAGGCTGTCCTCTGCTCTTTTCATTCTTTGAGCTAGAGTCTGTTTTTCAGCAGTTACTTCCACCATTTTATCTTCCAGCTCACTTATCCGGTCTTCTGTCTCAGATACTCTGCTCTTGATTCCTTCTACAGAGTTTTTCAGTTCAGCAATTGAGTTGTTTGTCTCTGTTACTTTTTTGGTAAGTTCTTGTATTTCTTTATTCAGTGTGTTAGTTGTATCTTGCAATTTCTCTGAAATTCTGTTTTCAGTGTCTTTGATCATCTTTACTATCATTCTTCTGAAATCACTTTCAGAAAGTTTGTCCAAATTCTCTTCATTAATTTGATCTTGTGTGTTTGTGGATTGTTCCTTCGCTTGTGTGGTATTTCTCTGCCGTTTCATTAATCTAGTAGGATGGTGATGATGGCACATGCAGTGAAGCGACAGAAAGACAGACATGGACAGTGGACATATGGACATTGTGGGGAAGGAACAGTGGGTGAGAGGCGTAAAGGAAGTAGCATGAAGGCCTGTACTATCATAAGTGAAGAAAATAGCTCTAGTCATTGCTCTGTGAAAAAAGGGGATCCTTCAGGGGTGCTGTGTGATGGTCGGGAGGGGAGGGAAGGGGGATATACATGTGACTAATCTGAGAACATGCATGTCTGTGAACAACAAAACTCTGTAAAAGTTAAAAGTAAAATAAAGGTTTAAAAAAAAAAAAAAAGAAAAGGGTTTTGGGTAATTAACCTCATGGTAAATTTGTGAGATTATTCTCTTTCAGCCGTTTAAATGTGTCCTGCCATTCCCTTCTGGCCTGCAGAGTTTCTGTTGAAAGATCAGCTGTTAAACGGATGGGCTTTCCCTTGTATGTCACTAGTTGCTTTTCCCTTGCTGCTTTGAGAATTCTATCTTTGTGTTTAATTTGTGTTAACTTCATTAATATGTGTCTTGGTGTGTTTCTTCTCGGGTTGATTCTGTTAGGTACTCTTTGTGCTTCTTGGACTTGATTGACTATTTCTTTTCCCATGTTGGGGAAATTTTCAACTATAATCTCTTCAAAAATTTTCTCATAGCCTTTCTTTTTTTCTTCTTCTTCTGGAACCCCTATAATTCGAATATTGGTGCGTTTGATATTATCCCAGAGGTCTCTGAGGCTGTCCTCTGCTCTTTTCATTCTTTGAGCTAGAGTCTGTTTTTCAGCAGTTACTTCCACCATTTTATCTTCCAGCTCACTTATCCGGTCTTCTGTCTCAGATACTCTGCTCTTGATTCCTTCTACAGAGTTTTTCAGTTCAGCAATTGAGTTGTTTGTCTCTGTTACTTTTTTGGTAAGTTCTTGTATTTCTTTATTCAGTGTGTTAGTTGTATCTTGCAATTTCTCTGAAATTCTGTTTTCAGTGTCTTTGATCATCTTTACTATCATTCTTCTGAAATCACTTTCAGAAAGTTTGTCCAAATTCTCTTCATTAATTTGATCTTGTGTGTTTGTGGATTGTTCCTTCGCTTGTGTGGTATTTCTCTGCCGTTTCATTAATCTAGTAGGATGGTGATGATGGCACATGCAGTGAAGCGACAGAAAGACAGACATGGACAGTGGACATATGGACATTGTGGGGAAGGAACAGTGGGTGAGAGGCGTAAAGGAAGTAGCATGAAGGCCTGTACTATCATAAGTGAAGAAAATAGCTCTAGTCATTGCTCTGTGAAAAAAGGGGATCCTTCAGGGGTGCTGTGTGATGGTCGGGAGGGGAGGGAAGGGGGGGATATACATGTGATTAATCTGAGAACATGCATGTCTGTGAACAACAAAACTCTGTAAAAGTTAAAAGTAAAATAAAGGTTTAAAAAAAAAAAAAAAGAAAAGGGTTTTGGGTAATTAACCTCATGGTAAATTTGTGTTACCTCAGTAAAAACTTTGTGAGTCTAAATTTCAGAGCTTTCACACCAAGTAAAAAAATGACTTTATTTTAAGTGATAATATTTTAAAACTTTAATTGATAGCATTAAAATAGCAAAAATAATAAAGTGATTGTGTTTTTATATTTTATTCTACTTTTAAAACCTTAAAAATAGGTATTTTCAAAGCTTAGGTAGACAGTTTCAGCATCACACATTGGGTTTTTACTTCCCTAATTGACAACAAAAGGATTAAAGCAAATACTCTGACTGCAATAATTAAATTTTCATATGTAATCTTCTATTAAGAATTCTTGTCCAATGTTCAAGTGTAGAGCAGAATTTCACATCATAATGTGCACTGACATTTTATAAAATGCACTAGAAAATTAAATAAAATTCTTCCTAGTAAATTTTTATTAATACTATCCAATCATTTAGAGCTTTTAATAAATTCCTTACAGCTAAAGACTTTATAAAAGGGACACTTTTGGCCTTCTTTTTTAAAAAATTAATCAATTTTCATTTTAGAGAGTTTACATTCACAGTAAATTTTCTATAAATCCCCTGCCCTCTCAACATGCATAACCTTTCCCATTATTAATAGTCCTTCCCAGGGTGATTCATCTGTTATAATCTACGGACCTGCCCTGACATATCTTAAAGACTATAAGTCTGTAATTTACAGTAGTGTTCACTCTTAAGTGTTACAAATTCTATGGCTTTAGTCAAGTGTGTAATGACAGGGACCTGCCATCCCAGTTTCATACAGAATGGTTTTCTGCCCCCCAAGTCCTCTTGATCCACCTATTTATTCCTCTCTCTCCTAACCCTCAGATCCTTCTACTGTTTCTAAATTTTGCCTTTTCCACAATGTCATATAGCAGAATCACAGGATGCTGTGTTTTCAGATTGGCTTCTTTCTCCTAACAACATGCATTTAAGGTTCTTCCATGTCTTTTGAAAGCCTGATAGCTCTTCATTTGAGCACTAAAAAATATTGCACTGACTGTACGTACCACAAATGATGTATTCATCCACCTGCTAAAGGACATCTTGACTGTTTCCACGTTTTGGAAGTTATGATTAAAGCTGCTGTGAATGTCCAAGATCAGGCTTTGGGTGGACATAATTTTTCAGCTCTTTTACCAAAAAGCTTTATTTTAAGTGATAATATTTTAAAACTTTAATTGATAGCATTAAAATAGCAAAAATAATAAAGTGATTGTGTTTTTATATTTTATTCTACTTTTAAAACCTTAAAAATAGGTATTTTCAAAGCTTAGGTAGACAGTTTCAGCATCACACATTGGGTTTTTACTTCCCTAATTGACAACAAAAGGATTAAAGCAAATACTCTGACTGCAATAATTAAATTTTCATATGTAATCTTCTATTAAGAATTCTTGTCCAATGTTCAAGTGTAGAGCAGAATTTCACATCATAATGTGCACTGACATTTTATAAAATGCACTAGAAAATTAAATAAAATTCTTCCTAGTAAATTTTTATTAATACTATCCAATCATTTAGAGCTTTTAATAAATTCCTTACAGCTAAAGACTTTATAAAAGGGACACTTTTGGCCTTCTTTTTTAAAAAATTAATCAATTTTCATTTTAGAGAGTTTACATTCACAGTAAATTTTCTATAAATCCCCTGCCCTCTCAACATGCATAACCTTTCCCATTATTAATAGTCCTTCCCAGGGTGATTCATCTGTTATAATCTACGGACCTGCCCTGACATATCTTAAAGACTATAAGTCTGTAATTTACAGTAGTGTTCACTCTTAAGTGTTACAAATTCTATGGCTTTAGTCAAGTGTGTAATGACAGGGACCTGCCATCCCAGTTTCATACAGAATGGTTTTCTGCCCCCCAAGTCCTCTTGATCCACCTATTTATTCCTCTCTCTCTAACCCTCAGATCCTTCTACTGTTTCTAAATTTTGCCTTTTCCACAATGTCATATAGCAGAATCACAGGATGCTGTGTTTTCAGATTGGCTTCTTTCTCCTAACAACATGCATTTAAGGTTCTTCCATGTCTTTTGAAAGCCTGATAGCTCTTCATTTGAGCACTAAAAAATATTGCACTGACTGTACGTACCACAAATGATGTATTCATCCACCTGCTAAAGGACATCTTGACTGTTTCCACGTTTTGGAAGTTATGATTAAAGCTGCTGTGAATGTCCAAGATCAGGCTTTGGGTGGACATAATTTTTCAGCTCTTTTGGGTAAATACCAAAAAGCATAATTACTGGATTGTATGGTAAGAGCAGCTCAGTTTTGTGAGACACCACCAAGTTACTTTCCAGTTTGGCTGCCTTCTTTGCATTCCCAGCAGCAATGCATGAGAGGCCTTGTTGCCCCACGTTCCTGACCACATGTCGTCACAGTTTTGACGTGTGTTGTGGAACCCCATAGCTGCTCTAATTTGCATTTCTCTGATGATTAATGATGTGGAGGACTTTCCATGTTTATTTGCTCTACACACACACACACACACAGTGGCACTAGTGGTAAAGAACTTGCCTAACAATGCAGAAGATGTAAGAGACATAGGTTTGATCCTGAGGTTGGGAAGATTTCCCTGGAGTAGGAAATGGCAACTCACTCCAGTATTCTTGCCTGGAGAATCTCACAGATGGTAGAGCCTTGTAGGCTACAATCCATAGGGTCACAAAGAGTCAGACACAACTGAAGCAACTTAGCATGTATCCACACGTGCGCATATATACACACACACACACACACACACACACATACACACACACACATATAAACATACATACCTGTCTATGCAGATATTTTGCTCATTTTTTATTGTGATATCACTGAATTTTAAGAGCCTCTGCATAATTTAGATAACAGTCCTTCATTTGCTGTGTCACTTGCAAATGTTTTCTCCCAGTCGGCAGTGCCTTTTCTCATTCTCTTGATACCGTCCATCCCAGAACAGAAGTTTTCAGTTGAAATGGAGTCCATTTCATCTATTAATTATTTCAAGGGTATATTTATGGTGTTATAGGTAAAAGACACTCAAGTATTTTTTGTTTCTTTCGTGTGTGTGTGTGTGTGTATTACCTTTTGGGAGTTTTATACTTTTTGCATTTTACATTTAGGTCTGTGATCCATTTTGAGTTCAATTTTGTGAAGGATGTAAGATTCTTCATTTTGCATATGGATGTCCAGTTGTTTCACAACATTTGCTAGAAAGACATATTTGTTCATGGTAACTTTGTTTTTAAAATTTTGAAGAAAGGTTTTTGTAAAGATTTCAAATCACCACTGTTTTACTGTGTTTCTTAAACTCCTGCTTCCAAGTTGATTTTCTAGAGGTTTTTAAAAACCACAAGCAGTCACCAAACACTACATATTTACCACTGGCAAGTAGATTCTATGTAGATTACAAAAGACAGACTTCTGTATAAGGGATCCTCGTTTTGAAGCTGATAAAGTAAATGTATTCTAAATAATGATAAAGTAAAATGTTTACTATGCAATTCCATCTAAATATATATAATAGGTTTTTGGAGTAGGAAATTACAATCCACTACAGTATTCTTGCCTGGAGCATCACATGGACAGAGCAGCCTGACAGGCTACAGTCCATGGAGTCACAGAGTTGGACACAACTAAGTACACACACACATACACACACACACACACACACACAAAATAGGCTTTCTTACAAAGGAAGCTTGATATGGCTTATCAAGATACTAAAGTTGCAGGTACTGAAATTGGCCTGAGGAAGAAAGTCCAGGAAGGCAGTAGCTACCTGAAGTTGCAGATACTGAAATTGGCCTGAGGAAGAAAGTCCAGGAAGGCAGTAGCTACCTGAAGTTGCAGATACTGAAATTGGCCTGAGGAAGAAAGTCCAGGAAGGCAGTAGCTACCTGGGAGAGAAATTTGTGCACTGGAGCCTGTAGGGAAGAGGAGGACTGGTAGGTGAACAGGACAGGAAGCACCTCAAAAATTAAAGTATGAAAAGTAGATTTGATGGAGCATACAAGAGATGCAGTAATCTTATTTTCTGCAGCAAATTTGGAATATATTTTCAACAAAGGCTTTTCCAGTATATATGTTTTTATTTTCAATTAATTATAGATTGAAAGGAAGCTGTGGAGCATATTATACAGAGGTCTCCTGTACCCTTCACCCAGTGCCACCAAAGCTAACACTCTACAATGACTATAGTACAGTACCAAAGCCAGGAGGCTGACATTGGTACAATCCACAGATTTATTCTGATTCCCCCAGGATTACATACACTTGTAATTTTATATGTGTATATGTATAGCTCTATATAATTTTTCATTTATTATTAGCTAGGGTAGATGCAAATATCACCAATCTTTGTGACTACTTAGGATTAGCTTTAGGATATGGAAATCCTTATTTTTTAAAAAAATAACACATTTTAAATTTTTTTTTAAACACCAAAAACACTTTGTTTGGAATATAGCCAATTAACAACTTTGTGATAGTTTCAGAAGAACAATGAGGGGGCTCGGCCATACATATACATGTATCCATTCTCCCCCAAATTGCCCTAGGTTATGGAAATCTTGAATCCACAGTTATGAAAAGTATTAAGGCTTTTCAGATCTATGATTAAACTACTTTACAAAATGTCTGAACCACTTTACACATTCACTGGTTATCTCTGAGCTATTATTTCCCATGCCATCTCCAACATGCCATAGACATAAAACAGTATACTGTTGTCTAATCTGTTTTTCTCTAATTACCAGTATGTTTGTTATAAATGCAATTTTTGGATCTCCTGTTCTATTCTAAAAGGTATACACACATCCCTCCCTATTTTTCCCATGAAATATTGATAGAAATCCTGGACAAACACAGAAAACAAGCACAGAGAAACTCTGAAAACTGGGAAGATGAAGGCAGACTGGTTAGGGACTTTGGGGCCCAAGGAATAAAATGGCAGATTTCTCTTGGTTTTCCTTCTCTTTTTCACTTCATTTATCTTGCTGGACATCGGAGAGGGCAACAAGGTGGTGTTTCCAGTGGGTACATAGGGAAAAAGTAAAACTAAAAAAATGCTTTCTTTTCTTAACCAGATGACCGGGAAACTTTCTGACACACTGTGCCCTAACCCAGTCAAACGCCATGTGGGGGTGGGAGCATATGGCCACCTGGCTCCTCTTCCCTGGTGCGGTGCTGGTGTCAATGGAGGCTAATGGACATCTCTGCCCAATAGCAATGACCCAGCCCTTTCCACCCTCCCAACTCCAAAGTCAGAGAAGGAGGTAGGTGCAACTTGAATATGCAGTTCTGGGCTAAATTCAAGCAATTATTATTTTAAAAATGAAGTTTTCCAGGAGAAAAATAAGTCATTTTAAAACATCAGCAACAAATTAAAATGTAATTAGTAACTACAGAAATGACATTTTTAATGTAAAAGACAATAGAAAATACCATACATGTCATGAGATCGGTAGCAAAATAATGTACTGAAAACTATAACAA
Organism: Tragulus kanchil; assembly: GCA_022376925.1. Lineage (NCBI taxonomy): Eukaryota > Metazoa > Chordata > Mammalia > Artiodactyla > Tragulidae > Tragulus > Tragulus kanchil. The sequence goes on along the minus strand of JAIOJX010000031.1, from coordinate 70,465,308 downwards.
CATTCATTTTCACTGGTCTGCAGTATTAAATTGATTTTGATCTGTTTGACAGAGATTTAAATTTACTCATCTAAGTGAAGGTTTGTCAGAATGACATTTTAAATTTTTTTAAACACCAAAACACTTTGTTTGGAATATAGCCAATTAACAACTTTGTGATAGTTTCAGAAGAACAATGAGGGGGCTCGGCCATACATATACATGTATCCATTCTCCCCCAAATTGCCCTAGGTTATGGAAATCTTGAATCCACAGTTATGAAAAGTATTAAGGCTTTTCAGATCTATGATTAAACTACTTTACAAAATGTCTGAACCACTTTACACATTCACTGGTTATCTCTGAGCTATTATTTCCCATGCCATCTCCAACATGCCATAGACATAAAACAGTATACTGTTGTCTAATCTGTTTTTCTCTAATTACCAGTATGTTTGTTATAAATGCAATTTTTGGATCTCCTGTTCTATTCTAAAAGGTATACACACATCCCTCCCTATTTTTCCCATGAAATATTGATAGAAATCCTGGACAAACACAGAAAACAAGCACAGAGAAACTCTGAAAACTGGGAAGATGAAGGCAGACTGGTTAGGGACTTTGGGGCCCAAGGAATAAAATGGCAGATTTCTCTTGGTTTTCCTTCTCTTTTTCACTTCATTTATCTTGCTGGACATCGGAGAGGGCAACAAGGTGGTGTTTCCAGTGGGTACATAGGGAAAAAGTAAAACTAAAAAAATGCTTTCTTTTCTTAACCAGATGACCGGGAAACTTTCTGACACACTGTGCCCTAACCCAGTCAAACGCCATGTGGGGGTGGGAGCATATGGCCACCTGGCTCCTCTTCCCTGGTGCGGTGCTGGTGTCAATGGAGGCTAATGGACATCTCTGCCCAATAGCAATGACCCAGCCCTTTCCACCCTCCCAACTCCAAAGTCAGAGAAGGAGGTAGGTGCAACTTGAATATGCAGTTCTGGGCTAAATTCAAGCAATTATTATTTTAAAAATGAAGTTTTCCAGGAGAAAAATAAGTCATTTTAAAACATCAGCAACAAATTAAAATGTAATTAGTAACTACAGAAATGACATTTTTAATGTAAAAGACAATAGAAAATACCATACATGTCATGAGATCGGTAGCAAAATAATGTACTGAAAACTATAACAACATTCATTTTCACTGGTCTGCAGTATTAAATTGATTTTGATCTGTTTGACAAAGATTTAAATTTACTCATCTAAGTGAAGGTTTGTCAGAATGATGTTTTCAAGGACTTTTCTAATAGTCTTGACAAGAAGGTTGCTTGCTTTATTAAATACTGGAGAATGACAGTGTGTTCATGGTTTAGCCAGGCTGAGAACTCTTTCAACCATGTTCTTCTTGTTGTTTAGTCGTCAAGTTGTGGCTGACTCTTCGAAACCCCATGGAATGTAACCGGGGATGCTCTTCTGTCCATGCGATTTCTCAGGCATGGATACTGGAGTGAGTTGCTCTTTCCTTCTCCCAGGGGATCTTCCTGACCCAGGGATTGAATACACATCTCCTGGATTGGCAGGAGAATCCTTTACCACTCAGCAACCAGGAGAAGGCCTCCCAACTATGTGTGCAATTCTTTCTGCACACAAGCTGCCTTTTTGCACTAACCTTCTGCATTAGTTCTGACTTAAGTTGGCTGCTCAGTTTTACCTACGGAAAGCCATTCATTAATTTGCCTGGAGACTGCATTTAAGATTTAAGTTTACAAATGAAATTGAATTTAAATGCTTTGTGTGAAATGATAAATCATCCATCAAAAAGACAGGAAAGTCAGCCTTGAGGAATTAAGTAAATACTTGAGGGAAAAATATATTTTAAAGAGGTCTATGGGGGCTTCCCTGGTGGTCCAGTGGGTAAGGACACCGCCTTGCAGTGCAAGGGGCGCCAGTTCTATCCCTGGCCTGGGAAGATCCCACGTGCCGTGGAGCGGCTGGACCCATGTGTCCAGTTACCAAGCCGGAGCTCTGGAGCGCATGCGCCCAGAGCCAGTGCTCTGCGACAACAGAGGCCACGGCGATGGGAGGCCCACATGGGCGAAAGAACAAAGACGGATGAAAATAGATAAATGAAGAACCAATAGAAGTGGCCCGCCTGCTCCCCTCCCTCCCCACCCCACCCGCTACCAATAATAAATAAATAAACAAATCTTAAAGAGGTCTATGCACAGACCAAAAAGAAAATAATTTTACTCAAGGACCATTTGCTAGCAAATGATTTTTTTGCTAAAAAAGTAAAAAAAAATAAAATAATTTTACTAGCAAACGATCATTTTGGTGAAAAAGATAAGACACTGTTATTCTTTGTCCAGAAGGCTGTGTAGCTGTGAAGGCTGTGTCAAGGAAAACAAACAAACAAACAAACAAACAAAAAACACACACTTTTTCCTCACTGAAAAGTCTAGTCAGATTTGATTTTAGATGGGACCAAAAAGTCAAAGTCAATATATCAGACACCTATGTGGGCCTATTAGTTCAGCCTAAAGATGAATATTATTTCTCTGTCTCAGCATTTAACCTAACTCAGCATCCCAGTTTTAGTAAGACTTAAAAGAGAAAATGAGAAAAAAATGTTAAAAACTAATCACTTGATTTTAAGAAAGTAGCCCAAAGTGAGAAGTCTACCAACATTAGTAGCATTAATCAGTAGCAACTGATTAGTAATTACTAACATATGTAGCCAGACAGTAACTTGTCTGTAGGACAAATTATCATATACAATCTTATATATGTAACAATATTGCTGTGTATATGGTATTCTTCAAAGAGGATTACTTCTCAGGCAAAGGGAGTTGTTTAAAAAGTCCAAACGACCTTAAAAAATCCTGACTACCTTATCTATTATAAAGAAATTTGTAGAAATTATAACTATTACAATTTTAGATGCAGAATATTCCAATATTCTGGTATTTTTAGTAATTTTTTATACAGAGCAGAGGTTAACAGACCCAGAAGACATCATTTGGACTATTTCTTTATTGTTGGTTTAAATAATAGCAAAAACAATTTGAATTTCTAGAGGTTTTTGTACAGTGCTAACTTAGGGCAAGTTAAGCTCAATAATTAAAGGTACAGGTGACAAACCTCTGTCTCAAGGAATCCAAATGATTTTCCTCAGGCGATGTAGCTAAGTAATTGATACAGCAAGGACAAAGATTCAGGACTGTCAAAATACCTAGATTTCTTTGGACTGTTTTCTGATTGTTATCAAATCTGGTGATCAAAACATACTTAATCATCTCATGCAGCCATCGGATGAACCAGTTAAACATATATTGCTTAAAGAAAACAGATATGTGCTCTGCAAATGTTTGCTGAACCCTAGATTGTTCATTTTACAAAAAATAAACAGGTTACTAATATACCAGCAGCATCTGTCAACTACAGTAAAAACTGCGCTGATTGCTTTATGCACTTCATTTCACTGAATCCTACAAGAATGCTGTGAGGTCTACATTATTATTGCAACCACACACTGCTGAGGAAACTGAGTTCAGAGTGTTTAGTGAACTTGCTAAAGGTCACACAGCTATCAGATACCTGAGTTGGAATTTAAAGCCAAGCTTGTCTGACTCCATGTTATAAGGCTGGAAAAGCACAGATCATCATATACATTCATGAATATAATAATCACTTGTTCTGTTTTCTGATGATAAGCTGGTCTTCCCACCTTCTAACTATTATTGCCATCTTCTTATGGCTTTGAGACGAATAACTTCCTTTAGATTTTAAAAGTATGTGGCTTAAAAAGAGGCAGAAGGTTTCTCTGCCACGGTTCTCGAGCTAAAGGGGAAAAGGTGAACTATTGCATATTACTCACTATGTGTGCTCCCCATCCTTCCTCCTCTCCCCCACAGGCATAGGCTGTTTCCCTGAGTGTACTCAGTTGGCATCAGGTAATAAAATGTCACATTTTAAAAGGCGTTACAAAATTGGAAGTAATTCAGTAGCTCTTAACCTTTCCTGATTCATCACACAGAATTCTCTTTAATGATTCATTCTTATTAATGGTGGATATATTGGGATTTCAAGCAGAAGGGAACACTCTTTCATTCTAACCAAATTCTCTTCTAACTCTCTACTCTGTTTTCCATTGCTAAAAAGCAAAGGGAGACAGCAGAATATCTGGGGTTGTCACATCTTGTCCAGTATCTGCACAAATTTGATGGTAATTTTTGAAACTGGGAAAGTTAGGTTTGCCATTGTTATTTTTGCAAAAATTCTGGGCTCATCTTTTAGCATAGAAAGATTGTCAAGTGAAGTACTTTGTACATGCTTTTGCTTGGGTCTACTTTGCACCACTTTTGAACTTCTGAGAGTCTCCTAAAATATACTGTAAGACTGCTACACAAAGGATGCTTTTGGTGTTGGTGACCCAGCTTGCTTTCCACTGACCCACTGCTATATGGCCTAGAAAGGGCAGAAACTGAGTAGGATAAAGAAAGTAACTTTTAGAGTGAAACCCAAATCTTCCATCAGAGAAAAAGCCAGAGATAGCAGCAGGACTCTCTCCCTCTGAACAGATGAATGTTACGTTTTCTTACGATCTGACAATGGATCTCCCCAGGCTGAGGCACAAAACCTGGAAACACTTACTCTTTTGCTGGTATGATCAAAGTTTTTGTTTCCCCGCCCCCCATCCAAACCTACTAGGATTGGTGAAATTCTAGGAATTGTACTCTTTTTCCCACCCACTAAGCTATGAAATACCCCAAAACAAACACAGTGCTGGGTGGAGTAGTATGTGCTTGTCTTCCTCTTACTAATCTAACATTTGATGAGGGATCTTAGCTTGCTCTTACTTTTCTAAGGATATACCCAAAGACACAGTTTTCTGCCAACCATTGTGACATCCTGACCGACTAACAGTTTAAATTATGGTCAGTCATTCACAACATCCATTCATATGGGAGATAATTAAATGCCCAAGCCATCTGTTCTTAACTATGGCCTCTTTTCAGTTAATTTTGCTCTAAACCCTTGAAGAAACCTAGGTTTATAAAGAATGTTGCTTTTAGTCCTTTGTCTCAACTTGATGTAACAATCCATCCTATTTATTGTCACTGCTGTGCTGTAGGCTAGGGTATATACTATGACTCACCTTCTACAGGAGGAAACGTAAGAAAAATACAAAAAGAGGACTAGGGGATACAAATTCTCTTCTAACTCTCTACTCTGTTTTCCATTGCTAAAAAGCAAAGGGAGACAGCAGAATATCTGGGGTTGTCACATCTTGTCCAGTATCTGCACAAATTTGATGGTAATTTTTGAAACTGGGAAAGTTAGGTTTGCCATTGTTATTTTTGCAAAAATTCTGGGCTCATCTTTTAGCATAGAAAGATTGTCAAGTGAAGTACTTTGTACATGCTTTTGCTTGGGTCTACTTTGCACCACTTTTGAACTTCTGAGAGTCTCCTAAAATATACTGTAAGACTGCTACACAAAGGATGCTTTTGGTGTTGGTGACCCAGCTTGCTTTCCACTGACCCACTGCTATATGGCCTAGAAAGGGCAGAAACTGAGTAGGATAAAGAAAGTAACTTTTAGAGTGAAACCCAAATCTTCCATCAGAGAAAAAGCCAGAGATAGCAGCAGGACTCTCTCCCTCTGAACAGATGAATGTTACGTTTTCTTACGATCTGACAATGGATCTCCCCAGGCTGAGGCACAAAACCTGGAAACACTTACTCTTTTGCTGGTATGATCAAAGTTTTTGTTTCCCCGCCCCCCATCCAAACCTACTAGGATTGGTGAAATTCTAGGAATTGTACTCTTTTTCCCACCCACTAAGCTATGAAATACCCCAAAACAAACACAGTGCTGGGTGGAGTAGTATGTGCTTGTCTTCCTCTTACTAATCTAACATTTGATGAGGGATCTTAGCTTGCTCTTACTTTTCTAAGGATATACCCAAAGACACAGTTTTCTGCCAACCATTGTGACATCCTGACCGACTAACAGTTTAAATTATGGTCAGTCATTCACAACATCCATTCATATGGGAGATAATTAAATGCCCAAGCCATCTGTTCTTAACTATGGCCTCTTTTCAGTTAATTTTGCTCTAAACCCTTGAAGAAACCTAGGTTTATAAAGAATGTTGCTTTTAGTCCTTTGTCTCAACTTGATGTAACAATCCATCCTATTTATTGTCACTGCTGTGCTGTAGGCTAGGGTATATACTATGACTCACCTTCTACAGGAGGAAACGTAAGGGAAAAATACAATTAGTAAGATATGAAGAGAAATTAACCAAAGGGAAAAAATTACAATCAATATTTGTTGATGATGTTCACTAACATTGTAAATAAACTCTTTTTAATAAAATAAGTGCTTGAAGTATACTGGCACTTCTCTGATGGATCAGATAATGAAGAATCTGGCTGCAGTGGAGACCCAGGTTCGATCCTTGGCTTGGGAAGCTCCCCTGGAGAAGAGCAGAGCTCCCCACTCCAATATTCTTGCCTGGGAAATCCTGGGGACAGAGGAACTGATAGACTACAATCTATGGTCACAAAGAGTCAGACACCATTGACTAACACACTTTAGGTATAATAACACATAAATTTCTCCTGTGTATTAAAATATGATAAATAATTAGGCAATAAGCTGTATATAAGAGAGTATTAGGTACTTTTTAAATGAGAAAAATATTAAGAAGCAATAGTAAGAAGGGATTCTTCATATAAGACTTGTTTTTCTTTTTTTTTTTAACAAGAGATTTTTTTAACAACAGATTTCTTGTTAAACTTATTGCTAACCACAAGCTATCACTGCTTGGTATTTTCCACTGCTCCAAGCTGTGAGTGTTGTAGGTTAAAAGAAAAAAAAAAGGTGTTAGTAACCTCTATCATCATTTCTGTTGACTCAGAGAAGCTGGTGATTTTATTAGCAAGAGTCTGCCTTGAAAAAACAGGTATCTTCATTAACATTGACTAAAGAGCACATCTAGCTATCACCATGCCTTCCTAGCAAACAGATCATTTTGACTTATATTTTTTTGCTGTTTTCACCCTGCACTTTTCTCAAGTATGATTAACTACCATAATAGGCCATATTTGGCCTTTGTATGAAAGAAATCTGGAAATCTGCATAAGCCCCAAATTTATGCAAACTTTCCTTGTTTTTTTATTATAATTTTTATTATAAAATCTAATAATGTTTTTCTTTAAAGCAGCCACTTCATATTCTTTCAAAGGTAAGCAAATAACTAAGAAATTCTGAAATATAAGTGTAAGATCACTTGACCTCAATAGATATAATACAGCACTTCAAAAAATATTCAAAACAATATAATTTCTCCATCAAAACAGCTGTGTCTTCATTGTTCAATGTTCTATAACCTAGTGCCAATAACCAGCTGTTTATAGACCATGAAACAGATTTTATCCTAAAGCAGGCCTGCATCACCTATATTTCATGACTTGATATTTAATCTATTATTAATATCAAGTTCTATGGATTCTCCCTCATAACTAAATGCTTAGGTCTCCCTACCTCTTATGCATCTATGACCAACATTCAATCCCAAAGTCCAGCATGTCTCCTGAAGACCCCTGCAATTGGCTTTTATTCACACTACTAAAATATGACATTCACTTTGCAATGAGAACATGATGCTTTCCAAAATCTAACAACCAGGATGACACAGGTATAAGTCAGTCAGAAATGAGACCATCCATAAAGCAATAGCAGAACTGAGAAACTGACCTTCTGGCCTATCAGTCAACTCTGTACATCATCTTGTATTTAAGGAATAAGTCAAGAGCAACCAACATTTTGTAGGAAAAACATTTGCCCCAAATTAGTATTCTGGAAGATAAAATCCATGGGACCAGGAGGAGAGTTGTGGCTGAAATATATCATACTTGTTTACACCTATAGTGTCTATCTTTCCTCTATCAATTCTCAACCCTCTGATGCCAGAGGGTTTTATTTTTAAAGTAAAATCAGACACTTAGTAAGGTTCTGATAAATCTGAATTACGAAATCATTGGGCGACTGAATGAATAAATGATTATATGGATAAAGGTCAAAGGTTAATTAAGATTGGTATGATCAGCGAATCCATGACCTGGCTATTATCCATTGACATCTTTTTATTCTCATTCCCCACCATCATAGACTTGTTAACTTAATAACTTAAAGTTGTTTCTACCAAAGTCAGTATCTTCATATGCTGTTGTTCAAACAGTCATGTCTGACTCTTTGTGACCTCAAATAAAGTTATAAACTAGCAGATAAATTCCTCTTTTCTTTAAAGCAGCCACTTCATATTCTTTCAAAGGTAAGCAAATAACTAAGAAATTCTGAAATATAAGTGTAAGATCACTTGACCTCAATAGATATAATACAGCACTTCAAAAAATATTCAAAACAATATAATTTCTCCATCAAAACAGCTGTGTCTTCATTGTTCAATGTTCTATAACCTAGTGCCAATAACCAGCTGTTTATAGACCATGAAACAGATTTTATCCTAAAGCAGGCCTGCATCACCTATATTTCATGACTTGATATTTAATCTATTATTAATATCAAGTTCTATGGATTCTCCCTCATAACTAAATGCTTAGGTCTCCCTACCTCTTATGCATCTATGACCAACATTCAATCCCAAAGTCCAGCATGTCTCCTGAAGACCCCTGCAATTGGCTTTTATTCACACTACTAAAATATGACATTCACTTTGCAATGAGAACATGATGCTTTCCAAAATCTAACAACCAGGATGACACAGGTATAAGTCAGTCAGAAATGAGACCATCCATAAAGCAATAGCAGAACTGAGAAACTGACCTTCTGGCCTATCAGTCAACTCTGTACATCATCTTGTATTTAAGGAATAAGTCAAGAGCAACCAACATTTTGTAGGAAAAACATTTGCCCCAAATTAGTATTCTGGAAGATAAAATCCATGGGACCAGGAGGAGAGTTGTGGCTGAAATATATCATACTTGTTTACACCTATAGTGTCTATCTTTCCTCTATCAATTCTCAACCCTCTGATGCCAGAGGGTTTTATTTTTAAAGTAAAATCAGACACTTAGTAAGGTTCTGATAAATCTGAATTACGAAATCATTGGGCGACTGAATGAATAAATGATTATATGGATAAAGGTCAAAGGTTAATTAAGATTGGTATGATCAGCGAATCCATGACCTGGCTATTATCCATTGACATCTTTTTATTCTCATTCCCCACCATCATAGACTTGTTAACTTAATAACTTAAAGTTGTTTCTACCAAAGTCAGTATCTTCATATGCTGTTGTTCAAACAGTCATGTCTGACTCTTTGTGACCTCAAATAAAGTTATAAACTAGCAGATAAATTCCTCTTAAATCCTTAGTTACTTCCTCAGCTTCACCTGTACTGAGATAACACAATCAGCCCCCTAGAAAGCAAGAATTAAAAGACTGATAAAGCTGAGTAGATAATAAATTTGCTTCCTACAGTAATACAAAACATTAAGTTATATACAGGGTGTTATAAGCATGCTGGATTTTCAGTTAAAATCTCCAAAATGCCATGCCTTAAGAGTAAGGACTATATCCTCAGAAGATAAAACTGATTCTGACTTTTCAGAGCACAAGTCCAGTAACTGAAGTGTCTGTTCAAGGAGAATAGTACTCTTCAGAGAATGTAAGTAGAATCTGTACTTTTTTACCACATATTGTCCACAGAATCTAGTATATCAACTAGAAACAGCTAAAGATGCAAAAAGCAAAATGTGACTCAAGGTTAAGGGGATAATTGTGGGTTTACCTGGTGGTCCAGTGGCCAGAGAGTCCACCTTGCAGTGCAAGGGGCACTGGTCCGATCCCTGGGGGAAGATACCACGTGCTGCAGTGTGTCCAATTATGAGCCAGTGCTCTGGAGCGCATGTGCTCTAGAATTAGAGAGGCCACTGCAATGGGAAGCCCACACATGCCAAAGAATAAAGATGGATGAAAATAAATATAAATGAAAGAGGCATGATGGGCAAAAGAAAAAAAAAAAGATTAAGGGGAAAATTGTAAACTATAGAAACAGACCCCACGGTGACAGTGATGTTGAAACGAAATATCATACTTGTTTACACCTATAGTGTCTATCTTTCCTCTATCAATTCTCCACCCTCTGATGCCAGAGGGTTTTATTTTTAAAGTAAAATCAGACACTTAGTAAGGTTCTGATAAATCTGAATTACGAAATCATTGGGCGACTGAATGAATAAATGATTATATGGATAAAGGTCAAAGGTTAATTAAGATTGGTATGATCAGCGAATCCATGACCTGGCTATTATCCATTGACATCTTTTTATTCTCATTCCCCACCATCATAGACTTGTTAACTTAATAACTTAAAGTTGTTTCTACCAAAGTCAGTATCTTCATATGCTGTTGTTCAAACAGTCATGTCTGACTCTTTGTGACCTCAAATAAAGTTATAAACTAGCAGATAAATTCCTCTTAAATCCTTAGTTACTTCCTCAGCTTCACCTGTACTGAGATAACACAATCAGCCCCCTAGAAAGCAAGAATTAAAAGACTGATAAAGCTGAGTAGATAATAAATTTGCTTCCTACAGTAATACAAAACATTAAGTTATATACAGGGGTGTTATAAGCATGCTGGATTTTCAGTTAAAATCTCCAAAATGCCATGCCTTAAGAGTAAGGACTATATCCTCAGAAGATAAAACTGATTCTGACTTTTCAGAGCACAAGTCCAGTAACTGAAGTGTCTGTTCAAGGAGAATAGTACTCTTCAGAGAATGTAAGTAGAATCTGTACTTTTTTACCACATATTGTCCACAGAATCTAGTATATCAACTAGAAACAGCTAAAGATGCAAAAAGCAAAATGTGACTCAAGGTTAAGGGGATAATTGTGGGTTTACCTGGTGGTCCAGTGGCCAGAGAGTCCACCTTGCAGTGCAAGGGGCACTGGTCCGATCCCTGGGGGAAGATACCACGTGCTGCAGTGTGTCCAATTATGAGCCAGTGCTCTGGAGCGCATGTGCTCTAGAATTAGAGAGGCCACTGCAATGGGAAGCCCACACATGCCAAAGAATAAAGATGGATGAAAATAAATATAAATGAAAGAGGCATGATGGGCAAAAGAAAAAAAAAAAGATTAAGGGGAAAATTGTAAACTATAGAAACAGACCCCACGGTGACAGTGATGTTGAAAATCAAAGTTAAAAGTCAAAACAGGGCTTCCCTGGTGCTTACCCATACCACCTTGCAGTGCAAGGGGCACCAGTTCAATCCCTGGCCTGGGAAGATCCCACGTGGCACGGAGCGGCTGGACCGATGTGTTCAATTAACGAGCCAGAGCTCTGGAGCATATGTGCCCAGAGCCGGTGCTCTGCGACAACAGAGGTCACCGCAATGGGAGGCCCACAGGGGCCAAAGAACAAAGATGGATGAAAATAGATAAGTGAAAGACCAATAGAAGTGGCCTGCTCTCCCCTCTTCCTCCCCAACCCGCCCCCACAAAAGATAAATAAATAAATAAATAAAAATCAAAACAGCTACTAGAAAAGTGAAAAGACAGTCAAAATGAGTGACTGTACTTCTCAGCAGAGAGATTAAATATTTTTTAAATGGGAAAATGAAAACTGTTGCTGTAAAAAATACAATCTAATATATACATATATATGACATATGATTGATGAAGAAAAGGATCTGTAAACTTTAAGATAAATCAGCATATTTACCAATCTGAACACAAGAGAAGTAAACAGAGATTGACAACCTAAAATACAATAATACAATGTCAACTGGTTTAATATAATTTCAATTTAATTTCAGAAGCATAGAGAGGGCATGAGGCATAAAAAAGCAACTGAAGAAATTAATGCCTAAATATAGACCCAAATATGAATATTTACTGTTGAAACTGACCATGATTACCTGGCAAAGGTAGTATTTATCATTTCTCTTTTTTTCTTTCTATACTGTCCTCTTTGGAAGGAAATCATTCTGCACAGATCACACTGAAGAAGTGTGGTCTCATGCTTCTTCTACCACTTCTGATGCCTGAAAAATTTGTAGACTGGTGGATATATAAGTTATACTTTGCACTATAATCCAACATTGCCTTGCTTACTTTCTTGCTAAACTTGTTTCAGCTTTGGCCTTTAGGAGCATTCTGGCTGGTTCGTGCGCTGTTTGGACACACCTCCATCCACACAAGGCTTGTTTACTGCTACCAGCACTTTCCCTTCTGGCCCTAAAAGATGCTCTGGGTTATCTTGTGTATGTCCTACCCAATTCTAGAACTATCCATTTCTCCAAAGAGTCCTATTTCCTTTTACTGGAGAAGGACATTAGAAACCAAGATATGTAGACTAAGTAAACTTGTGGTTACTGGGATGCTATTGATTTTAGGCCTGTTGCTGAGAGATGAAGGAATACAAGTGTGCATGCTAACCTCTGTCTATACGCACATCTGTAACTGTCTGTATTTCTTTTAGGGTCACCTGACATAAAAAAAATCACAATTTTCAAACATATGCATACGTCTTTTTATGCTGTAATACCTTCTGACTTACTAACTTAACCTCTGCTGGTTACCCTTCAGAGTCAATGGTAATTGAATATATGGAAGAGTTCAGATCTATAAACAAAGCACAGAAACCAATCCTGAATCAATTTTAATAAAGATGATAAGAACCTAAAGAACAAAGTAGATCATAGCTCATGTTTAAGGAGGTGTGATACAATATTTGGAAGGGCTGATAATGGTATTGAGGTGTTTCCCTTACAGTTTGGGAATAACCATAGTTCTTAAACATATAAATCAGAATTAGTTCAAATTTTGGCATACTGGAAACAGAAATTTTCACAAAAACTATCCGGGAAATACTGTTCTACATTTGATTACTTTTGGTTTAATATAATTTCAATTTAATTTCAGAAGCATAGAGAGGGCATGAGGCATAAAAAAGCAACTGAAGAAATTAATGCCTAAATATAGACCCAAATATGAATATTTACTGTTGAAACTGACCATGATTACCTGGCAAAGGTAGTATTTATCATTTCTCTTTTTCTTTCTATACTGTCCTCTTTGGAAGGAAATCATTCTGCACAGATCACACTGAAGAAGTGTGGTCTCATGCTTCTTCTACCACTTCTGATGCCTGAAAAATTTGTAGACTGGTGGATATATAAGTTATACTTTGCACTATAATCCAACATTGCCTTGCTTACTTTCTTGCTAAACTTGTTTCAGCTTTGGCCTTTAGGAGCATTCTGGCTGGTTCGTGCGCTGTTTGGACACACCTCCATCCACACAAGGCTTGTTTACTGCTACCAGCACTTTCCCTTCTGGCCCTAAAAGATGCTCTGGGTTATCTTGTGTATGTCCTACCCAATTCTAGAACTATCCATTTCTCCAAAGAGTCCTATTTCCTTTTACTGGAGAAGGACATTAGAAACCAAGATATGTAGACTAAGTAAACTTGTGGTTACTGGGATGCTATTGATTTTAGGCCTGTTGCTGAGAGATGAAGGAATACAAGTGTGCATGCTAACCTCTGTCTATACGCACATCTGTAACTGTCTGTATTTCTTTTAGGGTCACCTGACATAAAAAAAATCACAATTTTCAAACATATGCATACGTCTTTTTATGCTGTAATACCTTCTGACTTACTAACTTAACCTCTGCTGGTTACCCTTCAGAGTCAATGGTAATTGAATATATGGAAGAGTTCAGATCTATAAACAAAGCACAGAAACCAATCCTGAATCAATTTTAATAAAGATGATAAGAACCTAAAGAACAAAGTAGATCATAGCTCATGTTTAAGGAGGTGTGATACAATATTTGGAAGGGCTGATAATGGTATTGAGGTGTTTCCCTTACAGTTTGGGAATAACCATAGTTCTTAAACATATAAATCAGAATTAGTTCAAATTTTGGCATACTGGAAACAGATTTTCACATCTTATTTTTCATAGCTTACAATGAAATATACAAGAAATATCCAAGCAGAGACATCACTTCACTGACAAAAGTCCAAGTCAAAGCTATGATTTTGCCTGTAGTCATGTATGGATATGAGAGCTGGACCATAAAGAAGGCTGAGCACCGAAGAACTGATGCCATTGAACTGTGGTGTTGGAGAAGACTCTTGAGAGTCCCTTGAACTGCAAGGAGATCAAACCAGTCAGTACTAAAGGAAATCAACCCTGAATGTTCATTGGAAGGAGTGATGCTGAAGCTGAAGCTCCAATACTTTGTCCACCTGATGAGAAGAGACAACTCATTGGAAAAGACCCTGATGGTGGGGAAAATGGAAGGTGGAAGGAGAAAATGATTGGATGACAGAGGATAAAATGATTGGATGACATCACCGATTCAATCTGCATGAGTTTGAGTAGGTTCAGGGAGATGGTGGAGGACAGGGACACTTGGCTTTCTGCACTCTATGGAGTCACAAAGAATCGGACACGACTGAGCGACTGAACTGAACTAGAACCTATATTTGTGCTTGCACTCCTAAGTTACTCTTGTAATTTAAAATTTTAAGTACTACCATCATATTTAATACTACATGAGCTGTATAAATATTTAACCATAGCAATGACTAACTTTAAGAAGTTATTCTTCTATTAAATCTGTGACATTGTAATGTGGAAAATGTGAATGTAAAAAGCAGATGAGGGCTGGACCCGTTAACAGCATACAAACTTGGCATTTTATTTCCCCTGAAACATTTTTGCAATGATTTACATTTGGAATTGTTTTAAAAGTATAAGAGACTAGATTTAGAAAACTGCTACATGTTCTACTTTAAACAATTTACCATAAAACATATGTCTGATGTCCTTAAAGTATCTTTATATAGGCTTTCAGGTGGCTCAGTGGTAAAGAACCCACCTGTCAATGCAGGAGACACAGGAGTTCAATTCCTGAATTGGAAAGATCTCCTGGAGGAGGAAATGGCAACCCACTTCAGTATTCTTGCCTGGAGAATTCCATGGACAGAAAAGCCTGGCAGGCGACAGTCCATGGGGTCACAAAGAGTTGGACACAAATGAGTGACTGAGCATGTAAATTATCTTTAAAATGGTAGAAGAATTTTCAGGTATTTGGAAAATGATTTGGAAAATGATTAAACTAATTAAACACTGACATATATCTGATGTCAATATGGTCCCAAATACCAAATTACAGTGCTATAAGGCAGTTTAATTTAATTTTATTTCTACCTTCTAGCCTAACCAGAGGGTAAAGTGTATATTTTTTCTATGCTTATTTAAAAAATCAAAACAAAACACTTTTGACAAATGAAAACAACGTCATCGTTGGAGATTTTAAGGCATTATTATTTATTTATATAACAGAGAGAGTGGGATGCAATTTCCCAAAGCTTGTTTTCAGACTTCAAATAAACTCTCCTCCTAAAAAATGATACTGTGTGGTAGACCAGATGTTCTCTTATGTCCTATAAATAATACATCATAGTAAGAGAAACAAATTACTGGATTGACAAACTACAATAATCTCTTTCTCTTTCTTTTTTTAAAATTTTGGCCACTTTTATCGATTTTTTTTTTGTTTATTTTTCATCCATCTTTATTCTTTGGCCTGTGTGGGTCTCCCATTGCAGTGGCCTCTCTCTTGTGGATCACCAGCTCTGGGCATATGTGCACCAGAGTGCTGGCTCATAATTGGACATACTGGTCCATCTGCTCCATGGCATGTGGGATCTTCCTGGGCCAGGGATCCAACTGGTGTCCTTTTCATTGCAAGGTGGACTCTTTACCCACTGGACCACCAGGGAAGCCCTCTTTATCTCTTTGATAGAAAATGAATGGGAAGAATAGAACCCTAGTCATAGGGCAGGTTTTGTTTTTGTTTGTTTTAAAGTCATTACCTTTCTTTCCTCTTATAGGCAAGAGAATTTCAGTAACACAAATTTAGAAGGTAAACATTGAATGAGAGTATTTCTATAAGATGGAAGATTGCCATTATATTTTTCTTCCACCATAAATCTTTGAACTAAAGAGCTGCCTGGTGGTCCAGTGGTTAAGACTTTGCCTTCCAATGCAAAGGATATGGGTTCAGGGCTTCCCCTGGTGGTCCAGTGTGTAAGGACACCGCCTTGCAGTTCAAGGGGCGCTGGTTCGATCCCTGGCCTGGGAAGATCCCACGTGCCGCAGAGCAGCTGGACTGATGTGTCCAATTACCGAGCCGGAGCTCTGGAGCACATGTGCCTAGAGCCGGTGCTCTGCGACGACAGACACCACTGCGATGGGAGGCCCACATGGGCCAAGGAACAAAGATGGATGAAAACAGAAAAATCAAAGACCAATAGAAGTGGCCCGCCCGCTCCCCTCCCTCCCCAACCCAACCCCCCCCCCCCCCAAAATAAATAAATTAAAAAAAAAAAAAAAAAAGGATATGGGTTCAATCCCTGGTCCAGGATCTAACATCCTCCATTCTCATGGCCAAAAAACCTGAACATAAACTATAGAAATAATATTGTAACAAATTCAATAAAGACATTAAAAATGATCCACATCAAAAAATAAAATCTCAAGTCAGTGAATTAATGTCTGCAGTAACTCTAAGTTGTGAGATCTCTGAGGGGAATCAGATTATACCATTTCAGAAGCTACAGAGATAATACTGTCCACTAGAGATTGTTCCAAACATAGACTCCTATCGGAAACAATTCTGAAAGAATAAATCCACATTTCTCAAAATAAGTTACCCACCAAGAGACTATAAGGTAACTTTTAAACTGAAATTTAATTGTCATGAAACCAAAACTGGCAATATAAAATTTGCATTATGTATGATATTATTTACTACAGAAACCTAGATGGTGTATTAAAAAGCAGAGATATCACTTTATCAACAAGAGTCTATATAGTCAAAGCTATGATTTTTTCCAGTAGTCATGTACAGGTGTGACAGTTTTGATGCTTTCAGACCAGAATTGATGCTTTCAAATTGCAGTACTGGAGAAGACTCTTGAGAGTTCCTTGGACTGCAAGGAGATCAAGCCAGTCAATGCTAAAGGAAATCAACTCTGAATATTAATTGAAAGGGCTTATGCTGAAGCTGAGGGGCCAATACTTTGGAGCCTCCTGATGTGAAGGGTTGATACACTGGAAAAGATCCTGATTCTGGGAAAGACTGAAGGCAAAAGGAGAAGGGGACAACAGAGGATGAGATGATTGGATGGCATCACTGAGTCAATGGACATGAAACCTCAGGGAAACCTCATGGGGAAACCTCAGGGGATACTGAAGGGCAGGGAAGTCTGGTAGGCTACAGGTCATGGAGTCACAAAGAGTCAGACATAACTGAGTGACTGAACAACAACAATTATAGAAAAATCCCTCAACCAATATATACTTCAACAAAGTTTTTCTTATTTAAATTCAGTTTTAGTAAGGAACACAATAAAAATACTCTCTAAAAAATGTAGTAAGATCAAAAGTAGAAAGATCTAAAGCAGGTGTGATTAAAAATGAGCCAAGAACCAAAAAAAATCAATAATAAAAAAAGTGTATTTTATGATTAGTTGAAGGCAATTTTGTACCAATCGTCTCAAGTTTAATTTAAAAATGTTAATGAGACCCAGAACACTGGACTTTGCTCCTCTATGACAAAATTCCACCTCTAAGTAGGTGAATGTTCATCCTCTCTGACCAATATATTTTCAGGTTTTACTCACTGTTCTCACTTAATTACTGAAAGTGCTGTATTTCACTCTTAATGCTATTTCAGTTATGAGTTTGAAAGCCCACAGTTTAGCCAGACCAAGGCTGTGGTCCTGCTTCAGGGTGGATAGTGGAACAGTAAGGAACATAATAGGGAAATTCTAGAAAGGCTAAATTATGTGTGTGCCAGGGAGATGTAAGAAATACCAGCAAGGAACACTTAAGAACTGGCTTCAACCTCAAATTGACTACTTAATGCACACATTGTTTGCCTGGCAGAGGTTGAGAGTCTTACAGGGTCAAGATATCTGAGAACAATTCCTTCCCAAATCATTGGGTGTCTACTAAAATTCAGACACAAGGAAGACATATTAACCTAAAAAATAAAAATTCAGGGAATACTCTTCCATTCCCCTTTCCAGTGCCTATGCTGGAGGCTTTCTCTATCCCTTTTTTCTTTAATAAACTTTTTACTGCATGAAATTCTAAGTGACCAAAGCCAAGTCTATTTGATCCCAAAGTGAATTCTTCTCCTTTGGCGATCAAGAGCCTGACACCGTTCACAGTAGGCTATCTATTGGTCATGCATCCATCTGGGCGCTTGTCCAGGATCTTTAAGACAAGGTAAGGAAACTCAGAGCTCCAGTTCTTCTGTCCTCTTAACACACATTTTCTACTTTACTTTTTAATTATTTTTAGGACGATGGCAATGATGATTTTAATAAATATTTCCAACGGCCCTACTCTTTATCTGTTCACTTGTAGGTAGTTCTTTTCTTTTTGTAATTCTTATTTTAATTTTTACTTTTACAGAGTTTTGTTGTTTACAGATACTTTGTTAACCCTATAGTATACTAGTGTGTGGGTGCAATGTATTTGAGACATATAAAAACCTATACAAAATGAGTATGGAGTCCAGCATTGCGGATCCATGGACATGCCTCATAGCTTAAGGCAGCCCCAAAAGGGAATCCTGACGTGGGCTTTATACAGTCCTGCCAATGTCAAGAGGTGTCCTCCACCTCCACAAGAAGAGCAACCAATAAATAGACAAAGCATGTGGACCAAATTCTCCTTTCCTGGTCAACTTTTTCAGGTTTACTTATATTTAAAAACTTTTTGGCCTCTTTTATTGTTTTTTTCTTTATTTATTTTCATCCATCTTTATTTTGTTGGCCTGTGTGGGCCTCCCATCACAGTGGCCTCTCTCATTGCAGAGCACTGACTCTGGGCACATGTGCTCCAGAGCCCAGGCTTGTAATTGGACACACCTGTCCAGCCGCTCCTCTGCATGTGGGATCTTCCCAGGCTAGGGATCGAACCGGTGCCCCTTGCACTGCAAGGCGACTCTTTACCCACTGGACCACCAGGGAAGCCCTTCGAGGTCTCTTTGACCACTTAATAATTGTCTGGGAAATTGGAACTACTAACCTAATCTGCTAGATTGTGGATTTTCAAAGGATTTACGATTTGTGCTGTTCCTGTATACTTTTGCTTAGATCGCAAGCTTGGTTTGACAGATTTATGGCTTTTTTCAGTTCTGTGGATGATAATGCACAGCTGTTCTTAGTTGGTGGATCTCTAGCTCCAGGAACTAGAGAGGGTAAGAAATTTCTCCAGCAGTCTGTGTGCATACCAAGAGACCTAGTCAAGTCCTTGTCACAGCTGTGCCTCCAGACTCTATGGATAGAGGCACTGCTAGCAAACATGAGACTTCTGAGAATACAGGTTGGGTATCCTAAGATTTGGTCAGATTGGAAGCCTAAAGACAGGCTTGGATATAAGTCTTCTGGCTCTCTCTCATCCTCTTACTCTGCCTGGGATGAGAAAGAGGACAACATGGCGGATGAAACACAAGACGATAATCAGAAAAAACAGGTTTTTCCAATCTGGGAATGCATGG
This sequence comes from Tragulus kanchil, assembly GCA_022376925.1. NCBI lineage: Eukaryota > Metazoa > Chordata > Mammalia > Artiodactyla > Tragulidae > Tragulus > Tragulus kanchil. The sequence goes on along the minus strand of JAIOJX010000031.1, from coordinate 70,445,693 downwards.
AGTGATTCTAGATCCTGAATTTAGCAAATGACAATACTGAAAAGCAGCTAATATAAAATTCTTGAAGAAGTAAAGAAATACATGTTCAAATAAGTAAAAATAGTCTAACAACAATTTAACAAATTGGAAATCATAGCATTCAGTCATAACTAAAAACATTTAAGATTTTGGAGGTGAATTAGAAAGAAGCTGAAATGAAAAACTGCTGCAGATTATCTTAACAAGAGATTTTTAGACAGCAGGAGATACTCATGAAAGTTAAGATTAACCAAAGGCAATTATTCAATCCAAAGAACAGAAGTTAGCAATATTAAGGAAAAATGAACATAATCTCAGAGACTAATATGACAATGTCAAGCTTTCCAAAACATGTGTAGCTGGAATTCCAAAATACAAGAAAAACTAATGGACGGGAAAATATTTGAAGGAAAAAAGATTATAATGTTCTCAGATTTTATGGAAAATTTAATTGACAGATCCAAAAGGGTATCAGAACTCCAAGCAGGATTATATACAAAAAGAACCACACCTAGACACTTTGTAGTCAAACTAATCATTGACAAAGATAAAGAGAACCTGGAGAAAAGCAATATATTCTCAGCAGAAGCAATGGAAGATGAAAAAAAGTGAATGAAATATTTGAAGAGTTTAAAGAAAAAATAATCTGACAATCAAGAATCCTATATCCAGTGAAATTATCCTTTAAATGTAAGGTGTATTAAAGACACACACAGATTCAGTTAGGCCATACTGAAAGTTATTTTAGTTAACCTGATTGCAGTAGAGAAATTACAGCAGTTAATCAAACAATAATGAATCCAAATTTAAGCTAAAGACAATCCTACTATCAAGCTGCAGGCAAGCAATTTTCTTATGTGTCATCTCTCTCCTTTCTTTGTGTGTGTGTCTAAAAGTTAGACTGGCAGGTACAAACTTTCAACTATAAGATGAATACGGTCTGAGGAACCAATGTAAAAGCATGGTTGTCTACAATAACAAAATAAAATATAGACTTGAAACTAAAAAAAAAAGCTGTCCTACCAGATGGGCTGTGAAAATGTAATGTGATAATATGAGAAAAAAAAGCGGAACCTGCCATATAAAGTGTTTAATGCATTTTACTAACTCTCATTCTTTATTTTTCAGACTATAGCTACTCATTATTTCATGCCTTATAATAGATAACTACATATCACTTTGCTTATTTATTGGAAATCATAGCATTCAGTCATAACTAAAAACATTTAAGATTTTGGAGGTGAATTAGAAAGAAGCTGAAATGAAAAACTGCTGCAGATTATCTTAACAAGAGATTTTTAGACAGCAGGAGATACTCATGAAAGTTAAGATTAACCAAAGGCAATTATTCAATCCAAAGAACAGAAGTTAGCAATATTAAGGAAAAATGAACATAATCTCAGAGACTAATATGACAATGTCAAGCTTTCCAAAACATGTGTAGCTGGAATTCCAAAATACAAGAAAAACTAATGGACGGGAAAATATTTGAAGGAAAAAAGATTATAATGTTCTCAGATTTTATGGAAAATTTAATTGACAGATCCAAAAGGGTATCAGAACTCCAAGCAGGATTATATACAAAAAGAACCACACCTAGACACTTTGTAGTCAAACTAATCATTGACAAAGATAAAGAGAACCTGGAGAAAAGCAATATATTCTCAGCAGAAGCAATGGAAGATGAAAAAAAGTGAATGAAATATTTGAAGAGTTTAAAGAAAAAATAATCTGACAATCAAGAATCCTATATCCAGTGAAATTATCCTTTAAATGTAAGGTGTATTAAAGACACACACAGATTCAGTTAGGCCATACTGAAAGTTATTTTAGTTAACCTGATTGCAGTAGAGAAATTACAGCAGTTAATCAAACAATAATGAATCCAAATTTAAGCTAAAGACAATCCTACTATCAAGCTGCAGGCAAGCAATTTTCTTATGTGTCATCTCTCTCCTTTCTTTGTGTGTGTGTCTAAAAGTTAGACTGGCAGGTACAAACTTTCAACTATAAGATGAATACGGTCTGAGGAACCAATGTAAAAGCATGGTTGTCTACAATAACAAAATAAAATATAGACTTGAAACTAAAAAAAAAAGCTGTCCTACCAGATGGGCTGTGAAAATGTAATGTGATAATATGAGAAAAAAAAGCGGAACCTGCCATATAAAGTGTTTAATGCATTTTACTAACTCTCATTCTTTATTTTTCAGACTATAGCTACTCATTATTTCATGCCTTATAATAGATAACTACATATCACTTTGCTTATTTATAGGAACAAAGAAATAGATATTTAGAATGGATCCTCTAAACAGGAGAATATTTTGGTCCCCTTTCAATCAAAGAATACCCCAAGATTACTCCCTTGTTATATATTTTCATCAACATAGAAATACAACCACAAATTCCCCATGGAGAGTGCTATCAGCAAATTCTAGAATAGCTCTGAAAAAAAATGTGAAAATGAAATGTGATAGAAATGCTATTAATAGCCTCATCATTATATTACTGATGTGATATATTTAGCAGAATAAGGCAAATCTCCTGAGCTTACAGTTCCATGTTAAAAACAGTAAGAATTCATCATGTACTTAAATGACTCTCTGTTTTCATAGGACCCTAGATTTAAATTAAGTCACATAGACCTTTCACCTGGTAATGTGAGCAACACATTGAGATACAAGATACTCAGTGCATTGGCAAGTGCTAAGGAGGCATGTAATCCTTCAGCAAGTTTTCTTTCTCCTAAAAACTCTCTCCTGAGCTGTAGATGGTCACCTTCTTGCTGTGTCTTCACACAGCCTTTTCTCTGTACATGCACATCCCTGGTATATTTTCCCATTCTTACAAGGAGACTGGTTGTATCAGATTAAGCCTCACCCTCATGTTCTTGTGTAACCTCATTTATCTCTTTAAATGCCCATCTCCATGTATAGTCACAATGGGAGCTATAGCTTCAATATATGAAATCTGAGAGAACCTAATTCAGTTAATAAACAGGAGGCAGTTCTCACACTTTACAAGGACAGATCTCTTCCTTATCAGTGCATAAGGAAAGAGTGCTGCATCCTACCATGGAGATGTAGGTCACTTCTGCAAAAATCAAAATCCCCGAGTACATCCATCTAGAGGACCTTATTCCATATTCAGGGTGACAGGTTTCTTCAGTAAGAACCTTGACTTCAACAAAACTGACCTGCCTTGCTAAAGGTTTCTGAACAGTTGACTCTCTCTCTCTAATGCTCTGTTTCTCATCTATGTATGCCCTTCACCTGAAGGATACAAAGCCTCTTTCTAAAGTATCAAAGTCAAAAGACTTTCACATTAACTTCAGGATATTTTTTTTTCAAAGCCTTTAGTTCCTCATTGTTCCTCTGCAGTGCCAATACTATTCAGCAAATTTCTTCCAATGTTGCAGTTCATATGGGCATTGTTTACCCCCATATTTTACCTAAATCGTCCAACTTGAGTCATTCCCCTTTCAAGGGCATTTAGCTTGTTCTCCCACATTATGGCTCATGAAATCTTTAGCAATCACCAAATCTTCCTCTATTCAACGATTCTCTGTGCTCAATATAACACTTAAGATGGTACTCTCTTTGCTACTTGAGCAGCGCGTGAACTAATTCTGAAGCACCAGCTTGCTGCCTATTTTCTCAGACACCCTTGGTATTGTCTGTATTAATCCAAATCATCCAAGCAGACACCAAGAAGAACATTAGGAGGCAGGAAGCACAGAAGAGAGGAAGATGGAGTAGGAGTTTCACACTAGAGCATGCCCTGAGACAAGGCTGGGTCAGGAACAAGGTTGGGGGTCTTGAGCCAAAGTAGACTTTGAAGGTGTTCTGCATCCAGTAGTACTGGGCCAGCACTGCACGCTTCCATCACGCTTAGTCATTGTCTCTGAAGCCTGCCCAAAGAAGAAAGCTTATCTCCACATGAGTGATAACAGATCCACAGGATGTCAATTAACCATGCCTGCTCAGCTGATTCTTTGTTCTCTTAGAAATGCATTTCTATGTCATGCATTTCCATAGCTACCACAACACCCTGCTTGCCAAAAACTCATCTGACACAAAGACATGGAATGATTTATAGAATAAGAAAAGTAAAATGAAGCTAGAGATAAGATTGGTAGGTAAAAATATGTCACAAGACCTGTAGGTCACAAAATTTGCTCTGAGATTTTAAGAATAAAAACAAAGACGGAATTCTCTTCAGTCATATAATTTTGCTCAACAAATAAGTAGATGCAAGTTGTTCGGAGGAATTAAAACCATATCTAAAGCTCAGATGGAAGACACAATCCAAAAATGTGGGGAAAGTGCTTGAGAACGTGGTGTCAGTCAGACTCTCCTGTCCCTCTCTCTCATGCTAGGCAGGTTCTCTTGCCTGCCTTGTCATGACCCTGCTTTGCTGTGTTTTGTAAAGGATATGGTTGACCTTGGTTATGTAAGCCTGTGCTAATGCATGCGCATTGCAATGCACCTGCTGGCCTTTGTTCTGTAACCACATGTAAGTTCTCCCCAAAGACCCCAGGGGACTGCTGCTGCTGGGGACAGACTATGTGAGGACTAGTGCTGGTGTGGGATGGCCCAGCCCAGAGAGGCTAAACATGTCTGCAGTTTCTACGGCTCCTTGAATGTCCTCCTAGCTTCCCAATGGCACCTTGTCTACCCTGGATACTCTGCACAATATGAGAAGCAGGACACAAAATGAATGTTATCAGCTGTAGTTAGCATCTTTAAAAGACATCAGGAGTGACAAGTATAACTTACCTGATTGCATAAAGCTGGATGTCTGTTCAGTAAAGTCTACATGTAATATATTTATAATAGTCTGATTTCAACAAATTATAAAATGTTGGGTAGCTGAAGAGATAAATTATCCAAAAAATGATCTTCCATGATCATTACTGAAAAACATTGTATAGTAGCTGGAATAAAGTCCATGCTCTCAATTAAAAGGATAGATGCCTGATTTTCTGAACTGAGTCAAAAAGGGTCAAGAACTTGCTTGAACAACTCAGCTAAGCTTGAAGGAGTAGTCAAAGCAGTGTGGGTGACCAGAGTCTACATTTTCTGAGATAGAAATTCCAGGTTCACACCAACAAACTGACAAATTGACAATTTAAAAAATCTCTGTGCTGTTGGGTTTTTCCCTCTTTTTAGGCAAGGTTGCAATAATGTTAACTAGAAAAATGTTGAAGTGCTACTAAGTTCATACTTTGAATGATGCACTTGGAGAACATATAACTTCAAATAATGTACTATCTGGGTTGAATCCTTTCAAATAAACAGGTTACAAAGAGTCCTCCGGGCAATGGAATAGATTGAGTTATTCTGTAGAGCTGTTAATTATAAGCTGAAGGGCATTTACTGAAAATTATTTTGACCCTGGGATATTTCATTTTAAATAATAATTTCTAATAGCAACTATGTTGAAGTCCTACTTATCTCTTAAAGCTATCCCTAATTTCTAACAATATAAACTTGTTATCTAACTACAATTTGATGCTTATACCATTTCTGTTTCCAAGGGGGAAGAGAAGAACTTCTTAGCTCATTCAAAAATGATATCAAATCACTAATGTTCACAAAGTTAAAGGAGGGTAGGAACATACCTCTCTTAATTCCAAATGGAAATAGTATCCAGTACATTTGGGCACCAGGCCTTCTGACATGGATTCTCATAATATTATTGAGATAATATTTAATTTTAGTATCAAAAGTCAGAAAATGAATGAACTCACAATGGCTTTTTCAAGTCTTGGATTTTTTGATCCATTAGCATAGTAAAATTAATAATGAAAATCTACTGTTGAGCATGTATTAGGTACCATGTTAACCATATCAAGGAATTCCTCTTTCTCAACAATTATATCAGATAAGTAATCTTTTTATAAAAGAACAACCAGAAACATATCTTTATCCAGATGTGTTCTAAAGGTAACTACTCAAAAGCGGCAAGCCGAGGAGCAAGTTCCACCCAGTGAAAATCCTGTGCCTTTTCTCTATTCTGACATCTGCCATTCTAAGACTTTGTAAATATAGAAATTTAGGAAGAAATACAGTATTTTGCTTACAAATCCCAAGTTTTTAACTATTATATTCCGGATCCTGTTGACTTAAAAATATTTTATGGAATTATTTAATCTGCCAGAGATAACTCCATTTTGCAATACTTTGGGGATTGTGGAAACATTAGTTTTTCCCATCTTTCATAAAATTACTATTTTGTGATTTTAGGTCAGAGGAATGCCCTAGCCATCAAGTAAAACAATTTTGCCTTAAGAAATTATATAGGTCATCATGATATGGATGTCCATCTCAATCAGTATCAGTCGTGGCCTGCTGTTCTCTGAAATAAGTTGATCTGTGAGAAATCTATCTTACCAGCCACCCTCTGTCGAAATTGACTCTAAGTACAAAGAGTCCTCCGGGCAATGGAATAGATTGAGTTATTCTGTAGAGCTGTTAATTATAAGCTGAAGGGCATTTACTGAAAATTATTTTGACCCTGGGATATTTCATTTTAAATAATAATTTCTAATAGCAACTATGTTGAAGTCCTACTTATCTCTTAAAGCTATCCCTAATTTCTAACAATATAAACTTGTTATCTAACTACAATTTGATGCTTATACCATTTCTGTTTCCAAGGGGGAAGAGAAGAACTTCTTAGCTCATTCAAAAATGATATCAAATCACTAATGTTCACAAAGTTAAAGGAGGGTAGGAACATACCTCTCTTAATTCCAAATGGAAATAGTATCCAGTACATTTGGGCACCAGGCCTTCTGACATGGATTCTCATAATATTATTGAGATAATATTTAATTTTAGTATCAAAAGTCAGAAAATGAATGAACTCACAATGGCTTTTTCAAGTCTTGGATTTTTTGATCCATTAGCATAGTAAAATTAATAATGAAAATCTACTGTTGAGCATGTATTAGGTACCATGTTAACCATATCAAGGAATTCCTCTTTCTCAACAATTATATCAGATAAGTAATCTTTTTATAAAAGAACAACCAGAAACATATCTTTATCCAGATGTGTTCTAAAGGTAACTACTCAAAAGCGGCAAGCCGAGGAGCAAGTTCCACCCAGTGAAAATCCTGTGCCTTTTCTCTATTCTGACATCTGCCATTCTAAGACTTTGTAAATATAGAAATTTAGGAAGAAATACAGTATTTTGCTTACAAATCCCAAGTTTTTAACTATTATATTCCGGATCCTGTTGACTTAAAAATATTTTATGGAATTATTTAATCTGCCAGAGATAACTCCATTTTGCAATACTTTGGGGATTGTGGAAACATTAGTTTTTCCCATCTTTCATAAAATTACTATTTTGTGATTTTAGGTCAGAGGAATGCCCTAGCCATCAAGTAAAACAATTTTGCCTTAAGAAATTATATAGGTCATCATGATATGGATGTCCATCTCAATCAGTATCAGTCGTGGCCTGCTGTTCTCTGAAATAAGTTGATCTGTGAGAAATCTATCTTACCAGCCACCCTCTGTCGAACTGCCAGTACCAGATGTTTTCATCACTCTAAGTAAAACAGCATTCTTTTCCCTCCTGCAAACGAGTTTAAATGAGTCTCATATTCACAAGATGCCAAAGCATGGCTCATCAGTCATACTGATGTATTCAACTGGAGGCTCTCGACCCTGCAATTTCATACATTCTCCTTCCTGCAACAGATGATTAGAGAGGTTGAAATGACCACAGTGAGAGATGTGCTGCCCCTTACAAGGTAGTATTATTTGTGTAAAATCTGTTTTATGCAATTTTTCTCATTCTTTTTGATGCTGAGAAGGATCTGGACAGATAACTGTTTGTTTTGTCTTGACACTTGCCTAAAAACATCTTTTCGTTATGTTAGTGAACTTTAATATAGTTTTAATATAATGCCTTTCACATTGACATTTCTTTCCTGATGGATGTTTCTCTCATGATTCATAACATGCCTACCTACTTAGAGCACCCAGCCTGGTTATGTACATGTGCACACGTGATAATCCATCTGCACGTGCATCTGGTGATGTCTAAGATTGCACTTCCTCACAAAAAGAAAGGACACATCTCCAGCAGTTTACACTTTATTTTGGCTTATGCCCTATCTCCTAACAGTCAAGGGCAAGTTGGCATTATTTTTGAAAGCTGGAGTTATCCAATATTTATAGTAGAAATGTTTCCAACTATGCCCCACAAACCCTAGAAATTATATGAATACCTCATCTGTAGGCATTTTATATGTTACCTTACAAATAAACAACTTTTCATTTCCAATAGCAATGATAAATTATATAACTATAAATGGCTATACAATTTTTTAAAAATATAAATATCATTCTGCTTAAAAAAAATATGAAAATTAAGCTAACTAAAGTGGACCATTTAATCTGCCAGAGATAACTCCATTTTGCAATACTTTGGGGATTGTGGAAACATTAGTTTTTCCCATCTTTCATAAAATTACTATTTTGTGATTTTAGGTCAGAGGAATGCCCTAGCCATCAAGTAAAACAATTTTGCCTTAAGAAATTATATAGGTCATCATGATATGGATGTCCATCTCAATCAGTATCAGTCGTGGCCTGCTGTTCTCTGAAATAAGTTGATCTGTGAGAAATCTATCTTACCAGCCACCCTCTGTCGAACTGCCAGTACCAGATGTTTTCATCACTCTAAGTAAAACAGCATTCTTTTCCCTCCTGCAAACGAGTTTAAATGAGTCTCATATTCACAAGATGCCAAAGCATGGCTCATCAGTCATACTGATGTATTCAACTGGAGGCTCTCGACCCTGCAATTTCATACATTCTCCTTCCTGCAACAGATGATTAGAGAGGTTGAAATGACCACAGTGAGAGATGTGCTGCCCCTTACAAGGTAGTATTATTTGTGTAAAATCTGTTTTATGCAATTTTTCTCATTCTTTTTGATGCTGAGAAGGATCTGGACAGATAACTGTTTGTTTTGTCTTGACACTTGCCTAAAAACATCTTTTCGTTATGTTAGTGAACTTTAATATAGTTTTAATATAATGCCTTTCACATTGACATTTCTTTCCTGATGGATGTTTCTCTCATGATTCATAACATGCCTACCTACTTAGAGCACCCAGCCTGGTTATGTACATGTGCACACGTGATAATCCATCTGCACGTGCATCTGGTGATGTCTAAGATTGCACTTCCTCACAAAAAGAAAGGACACATCTCCAGCAGTTTACACTTTATTTTGGCTTATGCCCTATCTCCTAACAGTCAAGGGCAAGTTGGCATTATTTTTGAAAGCTGGAGTTATCCAATATTTATAGTAGAAATGTTTCCAACTATGCCCCACAAACCCTAGAAATTATATGAATACCTCATCTGTAGGCATTTTATATGTTACCTTACAAATAAACAACTTTTCATTTCCAATAGCAATGATAAATTATATAACTATAAATGGCTATACAATTTTTTAAAAATATAAATATCATTCTGCTTTTACAGACAGGGAAAATAAGACTCATGAAAATTAAGCAACGTACCTAATGTCATAAAGCTAATAAGTTGGATCCAGGAATATAGCCCATGCATGTTTTACTATAAATTTTACAAGATAAATAATGCTTAATAACACTGTCTTCCAAGTAAGGCTTACACACAGAGTCATAGTAAGAATTAAGACAGAAAAGGCATAATAATTTTATTAAAAATAAAATAATAATTGTATTAATTTTACATCAATGTTTACAAGTGTCCCTGTAAGCTACTTAATGACTTTGCATTAGGAGAGACATCTAGAAAAATAAATATTTTATAACATAAAATGTTTTACCTGCACAAAGTGTCAACTTCCCTGTAGTTGAAAGGAGGAAGGGAAAATGTTCATATGGGAAAATTTATGCAGATAATTCATGATAAAGCTGGGTCTGGAAGAGAAGGTGAGATTCCAAAGGGAGTGGATGCAGAGAATACAGAGATTTTTCCAGAGGGCAAAGGAACTTAATGAATTATGGTTTTCACAGGCTTATTTCAATAATTTATAGGATATTTCAATTCCCTTTGCCTACTAGCATGGTTCATCCAAATTAAGTGTTCTTTAACATAGCAACTTGTTAAAAATCATAAAGAAAGAAATCCTGACTAATTACGTATGTGCAACAGATACAAATGACAACGACCTCCAAGGCAACACTTTCTCAGCCCTTAAGAAATATATAAGAAGACACATTTTATCTTGTGGATGGATATGGTCTAACAGGTAAAAACCTTGTAATGAGCTTGTGGTTCATGACCCTCATTTTCTCTTGAACATTAGTGGAGGGGCTGAAAAACTAGCTTAGGTCTCAGGCACACATAATGCAAGATGAATTCAGCACCAACCACAAATCCCCAGATTAGAGTCAGGGCTATTGCACTGTATTCTTCTCCCAAAGCCTGTCTTCCTTGTCCATCAGTCTCTCCTGTTCTACCCCTCTTCCAAGAGATCAGAAGCATGGGGTCAACAACTGGATTATTCTCTCTGAAGATTCAGAATCAACTACCTTACCTTACTTAAAGTGACATGTTTAAGAGTTGAACATACTTTAAGCTGGACCAGTCCACTGAGAAATACAGTCCATGTGAGAATCTTCAGCTGCAAATAAGGTGAACGCAGAATCATGATAAGACAAAGAAAAAGCCTTTCAAACATTTTTGCTCAGGGGGGATCCCTAATTAGAAAACTGAAATGGGAAGATTAAACATCGTGTGTGTCATTGTTAACACATGTATTCAGGAGATGGTTGACTACAAGTCACAGTGAATGACTCCAGGACGGACTGCCAACAGAATTTATATACTCATGTGTGTGTGTGTGCTAAGTCACTTCAGTCATGTCCAACCTTTTGTGACCCCATGGATTGCAGCCTGCCAGTCTTCTCTGTCCTGGGATTCTACAGGCAAGAATACTACATTGGGTTGCCATTCCCATCTTCAGAGGATCTTCCCAACCCTCTTCTATTATGTTTCCTGCATTGGCAGGGAGGTTCTTTACTGTTAGTGCCACCTGGGAAGCCCTACCTACTCACAAGGGGACTAAAAAAATAAAATACGTGTGACTTTCCCATCCCTTTAATTAAGGAAGACACTCTATGCCCAGTTTCTCAGTCAGTCTCAGAGCTGCAACATCATCCCTCTGTTATTATGAAGTCTGAAGCCCACCCCCCTGAAAACTCTTAGTTTAGATGAGTCTGGTCACCTGTATCTTTCCATTGCTATACCAGGCTACAACCAGGGAGACACGCCATAAGCAACGTGTAGTCTCCATCTGCAACTGGTCTGCCCCAGGATGACTTAGAAGAACTTTTTTAACCTTATTGGGTCTCTCATTCTCTCAGATCCCACAACAAATCATTCAAGTATCCATAACTTTCCCCTTTAACATTTGCTCAGCATTTCTCAGAATACTTTTAATCAAAGACCTCAAATTTGCTTAACAGCAAAAAATCAGCCATCTGTCAAAGCTCCATTTGGTTTCCTATAACCCTAAATGCAAATGAATATTTACCACAATGGCCTATTTCTTCTTATAACTAAAAAATAAAACCGTTCTCTCTCCTCCTTCCAGACAAATACTTGGAATAAGACTAGCCTTTGGCTAAGGATATGAGTAAATCCTTTTAGATGCCCCTGAATGTGCAGCCAAGAGTTTCCATTAAGAGAAATATGGCTCAGTTCAGGAAATCATTCTTCTCCTGGGCACCCAAGTGGTCCAATTATAAAAGTTTCAAGGGCAGAGGGGAGGAGAGGAACTAACAGTTCAGTGCAGAACATCTTTCTCCATTGGAGAGCAGTTGCCTTGTAAATAGTCAAACACTGAGTAGTTTCAAAAAGTACATTTATTCTTTTGGGTATGAGTGTTACTATCTCTGAGAAAGTTTGTCTTCAGTAAAGAAAGTTCTGTGTGTGTGTGTCTATGAGTGTGTGTGAGAGACAGAGAGATAGAAACGTAGACAAAGAGAGATAGAGAGATAGAGACAGAGACTGACTAATAGGTCTCACTAAACATTCAGAAGAAAAAAGAAACCTTTCTACAAGACACACCATGAGAAAGGAGCCATGAAAAGTTCAAGCCTACATAAAACTGTTCTTGAGATTTGTCCTATTTACACCTCACAGGTTTGTCTTCTTCCAACTTCTCCTTTTGCTATGAACAATTCTTCAGAAATTATAGCTGCCCCATGACTAACATACACAAACCATTAAAATTTTCCTGACAAGGGTATTATTCTAAGACCAGAGATCCTCAAAATGAATTTAATCACACTTCAAGAAATAATACTGATTATACTCAAACTATTTCATAAAACTGAAAAAGGCATGTTACCCAACACGTTCAATGACATCAGAATTATTATAATATTAAAATCAGTCGAAATAATATAAAAAGAAAATACAAGCCTACAACCCTCAGACACATAGACATAAATACATAACAAAATTTAAGGAAACTGAATCCAAAAAGTAACTATATATTAAGCAGAGTTTACCCCTGGGATGCAAAATTGGTTCAATATTATAAAGTCAATTCATGTAATATATCAGGTAAGCATACTAAAAGAGAAATGTGATATGGGTACCTCAATAGATGCAGAAAAATTATCTGACAAGATCTAACATCTTTTCTGATAGAGTTTGAAGAAAGCCTCTGCACATAAAGATTAAGGGGAATGTCCTCCACCTGATAAAGGGCCACAACGAAAACACATTCAGCCAAAATTATACTTAATTTAAAAGGCCTTTAAGATGGGAAATCATGTAGGTATTCTTGTTTTCACCATTTCTCTTGAACAAACATTTTATTTTATTTCTGGCATTTTTAACTTGGGCAATGAATCAATATAAATATCTAGGAAGGAACTATGTTTATTCACCAACAACACAATAATTTCTATAGAAAATCCTATGGAATGCAGAAAATGAATCTCCTTTAGGAAACTATATAAATTGGAATCTGTTGAAAACATGACTTTCTCAGCCACCCTGACAGATCAAGAGTCACTGGAGAGTCTCAGATGCGATTTTCACTGTCTAGTTCAAGATGGCACAGGTATCATTTCTATCCAGAGTTCACTGGCTAGTCTCATGGCCCTGCCTGGTAGCAAGTGAACTGGTAAATGTGAGAAAAGGATGAACTATTTAGTAAGTATCCATCTACACTACACTTCCTTGTGTCCGGACAAGATCTTTTTTCCTTAATGAATCCCTAGTATTTAGCCAAATGCCTGGCACTCGTCAGTGTTCCATATATTTTCTCATCAACTTGTGAATGAAGAACTCCAACTGAGTTCACTAGGAAAAGTTTCCAAAATGACTGGGTTGTTATGTTGATTTCTTCATTAAATCGTGTCTAACTCTTTGTGACCTCATGGACTGTAACCTTCCGGGTTTCTCTGTCTATGGGATTTTCCAGGCAAGAATATTGGGTGGGTATTTCCTTCTCCAGGGAATCTTTCTGACCTTGGAATCAAACCAGCATTTGATCAAATACACATCTCCTGTATTTGCAGGTTAATTCTTTAGAAGACCTTGTGATATTCCAGATCTAGTAACTGAAAACAAACTGAAATGGAAAGAAAGATGGTTTTAACAAAAATTGGAGGAATCTTAATTTTATATCAGTAGAGCTGAGCTATTTGGCAGGCTCTCTAGGTAGAAATGCTGTACTCTGTTGGGAGAAAGAACAGGAACTGAGGTTAAGTCACCACAAGAGGTGATAATTGCATATATGACTGCCAAAGTGATAAAATCTACAAAAGCTGCTGGTTCAAATATACTCTCAAGTGAAGCAGTTGCTTGTGCTTGATATTGGTACTGAAATGTACTAACTATTCACAAATGAAATATAATTTGCCTTTATTAAAAGTGATGAAGTGCCCTTGAGGACAGACTTTTTAGATACACAATATTTATGAAAAAAAAAGATGTATCTTTAGCATTCCCTGATTAACGCCACTTGACTGGGATCATTCCCTCACTCATTATTTCAGGCATTTATTCTTTACACCAAAACTAATTTGCTCTTGTTTGTATATCGCTTGGTAAAGTGTTTTAAAGCCATGCCTGTATGTGTGCTATCTATCCAAAACTAATTTTCAGTCTGTAAGACTCTATTTTCTTGTCTCTTTTTCACTGTTTCATTTCACATCTTTTATCAAGGTTACTGGGTGCCAGATACTGTTCCAGCACTTGACAGATATCATGTCACTTAATTATTCTATTGAGGCTGCATATTTAGTTTTAACAAGAATATCACAGAAATGGTATGCTCTGCTCAGCACATCTTATTAGCCAAATTAGTGTTCCATATATTTTCTCATCAACTTGTGAATGAAGAACTCCAACTGAGTTCACTAGGAAAAGTTTCCAAAATGACTGGGTTGTTATGTTGATTTCTTCATTAAATCGTGTCTAACTCTTTGTGACCTCATGGACTGTAACCTTCCGGGTTTCTCTGTCTATGGGATTTTCCAGGCAAGAATATTGGGTGGGTATTTCCTTCTCCAGGGAATCTTTCTGACCTTGGAATCAAACCAGCATTTGATCAAATACACATCTCCTGTATTTGCAGGTTAATTCTTTAGAAGACCTTGTGATATTCCAGATCTAGTAACTGAAAACAAACTGAAATGGAAAGAAAGATGGTTTTAACAAAAATTGGAGGAATCTTAATTTTATATCAGTAGAGCTGAGCTATTTGGCAGGCTCTCTAGGTAGAAATGCTGTACTCTGTTGGGAGAAAGAACAGGAACTGAGGTTAAGTCACCACAAGAGGTGATAATTGCATATATGACTGCCAAAGTGATAAAATCTACAAAAGCTGCTGGTTCAAATATACTCTCAAGTGAAGCAGTTGCTTGTGCTTGATATTGGTACTGAAATGTACTAACTATTCACAAATGAAATATAATTTGCCTTTATTAAAAGTGATGAAGTGCCCTTGAGGACAGACTTTTTAGATACACAATATTTATGAAAAAAAAAGATGTATCTTTAGCATTCCCTGATTAACGCCACTTGACTGGGATCATTCCCTCACTCATTATTTCAGGCATTTATTCTTTACACCAAAACTAATTTGCTCTTGTTTGTATATCGCTTGGTAAAGTGTTTTAAAGCCATGCCTGTATGTGTGCTATCTATCCAAAACTAATTTTCAGTCTGTAAGACTCTATTTTCTTGTCTCTTTTTCACTGTTTCATTTCACATCTTTTATCAAGGTTACTGGGTGCCAGATACTGTTCCAGCACTTGACAGATATCATGTCACTTAATTATTCTATTGAGGCTGCATATTTAGTTTTAACAAGAATATCACAGAAATGGTATGCTCTGCTCAGCACATCTTATTAGGATAAGTCAATATGTTTATATTAGTGGTGAAGTTAACCTTGATCCTCTATTAAGGTGTCTTTGGCTGAGTTACTCCATTGAAAGTATGATACTTTTTTTACATTGTAAAATACAAACGGTTTAAGACAATGGAAGTACTCTGTCTCTCCTCAAACTTTTGCTCACTAATTTTTATTCCATTAGTAGATTTGACCTGAAATAGTTATTATTCTGGCATTCCAATGGTGATCTTCTGTTTCTCTACTCCTGCATAATCAGTTGGAATCTTTCCTAAGAAAGACCTGTGTCTTATCCCCCATTTATTTACTTATTCAATCATTTATTTCAGTATGGAAGTATACTGATTCTATTTATGGGTTTTATTCCTATTACTCCTACAATTTTTGTGGTCTAAAAGGCTGCAGGTTGGGGCTTTGGGTTTGGTCCTTGTGCCCTTTTGACATATTCACTATGTTTTGATTTTCAGGTTCTTTTGTGTGTGTGTGTATATGCGTGTGTACGTTCTTTTTGTCATCATTGGCAAACGAGACTTAGAAACCAAGATATGAGAGCACGATATGGTCATTGCTATGGAGGTGTTGTTGGTTCCAGGCCTTCTTTGTTAGCAAAACTTAAGGAACATCTTCTGCATTTACTAACTCATACACATCTGTATGCATTTTTACATGTGTGTATGTATGTAACCCTCTGTCTATCTGCTATCGATTAAAAAGAGTGAGTTAATTCTGAGGCCTCCAATTCAAATTTAACATAAAGAGCTCATTCTAGCCTTTTAAAAATTTTTCTTATATTTCACTTCTTTCTCCAACAGCAAGAATTCTGGCTCTAATTTCCACAGTCAAATTTACTTAGTTGCTGAAAGTTTTAGAATTTCTAACACTACTTCTTTAAGAAACTATTTCTGATGTGAATAGGGAATGTGTTTACAGTAGTTGCTGACTTTTAAATTA
The DNA here is from genome assembly GCA_022376925.1 of Tragulus kanchil. Taxonomy (NCBI): domain Eukaryota; kingdom Metazoa; phylum Chordata; class Mammalia; order Artiodactyla; family Tragulidae; genus Tragulus; species Tragulus kanchil. Next base: position 70,429,319 of record JAIOJX010000031.1, on the reverse strand, counting down.
CTCAAAGTGTTTTCCAAAGTTACTTCCAAAGTTATAAGTTCTTTTCTTATTCTATGTTCACTTTCATTGTATTATTGCTATTTATTTGTAGCACAGTTATTTCGCTTGGTATAGTTTGTATTCCGTATTGTGTTTTTTATATCCTGACTGATTTTTTTAATTTACATACAATAAAATTCACTCTTTGTGGTATTATCGTTCCACCCGTTTTAGCAAATGCTTAGAATTCCATGTCCACTACCACAACTGTGATACAGAACAGTTAAACCAATCCAACAAATGCTTTTGTGCTGTCTCTTTCAAGTAAATGCCTCTCTCCCATCCAATCCTGGGTAGCAACTGATGCATTCTGTTGCTGTCCATCCTATTGTCTGGCATATAAACCTCGGCCTCAGCCTCCTTTCACTTAACAACATGCATGTAAGATTCATTGTCATTCATTGTGAATTCACTGTCTTTAATGTCTTTAGCTGTTTAATCACTCAGTAAGATATGATTTATGCATGTACTACAGTTTGTTTATCCATTCACTAGTTGAAGGGTATCCTGGTTGTTTCCAGTTTTGGTGATTATGAATAAAGCTGTTATAAACATTTGTATAAGGGTATTTTGTATGACCATACGTTTTCTTTTATCTTGGGAAAATTTAAAGAAGGGAAGGGCTTGGATCGTATGCTAGAACCAAGATATGAGAGCACGATATGGTCATTGCTATGGAGGTGTTGTTGGTTCCAGGCCTTCTTTGTTAGCAAAACTTAAGGAACATCTTCTGCATTTACTAACTCATACACATCTGTATGCATTTTTACATGTGTGTATGTATGTAACCCTCTGTCTATCTGCTATCGATTAAAAAGAGTGAGTTAATTCTGAGGCCTCCAATTCAAATTTAACATAAAGAGCTCATTCTAGCCTTTTAAAAATTTTTCTTATATTTCACTTCTTTCTCCAACAGCAAGAATTCTGGCTCTAATTTCCACAGTCAAATTTACTTAGTTGCTGAAAGTTTTAGAATTTCTAACACTACTTCTTTAAGAAACTATTTCTGATGTGAATAGGGAATGTGTTTACAGTAGTTGCTGACTTTTAAATTACTCAAAGTGTTTTCCAAAGTTACTTCCAAAGTTATAAGTTCTTTTCTTATTCTATGTTCACTTTCATTGTATTATTGCTATTTATTTGTAGCACAGTTATTTCGCTTGGTATAGTTTGTATTCCGTATTGTGTTTTTTATATCCTGACTGATTTTTTTAATTTACATACAATAAAATTCACTCTTTGTGGTATTATCGTTCCACCCGTTTTAGCAAATGCTTAGAATTCCATGTCCACTACCACAACTGTGATACAGAACAGTTAAACCAATCCAACAAATGCTTTTGTGCTGTCTCTTTCAAGTAAATGCCTCTCTCCCATCCAATCCTGGGTAGCAACTGATGCATTCTGTTGCTGTCCATCCTATTGTCTGGCATATAAACCTCGGCCTCAGCCTCCTTTCACTTAACAACATGCATGTAAGATTCATTGTCATTCATTGTGAATTCACTGTCTTTAATGTCTTTAGCTGTTTAATCACTCAGTAAGATATGATTTATGCATGTACTACAGTTTGTTTATCCATTCACTAGTTGAAGGGTATCCTGGTTGTTTCCAGTTTTGGTGATTATGAATAAAGCTGTTATAAACATTTGTATAAGGGTATTTTGTATGACCATACGTTTTCTTTTATCTTGGGAAAATATCTGAAAGAAGGAGGGCTTGGACTTAATTGTGTGTTTAACTTAAGAAATTGTAAAAATGTTTTTCACAACAGCTGTGTCATCTTGCATTTTCCCTAGATATATACAAGAGTCCTAGCTTGCTCTAGACCCATTTACTTTGCAGAGTTTGGTGTAATTTAGAACGTTTAATGATCTTCATTGTAATCAATTTCTGAATCTTTGATTAGAGTCTAAAAATGAGGAGGGATGCTACAAACTTGATACCTATTTACTCGTCAACATGATAAAATCATATGATGAGTTTGCTTTGACAGTAATCAATTATGCTCTTAGTAGTTTGCTTAAGATAATTAAGAATCAAAGACAAATTAACTTCATAGAATAGACTATGACCCTAATTCTCCACTTTTATGTTGAAAAACAACTTTAGAGACCATGGAGGAAATATGATGAAGTAAGATAGGAACTTTGTGCTCAGTCACTGTTTGATGTTTTGTGACCCTGTGAACTGTAAAACACCAGCCTCCTCTGTCCATGGAATTTTCCAGGCAAGAATAGTAGAGTGCATAGCCATTCCCTTCTCCAGAGGATCTTCCCATCCAGGGATTGAACCCATTTCTCTTGCATCTTCTACCTTGGCAGGTAGATCCTTTACCAATACCATCACTTGGGAAGCCCAAAGGTATGACTAGTGTTGGTTTATTAAACATTTTTCTAAAAGAATGTCAGAAATAGAATTTTAATATTTGGGATGAGAAACAGATTTTTTTAAAGGCCAGTACTGTTAATTTTTTTTTCTAATATACCTTCCAGTTGTCTTTTCCTTTCTTCTAGCCTCCACAAATCCTAGAAATGTAGAGCAATCAATACTAGTTACCTTAACATCTCATATTTATAAAATTGCCTGAGAAAATATCTGAACCACACTTGCTGACAGTCTCTAAGGTCTTTATGTGGTATGCTAATGTCTAAGCATTACATTCCTTCTGATTTTCTGAGCCCTGAGCACACTGGTTCTCAGGGCATGAGTCAATTCTAATTATTCAGGTCAACTTAGCCTGTGTGATCATTGTCTCAATTCCTTATATACTACAATTATGCACCCCTAGTATTTCTGCTCTAGTTAAAACAATGCATTTTATGTTTTTGATGATAGCAAAGTGTTAGCCACTCAGTCGTGTCTGACTCTTTGCCACCCCATAAACTGTAGCCCACCAAGGCTCCTCTGTCCATGGAATTCTCCAGGGAAGAATACTAGAGTGGGTTGCTGCTTTCTCCTCCAGAGAACCTTCATGATCCAAGGATCAAACTCAGGTCTCCTCCATTGCAGACATATTCTTTACTCTCTGAGGCACCAGGGAAGGCCTAGCAAACTGCTTACTAAACATTCAGTAAACAGCTTTTTTGGGGGTGGGGTGGGGGTCTGGTTGGAAAAGGAGCAGTTTAATTCAAACCAGAGATGAGTATAGATAAGAATAAGGACCTCTGGGTGTATAAAAATGTTTACAAATACATAAACGTGTCACAAGTCAAAACCTCAGCCCTTGCCTACAAGAAACAATAATGCAGTTGACCTCCTAATTAATAAGGTCTTACTAATTGGTCTATTTTGAGGATACTTTATTTCATAAGTACAATCTTCATCAAAGTTTTATGGCTCACGATTAAATGCAATGTGAAAATTTACACCCCTTTATCAAAAAAGTCCAGGGATTGAACCCATTTCTCTTGCATCTTCTACCTTGGCAGGTAGATCCTTTACCAATACCATCACTTGGGAAGCCCAAAGGTATGACTAGTGTTGGTTTATTAAACATTTTTCTAAAAGAATGTCAGAAATAGAATTTTAATATTTGGGATGAGAAACAGATTTTTTTAAAGGCCAGTACTGTTAATTTTTTTCTAATATACCTTCCAGTTGTCTTTTCCTTTCTTCTAGCCTCCACAAATCCTAGAAATGTAGAGCAATCAATACTAGTTACCTTAACATCTCATATTTATAAAATTGCCTGAGAAAATATCTGAACCACACTTGCTGACAGTCTCTAAGGTCTTTATGTGGTATGCTAATGTCTAAGCATTACATTCCTTCTGATTTTCTGAGCCCTGAGCACACTGGTTCTCAGGGCATGAGTCAATTCTAATTATTCAGGTCAACTTAGCCTGTGTGATCATTGTCTCAATTCCTTATATACTACAATTATGCACCCCTAGTATTTCTGCTCTAGTTAAAACAATGCATTTTATGTTTTTGATGATAGCAAAGTGTTAGCCACTCAGTCGTGTCTGACTCTTTGCCACCCCATAAACTGTAGCCCACCAAGGCTCCTCTGTCCATGGAATTCTCCAGGGAAGAATACTAGAGTGGGTTGCTGCTTTCTCCTCCAGAGAACCTTCATGATCCAAGGATCAAACTCAGGTCTCCTCCATTGCAGACATATTCTTTACTCTCTGAGGCACCAGGGAAGGCCTAGCAAACTGCTTACTAAACATTCAGTAAACAGCTTTTTTGGGGGTGGGGTGGGGGTCTGGTTGGAAAAGGAGCAGTTTAATTCAAACCAGAGATGAGTATAGATAAGAATAAGGACCTCTGGGTGTATAAAAATGTTTACAAATACATAAACGTGTCACAAGTCAAAACCTCAGCCCTTGCCTACAAGAAACAATAATGCAGTTGACCTCCTAATTAATAAGGTCTTACTAATTGGTCTATTTTGAGGATACTTTATTTCATAAGTACAATCTTCATCAAAGTTTTTATGGCTCACGATTAAATGCAATGTGAAAATTTACACCCCTATGCCTTGTGTAATCTGTAAGAAATAATTTCCATGTAGACATACTGACCACAGTCAATACTGAATCTGAGGGCTGGCATATGCATACACAGGAGTGGCCAACATGTCAACTAGACCAGAAGAACTCTATTCACACACAGCTAAAACAGACCCTGATAAATGAATGCTTTTGTTGAAACAATTTGCTGACCCAAATATTTAATATTTGCATAGGAGGAAACAGAGTATCAAAGAGGTTAATTGAAACCCAAAGCTACACACTTATAAAGAGATAGAAGTGAAACTGGAATTAAGAGCTTCCTAAAAATACTGAGCATGCCCAACCATCGAAACCAGCTGGGGCTCAATTACACAGTTATACGAGCCACTGCTTATGATGACAAATTTCCCAGTCTACTTTCTTATTCAATCGGATGGCTTCCCAGCTGCCTTCTGGCTGCTACACGAGTCACTCTTAGTGAATATCTGAGGTTTAACGTGGAGCACAATGTCTTTTTTTTTTTAAAGTCACTCCTGAAATAATGACCACAGTGTGCCAGTACAATCAAGTTACATGAGCATCTGAAAATCCAAATTCTGTTAATTAGACTGTATCTCCTCAGTGTCATCCCCAGAGGATGGCATCAACGATGCAATGGACATGAACTTGGGCAAACTCCAAGAGATGGTGGAGGACAAGGAGTCCTGACGTACTGCAGTCCATGTGGTCACAGAGTTGGACACAGGTAGGTGGCTGAACAGCGACAACAACCCCAGTGCACAAGAATTGAGAAAATTCCTTTGTCTCAGAGTTAATCGGCACTATGAACAGAAGAAATTGTTGGAATAAGAACATTAAGAATGAGGCACTTGGACTCACAGACAGATGAGCCCATCAGACTGCTGATTCTTCATAGATGAGAGAAATGAAAAAAGTTTACAAATACATAAACGTGTCACAAGTCAAAACCTCAGCCCTTGCCTACAAGAAACAATAATGCAGTTGACCTCCTAATTAATAAGGTCTTACTAATTGGTCTATTTTGAGGATACTTTATTTCATAAGTACAATCTTCATCAAAGTTTTTATGGCTCACGATTAAATGCAATGTGAAAATTTACACCCCTATGCCTTGTGTAATCTGTAAGAAATAATTTCCATGTAGACATACTGACCACAGTCAATACTGAATCTGAGGGCTGGCATATGCATACACAGGAGTGGCCAACATGTCAACTAGACCAGAAGAACTCTATTCACACACAGCTAAAACAGACCCTGATAAATGAATGCTTTTGTTGAAACAATTTGCTGACCCAAATATTTAATATTTGCATAGGAGGAAACAGAGTATCAAAGAGGTTAATTGAAACCCAAAGCTACACACTTATAAAGAGATAGAAGTGAAACTGGAATTAAGAGCTTCCTAAAAATACTGAGCATGCCCAACCATCGAAACCAGCTGGGGCTCAATTACACAGTTATACGAGCCACTGCTTATGATGACAAATTTCCCAGTCTACTTTCTTATTCAATCGGATGGCTTCCCAGCTGCCTTCTGGCTGCTACACGAGTCACTCTTAGTGAATATCTGAGGTTTAACGTGGAGCACAATGTCTTTTTTTTTTTAAAGTCACTCCTGAAATAATGACCACAGTGTGCCAGTACAATCAAGTTACATGAGCATCTGAAAATCCAAATTCTGTTAATTAGACTGTATCTCCTCAGTGTCATCCCCAGAGGATGGCATCAACGATGCAATGGACATGAACTTGGGCAAACTCCAAGAGATGGTGGAGGACAAGGAGTCCTGACGTACTGCAGTCCATGTGGTCACAGAGTTGGACACAGGTAGGTGGCTGAACAGCGACAACAACCCCAGTGCACAAGAATTGAGAAAATTCCTTTGTCTCAGAGTTAATCGGCACTATGAACAGAAGAAATTGTTGGAATAAGAACATTAAGAATGAGGCACTTGGACTCACAGACAGATGAGCCCATCAGACTGCTGATTCTTCATAGATGAGAGAAATGAAAAAAGTTCAAGCCATTTTTGTATGTCTTCAATAATTCGAAATTTAATTATTTTTGAAATTTTATCTCACTACTGCTTTCCTTAAAACTCTATTTCATAAAGTTGCGCTGATTGCTTGGAATAGGTTTTGAGATGCTGCTCAATATTTTCAATAAATTACAGCTTTCATTACTTTGTTTGAGATAGAACAAAAGCAACAGTGAGCTATGATATTCAGAACTTTTCCTTCTTCTGCCATGAACTACTAGGGTTGTTTATTTTTAATTGATGAAACTGATGAGATTTAGGGACCATATTAGGGAAGGAATGACTTCAAGGCATTAAAATTTAGTGGAAAAGCAGAGATCTCAAATAATTCAATCTGAAATGAAGAGTCTCGCAATAACCCTCTCCCCTGATCCTTTCTGAACAGAGAAACAACTGTCTGTGTTTTTCTGTCTCTTCACCTGCCTCTCAAAATATAGCAGGTTTTCTCATCTCAATTGTATTTCACAGGAAGAGTGTGAAGATAAGTGAGCACCATTTGTAAAACACTTGAAAGTCAGAGGTGCTATGCTCGATGATAGCGAGAAAGTAGAAGGAAGATGGGTGACAACTTGCTGAAAAATCTGTCATTGTCCATTTATGGATAACTTCGGGCTGACTCATGATAAAGTCTTCACCCAAAGGTATAGATTTATTTACGCTAAGCATCACGCTGAGCGTCACATAAAACACACTAAACACCTTTTATATCACTCTTTCAAAATGGCAACAGTTACACAGAGGCACAGAATCCAGGCTACAGGCTATACTGACATAGCTGAAACAACTGAGAAAAACAAATGCAGAACAAAACAAACTTACTGGAATCAACACACACACACGCAAAATCCAAACCATGCACACACCAATTACACTCTTCTAACAGTACTGAAAATTCAGTGCATCTCAAAGTGCCTTTGTTCTTTCTCTGAGGTTCATAAAAGGCTTTGCTATCCACTCACTATGCCAACTTAGAATGGAGGATGAAGACATGATTCATGATTGATAACTATTTCTCACTGTCAGATTACCAGTCTTCATTGAAGACAACTGCCAGGGTCTTTTTATAATTTCTTAACTGTAACTGTAATACTTCCTCCCTGGCATCTTTGCCTTAGAATACATTTAATTCCCCCAGTGTACAACCCATTCTAAGACTCATCAAATCACATTTCCCATACTTTCCTTAAAACTCTATTTCATAAAGTTGCGCTGATTGCTTGGAATAGGTTTTGAGATGCTGCTCAATATTTTCAATAAATTACAGCTTTCATTACTTTGTTTGAGATAGAACAAAAGCAACAGTGAGCTATGATATTCAGAACTTTTCCTTCTTCTGCCATGAACTACTAGGGTTGTTTATTTTTAATTGATGAAACTGATGAGATTTAGGGACCATATTAGGGAAGGAATGACTTCAAGGCATTAAAATTTAGTGGAAAAGCAGAGATCTCAAATAATTCAATCTGAAATGAAGAGTCTCGCAATAACCCTCTCCCCTGATCCTTTCTGAACAGAGAAACAACTGTCTGTGTTTTTCTGTCTCTTCACCTGCCTCTCAAAATATAGCAGGTTTTCTCATCTCAATTGTATTTCACAGGAAGAGTGTGAAGATAAGTGAGCACCATTTGTAAAACACTTGAAAGTCAGAGGTGCTATGCTCGATGATAGCGAGAAAGTAGAAGGAAGATGGGTGACAACTTGCTGAAAAATCTGTCATTGTCCATTTATGGATAACTTCGGGCTGACTCATGATAAAGTCTTCACCCAAAGGTATAGATTTATTTACGCTAAGCATCACGCTGAGCGTCACATAAAACACACTAAACACCTTTTATATCACTCTTTCAAAATGGCAACAGTTACACAGAGGCACAGAATCCAGGCTACAGGCTATACTGACATAGCTGAAACAACTGAGAAAAACAAATGCAGAACAAAACAAACTTACTGGAATCAACACACACACACACGCAAAATCCAAACCATGCACACACCAATTACACTCTTCTAACAGTACTGAAAATTCAGTGCATCTCAAAGTGCCTTTGTTCTTTCTCTGAGGTTCATAAAAGGCTTTGCTATCCACTCACTATGCCAACTTAGAATGGAGGATGAAGACATGATTCATGATTGATAACTATTTCTCACTGTCAGATTACCAGTCTTCATTGAAGACAACTGCCAGGGTCTTTTTATAATTTCTTAACTGTAACTGTAATACTTCCTCCCTGGCATCTTTGCCTTAGAATACATTTAATTCCCCCAGTGTACAACCCATTCTAAGACTCATCAAATCACATTTCCCATACTTCCTCAGTGACCCAGTGGTAAAGAACCCACCTTCCAATGCAGGAGACAAGAGGTTTGATCCTTGCGTCAGGGAAATCTCCTGGAGAAGGAGATGGCAAGCCACTGTAGGATTCGTGCCTGAAAATTCCACAGACAGAAGAGCCTGGGAGGCTACAATGCATGAGGTCACAAAGAATCTGGTGTGACTGAGCACACATGCACACACATGCACGCACACACACCACTGTGAATACTGCCACTCCTTGCAAAAACCAATCTGTTGATGCTTTTCCCCAATAGGATAATGCCCAGGAATCTTACCCTGAGGGCAATTTACTTGACCTTGCTCATTGGTCTCTGAAGCTTATTTCATACCCCTTACCAAGCAGGCCAATTCCTGTGATAAGAGAAATCTGCCTTTCCCAAAGGCATCATCCTTTACAGTTACTATCACCTCTTCACTGACTCTTTTTTGTTGGCCTGTAATGTTATTTCCCTATTTTCCCGCATGAAGCAAACAAACAAACAAAAACACACAAAAACAAACGAACCTACTCATCTGAATTAAGGAAGGGCTTTATCTCTCTTTCTAAAGTTTTATAGCATAGCATGAGCTTGTCTTCTCTTTTTTATGCATCTTTCTCTGTCATTCTGTCTCTTGCCTTGTATTGCAGTTCTTTATTTACTTACGTACTACGTACATGCTTATATAGTTATTTGTCTAGCTTGCGCTCTGAACTCCTTAAAGGAAAGGGGTGTGTGTGCTAAGTCACTTCAGGTATGTCTGACTCTTTGTGAACCCATGAACTGTAGCCATCAGACTCCTCAGCCCATGCGATTCTCCAGGCTGGAATACTGGAGTGGGTTGCCATTTCCTCCTCCATGGGATCTTCCTGATCCAGGAATTGAACCCATATCTCTTGTGTCTCTTGCTTTGGCAGGTGGTTTCCTTACCACTAGCACCACCTGGGAAGTCCAAGGGAAAGAAGATAGTCTATCTTATTTCTGTACCCCATCCCCAGCCTGTTATAGGACCTAATACATAATTCATTATCAGTAAATAGTTAAGAGAGGAAGGAAAGAAGGAGAGAATTTTAAGGAACGGAGTAGGGGAAATGAAGGGAGTGAGTGAAGGAGGACATGAAGGAAGGGTGGGAAATGGTTTTTTTCCCCTGAAAATGCAATGTGACATTCAAAATGTATTTTCCCAAGAAATACTACTATTATGGTAGCTTAATATGAAAGTAGATCACAACAGAGAGTTCACGAAATTCAACATCTGATACTGTTTCCCTTGAGCAGGATTCTCTAATCCAATTCTGCATCCGAAAATCACAGACCAGAGTTTTTGTTTTAGTTTAGTGATTGTTGTTGTTTTTTTAAAAAAGATTTCCAGATATACCAATCAGTACAGTCATTATATAGCAGCTACTCTTAGCCTAATTTCAGGGATTTTTACTAACTAAAGCAAAAGTTTAGGACCAGTATGTATATGTACATTTGCAAAACTGATATAAGTGATTATTATGGTCACAGAATATTGCTTTGAATAGCTCTTGGATTTTTTCCCCTGGTTCTCCAGACTTTTTTAAAAATGTCACCTAAGATAAGATAAACTTTCATTTCCTAATAGACATGATCAATTAAAAGAGGATGGTATCATTTTAGGAAGATGATCAATACAGTGACATTTTTCAAGAGTGATGTTTTATAGAGATTTAAGACCTAAATAAACAAATCCTAATGCACAGTAGTACCTCTAAAAGATTACTTTTTTCTAAAGAATTCCCAAGGAGTTCATTTTAATCAGTGGCAAACTCGAAAGCTAAACACTATGGAAACCCTTTGCAAAAAGTCTGTGGAAGGAAATTGTTGGTTTACTTGCTCAATCCTTATAGGCAAGTAACCAAATTGTATTAAAAAAAAAAAAAAAAGAAGGTTAAACAAAAGCAGATTTTTTTTTTTTTTAAAAAGGTCTTATTTGGTCTATTAATATTCAGAAATTCTGCGATATTGTGCAGAAGTCAGATTGACAAAAATCACCATAGACTTCTTAAGTAATTAAATTAAAAAACTAGCACCACCTGGGAAGTTAGTCTATCTTATTTCTGTACCCCATCCCCAGCCTGTTATAGGACCTAATACATAATTCATTATCAGTAAATAGTTAAGAGAGGAAGGAAAGAAGGAGAGAATTTTAAGGAACGGAGTAGGGGAAATGAAGGGAGTGAGTGAAGGAGGACATGAAGGAAGGGTGGGAAATGGTTTTTTTCCCCTGAAAATGCAATGTGACATTCAAAATGTATTTTCCCAAGAAATACTACTATTATGGTAGCTTAATATGAAAGTAGATCACAACAGAGAGTTCACGAAATTCAACATCTGATACTGTTTCCCTTGAGCAGGATTCTCTAATCCAATTCTGCATCCGAAAATCACAGACCAGAGTTTTTGTTTTAGTTTAGTGATTGTTGTTGTTTTTTTAAAAAAGATTTCCAGATATACCAATCAGTACAGTCATTATATAGCAGCTACTCTTAGCCTAATTTCAGGGATTTTTACTAACTAAAGCAAAAGTTTAGGACCAGTATGTATATGTACATTTGCAAAACTGATATAAGTGATTATTATGGTCACAGAATATTGCTTTGAATAGCTCTTGGATTTTTTCCCCTGGTTCTCCAGACTTTTTTAAAAATGTCACCTAAGATAAGATAAACTTTCATTTCCTAATAGACATGATCAATTAAAAGAGGATGGTATCATTTTAGGAAGATGATCAATACAGTGACATTTTTCAAGAGTGATGTTTTATAGAGATTTAAGACCTAAATAAACAAATCCTAATGCACAGTAGTACCTCTAAAAGATTACTTTTTTCTAAAGAATTCCCAAGGAGTTCATTTTAATCAGTGGCAAACTCGAAAGCTAAACACTATGGAAACCCTTTGCAAAAAGTCTGTGGAAGGAAATTGTTGGTTTACTTGCTCAATCCTTATAGGCAAGTAACCAAATTGTATTAAAAAAAAAAAAAAAAGAAGGTTAAACAAAAGCAGATTTTTTTTTTTTTTAAAAAGGTCTTATTTGGTCTATTAATATTCAGAAATTCTGCGATATTGTGCAGAAGTCAGATTGACAAAAATCACCATAGACTTCTTAAGAAATAACATTTTCAACATTTATTTCAACATTGTGATAAATCTTTCTCATACTGTCGATGAAAGAAGAAATAATCCCTCTGGGGGCTTGTCTGTTTGGTCCTCCACTTGAATAGTTCAGGCTGCCTACAGACTGTCAGGGCGAAGCTTGTTTTGTTATCTAATTCTGCAGCATTAGTGCACAGTGTGAGGAGAAAGTAGCTAAGTCTGACTAATTTCTTCTCAGAGCCAGAGATCACTCACCTCCTGGGACCTCTTTTTTCAGTGGAATTGAGAGAGGAGCGAGAAAAGCAGCATTCAAAAGCCAATATTCTAGCCCTTAAGGCTCTGATGTTTATCACCACTCCATCCTCTCTTCACACATCCCTGCTTTTTCTATAAAAGACCCAGGGTAGGGAATCATGAGAAAAATAAGCTAATGAAACCACAGAATAGCTTTCTGTCATTCTCTACTTGGCGATACCACTTGCTCTGTGTGTGTATCAGAGCACATCCCGTTGACTTCATCGTCTAGGTTTTTGGGGGATACTGACAGTTTGTGTCATTGCCCTGTATGCTCTTTGGCCTTCTGCTTTACATTTACATTTTTTTCAGGGTTGTGAACCCCCTGGGGTGTCAGAGGGCCTGAGATTCCTGTTTATAGTGTCTGCTGACTTTTAAATGTTTTCACCTGATACATTGAGAAATACATCTAGAAGTCTTCTTTACCCATTTAGCAAATATGATTATGGTTATTTGGTGTAGAGGCAGGCAGGCTAGATAAGAAACTGAAACAGAAGCCCATGGACTGTTTCTTCCCAACAAAGGCAGATATGGGAAAGAACTAAGAACTAAGAAAAACTTCCAAACCCGAAAGACGGTGTAAGACTTTAAGCCCTAATCTGGTAGTGAGTAATATTATGAACATAAAAGCTGACAGAAGAATTATTTTTGCAGGAAATATTACAGCTTCCTTGACATTTATTCTAATAATTACCTTTCCAAGGCAGAGGGAACCCTCAGATCCACAGAACCTTTGCTTTTTCACCAAGTGCATCTGCTCAAGGAGTGTTCTAAAAATCACCATAGACTTCTTAAGAAATAACATTTTCAACATTTATTTCAACATTGTGATAAATCTTTCTCATACTGTCGATGAAAGAAGAAATAATCCCTCTGGGGGCTTGTCTGTTTGGTCCTCCACTTGAATAGTTCAGGCTGCCTACAGACTGTCAGGGCGAAGCTTGTTTTGTTATCTAATTCTGCAGCATTAGTGCACAGTGTGAGGAGAAAGTAGCTAAGTCTGACTAATTTCTTCTCAGAGCCAGAGATCACTCACCTCCTGGGACCTCTTTTTTAAGTGGAATTGAGAGAGGAGAGAGAAAAGCAGCATTCAAAAGCCAATATTCTAGCCCTTAAGGCTCTGATGTTTATCACCACTCCATCCTCTCTTCACACATCCCTGCTTTTTCTATAAAAGACCCAGGGTAGGGAATCATGAGAAAAATAAGCTAATGAAACCACAGAATAGCTTTCTGTCATTCTCTACTTGGCGATACCACTTGCTCTGTGTGTGTATCAGAGCACATCCCGTTGACTTCATCGTCTAGGTTTTTGGGGGATACTGACAGTTTGTGTCATTGCCCTGTATGCTCTTTGGCCTTCTGCTTTACATTTACATTTTTTTCAGGGTTGTGAACCCCCTGGGGTGTCAGAGGGCCTGAGATTCCTGTTTATAGTGTCTGCTGACTTTTAAATGTTTTCACCTGATACATTGAGAAATACATCTAGAAGTCTTCTTTACCCATTTAGCAAATATGATTATGGTTATTTGGTGTAGAGGCAGGCAGGCTAGATAAGAAACTGAAACAGAAGCCCATGGACTGTTTCTTCCCAACAAAGGCAGATATGGGAAAGAACTAAGAACTAAGAAAAACTTCCAAACCCGAAAGACGGTGTAAGACTTTAAGCCCTAATCTGGTAGTGAGTAATATTATGAACATAAAAGCTGACAGAAGAATTATTTTTGCAGGAAATATTACAGCTTCCTTGACATTTATTCTAATAATTACCTTTCCAAGGCAGAGGGAACCCTCAGATCCACAGAACCTTTGCTTTTTCACCAAGTGCATCTGCTCAAGGAGTGTTCTAAAACCATGGGATAGCAACGTTCACTTAGAGCCCCATGAGTCTTCTGGCTGGAATGTATTTGATTCAGGACTTTAATCACTAGCAGTAAAAGCTTCATAGGTTTTATATGGAGATCCCCTTTTACCCAGGGATGTGTACATTTCTACCAAAAATAAGGAAGAGAATGGAAATAAGTATCTGTAGATGAGGTAGTCACAAGCATTGCTGAAATGGAAGTCAAGGCCATCCTAAAAGGCACCAAGTAAAGAAAACTGGAGGGCCTCCCTGGTAGCCCAGATGATAAAGAATCCACTTGCATTGCAGGAGACCTGAATTTGATCCCTGGGTCAAGAAGATCTCCAAGAGAAGGGAATGGCTACCCACTTCAGTATGCATGCCTGAAGAATCTCATGGACAGAGGAGTTTGACAGGTTACAGTCCATTGGGTTGCAACTAGTAGGACATGACTGAGTGACTGAACACTTCAACATATTTCAACAGAAACTGGACTGCAAGGGAAGGTGTGAGAGGGTTGGGGACATCAGTAGGCAAAAATGTGACCAGACAGGAGCATCTACTCCAAATTTCCAGAACCTTCCCAGATGAAGAAGAGAGAAGAATTCTATTCCTTTGACAAATATTGAAAGGATAAACTATTAAATAAAATGATATATAGTAAGAAAAATTAATGTTGTACTTACAGAAAATCATGCAAAAGAATACTCTGTATAAATGCAACTAATAAATTTTTATTATGTATCTCAAAGATGTATATTTATTCTTAATTAATTTCTTACATTGACTGTTTTTTCATTTTATTCTATGGATCTAATGTACTCTCCAGGCCCAGTAAGTTTTGAGTATCAAATTAGCATTCACTGTTGATAAACTGACCTAAGGAATACAGTTTGGGAACAAAAACATCTTGTATCTTGAGCAAGATCTCAGATCCAGTTAGTAAATATACATTCTCCTAACTGAGAGAAGAAACCCACAGAAAGCTGCGTTCATGGTTATTTTTGGGGAGAGGAAGTATTTTTTTTCTTTTATCCAACTTTATTGAGATGTAACTAACATATACTGCTGTAGAAGTTTAAGGTGTAAAATGTATGTTTTGATACTCTTTTATATTGCAAAATGATCACAAACATAACCTCAGCTAATACTTCCATTATGTCATATACTTACCACATTTTTGTGTGATGAGAATATAAATCTACTTTCTCAGAAACTTCCAAATATTTAGTAAACTATTATCATCTATTATCATCATGCTGTACATTAGATCTCTAGAATTACTCCTCTTATAACTGGAAGTTTGTACCCTCTTACCAACATCTCCTAAGTCCCCCCTGATCTCCTAACTCAGATCCTTGTAATAACCATTCTACTTTGTGTTTCCATGAGTTTAGCTGCTTTAGATTCTTTCTCTATATATGCGTGAGCCCATGCACTATTTGTCTTCACCTGCCTGACTTATTTGCCATAGTAACATTATTAACATAATGTCCTCAAGGTCCATCCATGTTGATATAAACAGCAGAATTTCCTGATTATCCATGGCTGATTCCTGATTATTCCATAGGAATATATATATATATATACCACATTTTTATCCATATATCTGTTGGTGACTAGATTGTTTCCATATCTTGGCTATTGTGAATAGTGCCAAATTGAACACAGAGGTACAAATATCTTGTTGACATCCTGTTCTCACTGCCTTTGAACATATTACCAGAAATGGGATTGTGGGATTCTATAGTAGTTGAAACTGTCCATGCCATTTTCCATAGTGGCTGGATCACTTTACCTTCCCACAAATATCACACAAGAGCTCTCTTTTATCCACATCCTCACCAACACTTGGCATCTCCTGTATTTTTGGTGATAGTCATTCTAATGTGTATGAGGTGATATTGCACTGTGGTCCTGATTTGCATTTCCCTGATGCTAGTGATATTGAGCACCGTTCTGTGTACCTGTTGGCAATTATTTATGTCTTCTTTGGAAAATGTCTGTTTCGTTTCTCTGCCAATTTTTAAGTCATAATTTCTTGGTATTAAATTGTATGAGTCCTTTATATATTTTGGATATTAACTCCTACCAGAGAGATGGCTTGCACAGTATTTTTTCTTTTATCCAACTTTATTGAGATGTAACTAACATATACTGCTGTAGAAGTTTAAGGTGTAAAATGTATGTTTTGATACTCTTTTATATTGCAAAATGATCACAAACATAACCTCAGCTAATACTTCCATTATGTCATATACTTACCACATTTTTGTGTGATGAGAATATAAATCTACTTTCTCAGAAACTTCCAAATATTTAGTAAACTATTATCATCTATTATCATCATGCTGTACATTAGATCTCTAGAATTACTCCTCTTATAACTGGAAGTTTGTACCCTCTTACCAACATCTCCTAAGTCCCCCCTGATCTCCTAACTCAGATCCTTGTAATAACCATTCTACTTTGTGTTTCCATGAGTTTAGCTGCTTTAGATTCTTTCTCTATATATGCGTGAGCCCATGCACTATTTGTCTTCACCTGCCTGACTTATTTGCCATAGTAACATTATTAACATAATGTCCTCAAGGTCCATCCATGTTGATATAAACAGCAGAATTTCCTGATTATCCATGGCTGATTCCTGATTATTCCATAGGAATATATATATATATATACCACATTTTTATCCATATATCTGTTGGTGACTAGATTGTTTCCATATCTTGGCTATTGTGAATAGTGCCAAATTGAACACAGAGGTACAAATATCTTGTTGACATCCTGTTCTCACTGCCTTTGAACATATTACCAGAAATGGGATTGTGGGATTCTATAGTAGTTGAAACTGTCCATGCCATTTTCCATAGTGGCTGGATCACTTTACCTTCCCACAAATATCACACAAGAGCTCTCTTTTATCCACATCCTCACCAACACTTGGCATCTCCTGTATTTTTGGTGATAGTCATTCTAATGTGTATGAGGTGATATTGCACTGTGGTCCTGATTTGCATTTCCCTGATGCTAGTGATATTGAGCACCGTTCTGTGTACCTGTTGGCAATTATTTATGTCTTCTTTGGAAAATGTCTGTTTCGTTTCTCTGCCAATTTTTAAGTCATAATTTCTTGGTATTAAATTGTATGAGTCCTTTATATATTTTGGATATTAACTCCTACCAGAGAGATGGCTTGCACATGTTTTATCCCATTCTATAGGCTGCTTTTTCATGTTGCTTCTTCTGCTGTGCAAAATTGTTTTGATTTCATGTAGCCTCACATCATTTTTTTTTGCTTATTCTTTTGGTGCCACGTCCAAAATATTATTGCCAAGATCAATGTCAAAAAGTAGTTTCCTATATTTTCTTCTAGGATTTTAACAGATTCAGGTTTTACTTAAGTCTTTAATGAGTTTCACATTAATTTTTGTGGGTGGTGTAAGATTAATTTGAAGATAAAAGCACTAAAAGATCAATAAATATTGGAAAACAATAATTTGGATGGACAAATCCTATTAATTATAAAAATGAATTATTAAAATGAAAAATTGAAATGAGTTATTCATGCAAATATTACTATGTAGTCAGCACAAAAAAATGGAGATTTTATAAACAGGCCTATGAAATGTGCTATTCTTTACAATAAGGTACTATAAAAATCATTCAGCAATCATAAATTCAATAAATATTTTAGAACTTATATATATGACAAGAGAGAGAGAAGAAATTTTCTGATGGATTAAAGTACTAGAAGAGTAATAGAATAAAGTAGCATTTTATGATCT
This sequence comes from Tragulus kanchil, assembly GCA_022376925.1. Taxonomy (NCBI): domain Eukaryota; kingdom Metazoa; phylum Chordata; class Mammalia; order Artiodactyla; family Tragulidae; genus Tragulus; species Tragulus kanchil. The sequence goes on along the minus strand of JAIOJX010000031.1, from coordinate 70,411,399 downwards.
CCAGAAACAATTCATACAATCCAAATATTATAAAGGGGAGGATTGGCAGACATGATTGTATAGCATCAAAAACTCCTATGGAACACAGTATGACATTAAAATGCTAAAAATTCAACAGCATAGGTAAGCAGTATCTGCAATATGTAAAACATATAAGGTTACTATTCATCAATTTAAAATCTCCAATATTAATCTCTATGTGATTAGCAAACTATGCCACTGGAAACTTTGAAAAGATTATAAAGTAGAAAGCAATGGTAGCATACAGTGAGTTATAAAGTAGTTTACAGCAATGAGTTTAACATCTCCTGTATTTTTGGTGATAGTCATTCTAATGTGTATGAGGTGATATTGCACTGTGGTCCTGATTTGCATTTCCCTGATGCTAGTGATATTGAGCACCGTTCTGTGTACCTGTTGGCAATTATTTATGTCTTCTTTGGAAAATGTCTGTTTCGTTTCTCTGCCAATTTTTAAGTCATAATTTCTTGGTATTAAATTGTATGAGTCCTTTATATATTTTGGATATTAACTCCTACCAGAGAGATGGCTTGCACATGTTTTATCCCATTCTATAGGCTGCTTTTTCATGTTGCTTCTTCTGCTGTGCAAAATTGTTTTGATTTCATGTAGCCTCACATCATTTTTTGCTTATTCTTTTGGTGCCACGTCCAAAATATTATTGCCAAGATCAATGTCAAAAAGTAGTTTCCTATATTTTCTTCTAGGATTTTAACAGATTCAGGTTTTACTTAAGTCTTTAATGAGTTTCACATTAATTTTTGTGGGTGGTGTAAGATTAATTTGAAGATAAAAGCACTAAAAGATCAATAAATATTGGAAAACAATAATTTGGATGGACAAATCCTATTAATTATAAAAATGAATTATTAAAATGAAAAATTGAAATGAGTTATTCATGCAAATATTACTATGTAGTCAGCACAAAAAAATGGAGATTTTATAAACAGGCCTATGAAATGTGCTATTCTTTACAATAAGGTACTATAAAAATCATTCAGCAATCATAAATTCAATAAATATTTTAGAACTTATATATATGACAAGAGAGAGAGAGAAGAAATTTTCTGATGGATTAAAGTACTAGAAGAGTAATAGAATAAAGTAGCATTTTATGATCTCCAGAAACAATTCATACAATCCAAATATTATAAAGGGGAGGATTGGCAGACATGATTGTATAGCATCAAAAACTCCTATGGAACACAGTATGACATTAAAATGCTAAAAATTCAACAGCATAGGTAAGCAGTATCTGCAATATGTAAAACATATAAGGTTACTATTCATCAATTTAAAATCTCCAATATTAATCTCTATGTGATTAGCAAACTATGCCACTGGAAACTTTGAAAAGATTATAAAGTAGAAAGCAATGGTAGCATACAGTGAGTAAACATATCAGAATGATAGCTCTCACTAACAGCCAGTGGAATAGCATGCTTTTCATCACAAGACAGCCAAGAACAAAGGAATGTATTTCACAGGTAGGGATAGGCATATGCATTTTTATTTGTTGGTGGTGAGAGAAGTTGTTGAAAGATTTTGGTAGAGACTTGCGGAATCTGTCATTTTCCTAAGTGCATACCTAATGACTCACCAACCTCATCCAAAAATGTTCACTGAAACGTTAAAAAAAAGAAGTGTTTCACAATTTGCACGTCCACTAGCAAGAGGGAGGTTACCTACCTCATGGTGCACTCACAGCACAGTCATTAGAAAGGAAGATGTAGCTCCACCCACATTGCAGTGCCCATAAAGAACTGCAGGATCTACTAAGGAATTAGAAGGCAAAGACTGGAAAGCGGTTTAGCCAGTCTACATTAAATATATACACATACAAAAGCACAGGCTGGGGAACAGGAAGACAGGCACCAAATGACTGACAGTGCTTAGTTCAGAGGTGGAAAGAGGAGTAAGAATCAGAAGGGAATCTATTCCTGACTTAAGTAGTACCCATGTGAATTTTTACAAAATGGGATCTAAAATTATCAACAGAATTCAGCAAGTTGACCACTGGACTCAAGTTTTGGACCCAGAGGCTCAACAGTCGTACTCTGAAGATGACTAGGAAAGAAGAAACTGCAGGAAACGAAACAAAACATTCTTTCCAGAAGTTTATCTCTGAAGGGAATGATGACCAGCAACTAACAGATAATATGATTTCTAAAGCAAATAATTATAGGTTTGATGTGTGTTTGTTTCACTTATGTTTTAAAGTCGAAAATGTAAATCCTCGAAAAATATTATTATTACATGTTCTAATTTAAACAAAGCAAGAGCTCTTTTTAATTTTTGAAAAGTGAAACGGAGCATAGAAAACTACTACAGATGATTTAGAAAGAGGCTGGAATGTTTCTCATCCTACTACAGGCTGCACCCTAGAACAACTGAATAACACACAAACTAACTCAATTTAAAACGTGACTTTTAAATGCCTCATTTTTTCTGACAACCATTATCAATGTTTGCTTTTAATTCTGATGCCAGCTTAAATCTCTCTATTTCAGCTTCCTCTCCTCTGTGATTAAGCATTTTTGAAAGCAGTGATTTCTCAGAAAGTAGAAAGGACGGTGCTGATTAAAGGATATTACTTCACTGCAGGAAGAATTCAGAAGCATAGGCTGAGCATTGTACAGTGTTTATGAAAGTCTCCCTAGATCCTTCACTAGCCTCCTCTCTGTTCACATGTGTTTTTGCCATTTGATATAAACTTTGAGAAAGAGAATGATCATGTATCGAGTAATTTGATTATTTCAAATTAAACTTATCTGGAAAAAGAGCAGTTTAATTCAGGCTGAAGTGCTTTTTCTGTTACTCTCTACTTTGGTTTTGGTGTGTTCTTGTTACATGCAGAAATCATCTTTACTTCTGAAGGGTATCAACCAAGAGGGAAGTGAAAGTTTACAAATAAATGAACAAAATCAGAATCGGTGGAAAGAGGCAGTTACCAGCCTTAAATATATACACATACAAAAGCACAGGCTGGGGAACAGGAAGACAGGCACCAAATGACTGACAGTGCTTAGTTCAGAGGTGGAAAGAGGAGTAAGAATCAGAAGGGAATCTATTCCTGACTTAAGTAGTACCCATGTGAATTTTTACAAAATGGGATCTAAAATTATCAACAGAATTCAGCAAGTTGACCACTGGACTCAAGTTTTGGACCCAGAGGCTCAACAGTCGTACTCTGAAGATGACTAGGAAAGAAGAAACTGCAGGAAACGAAACAAAACATTCTTTCCAGAAGTTTATCTCTGAAGGGAATGATGACCAGCAACTAACAGATAATATGATTTCTAAAGCAAATAATTATAGGTTTGATGTGTGTTTGTTTCACTTATGTTTTAAAGTCGAAAATGTAAATCCTCGAAAAATATTATTATTACATGTTCTAATTTAAACAAAGCAAGAGCTCTTTTTAATTTTTGAAAAGTGAAACGGAGCATAGAAAACTACTACAGATGATTTAGAAAGAGGCTGGAATGTTTCTCATCCTACTACAGGCTGCACCCTAGAACAACTGAATAACACACAAACTAACTCAATTTAAAACGTGACTTTTAAATGCCTCATTTTTTCTGACAACCATTATCAATGTTTGCTTTTAATTCTGATGCCAGCTTAAATCTCTCTATTTCAGCTTCCTCTCCTCTGTGATTAAGCATTTTTGAAAGCAGTGATTTCTCAGAAAGTAGAAAGGACGGTGCTGATTAAAGGATATTACTTCACTGCAGGAAGAATTCAGAAGCATAGGCTGAGCATTGTACAGTGTTTATGAAAGTCTCCCTAGATCCTTCACTAGCCTCCTCTCTGTTCACATGTGTTTTTGCCATTTGATATAAACTTTGAGAAAGAGAATGATCATGTATCGAGTAATTTGATTATTTCAAATTAAACTTATCTGGAAAAAGAGCAGTTTAATTCAGGCTGAAGTGCTTTTTCTGTTACTCTCTACTTTGGTTTTGGTGTGTTCTTGTTACATGCAGAAATCATCTTTACTTCTGAAGGGTATCAACCAAGAGGGAAGTGAAAGTTTACAAATAAATGAACAAAATCAGAATCTGGCTACTAAGCAAAGGGTTTATATTTTGAGTTATGAATATAATATGACTAGTGTGGGCATGTGTTTTTCAATCTAGCAATGCATTATGTATGACTTGGATAGTTGTTACTGGCATGCATTGTTCAGGGGGCAATAACTGGTAACAGTGCAATCAATGGAGGATATGAGTTACAAATCTGGACTTTCTGTGTATTGAGTTCTTTTTGCCACATGAAGCTGCCCAGATATTACCCACATGTTTACAGATGGGGCACTGTGCAGAACAGTAGGTCACCATTTTCCCTCTTACTTTCTGCAGCCTAGTTTGCTAATCCACATAGGTTCAGCTTTTCTTCCTTGCAGGCTGGCAAAGTCAGAGCTTCACACTCCAAAGTGAAGATGGAAATGCTAATTATTTTTCTCCCCTTGAGAGGAACCCTCTAGCCTCCAGGCAGTTCTTTTAAAAATAGCTTCTGTCTGCCTCATGCCATTATTATAACAGATAGAATTTCCATCCTGACTGCCCCAGACTGAAATCAGTCTTCTGCATTCAAGAGCATTTCATCCATGTACAAGCTTTTATATGAGTCACCATGATCTGTATCTGTTTGAGTTTGCTGGTGTTTCCATAAAGATTTTACTTGGGGTTCTTAAGATAGAGTACAGAAAAGGCAGATAATCAAAAGTATTGGCCCACACTATCTTATCTCTACATAGAACCTATCAGCAGAGACATGCTGCCAACTAACATAAAAAAACAGAAGAAAGGTTGTATCATTCACCCATGAAACATAAGTATTTCATGGGGTCTTTGTATCAGTTATACTTACGTTTAAGGTGATCCATTATTTAACCAAGAAAACAAAGAGCACCATTTGAAAATGTGGGCTTTCTAATAACAAGGAATAAATGGTTAAATGAAATTAACCTATATATAAAAGAAGCCCACACACTTTTTGAAATGCATAATATGGTAAATAAAGTTCACAGAAAAATATAACATATTATATGTAATATATAACTTCATATTATATTTTTCTATGAACTTTTAATTATGAATATTCCTTGAATAAATATTGATTCTAGAATATAAATAGAAATGAAGCCCTTTTTTCTTTTTAATAAATTTCTATAAATATCATAAAGCTGAAAATTAAATTGTGCATAAAGATATAGTCTGTGATTTGGCTAGTATAAATGTGATTTCCTGGGTTACAATGATTATTAGCTAATAAAACTGCATCAGAAAAGTTAACAGTGGTTACTAGCTAATAAAATTACATCAGGAAGGTAAAAAAGAATTCAGTGTACACTTCCCCCAATTTAAACAAACCATAAAGACAGCTTTAAAGACCATTCAAGCAGCAAGGTGACATTATTTGTGTTGCCCCATGACTACCAAAATGACTTGGACTTTGATCTCTTATAACTAGCTAGATGTCTTCTAAGCTAGTCATTTCACCCAACCCTGTGGCTAAATGTCATTGCCAGCATGGAGATATACCAATGCCATTAAGTAAATAAATGATGTCAATGGAAGTCCAGAATTGTGCTTTTGATTCCTAGAGCCCTGTAGATCCTGACTGCTCCACTACCATAAAACTTTCTTAGACTATGTAGCACTTACAGCCATGATGAGAACTTCTACCACTGCCACTCACTGATTTATTTACTCATGTTGCTATGTTGAGTGTCTGCAAGCCATACCCTAGCTGGGTGAAAGTGAAGGAAAAGAACACTGCAAAAGGAAAGAGTAAATAATAGTTGTACGCAGAAGACAAGCAGGGTCAGCCTACAGTGCACCAGTTAATGTGCATCTTCTCACTGCACCACACTGCCCTCTGAGAACTCCTTCAGCAGCTCAGGAAGCCAATCAAACAAGAACACTGGAATTCTACATGTATTCTTTATAGTCTCAGTCTACCTTGAACTTTAACATTTCATTTTTGTGTTATTTTATTTATTCTACTTCGATAATTAGATTTCGAGGTTGATTCTTCCTTCTATTGTTGATTCATGTCTCAAATATATATATATATATATATATATATATATATATATATATATATATATATTTAATTTCCATGTTGTGCCACAGGCTAAGCTCAAGGGTAGAGACGCATTCAAGGAGATTCCAGTTTAGAAGGGGAGGCAGACATAAATCAAATACTTATAAAATATATCATTACAGACATTACATAGCATTATAAATGCTATAAAAGAAAATCACAATTAAACAAGATTATGTATCAGGAGTATGTTGTTTTTATGTAGGAAGTCACTTTTAGATTGGGAGATGAAGGAGGTGCAAGACGTGACTAGGAAATGAAGAGGGCAGTGTAGATTGAGGAGGCATGGCTTGCTGAGGGGCGGGGTTTAGAGGTGGTACCCTCCACTCAGAGAATGGGAGGGTCAGTGAAGCTAGGAGACTCCTGGGAAAGAACAGGGATGGAGAAACAGTTAAAACATTACACAGGAAGTTAATTTAACCTCTTTCTCTAGGAGCAATGAGAAGGTTATTAAGTATAAATATATTTGTTCCCTAAATCTACCCTCTACCCCACTGAGTGGCAAGTCTATTACATCCTCAAATTGACTCAACTTTTTCTGCACCTGAACTAAATAAAACCTTTTCTACTTTCTTTTGGATTTTTAGTAAGTTTAGTCAGTCAATTTGCCTTTAGGTATATGGACCCTTTTTATACGGTTTACTGAAACTTTTGTTTTATTCATTTTTGCTACCATAAATTTGTAGTTTAATTCTTAATTTTTTTTTTTTCAAGGCTGCAAAGGAAAGAGTACTGCAAGCCATACCCTAGCTGGGTGAAAGTGAAGGAAAAGAACACTGCAAAGGAAAGAGTAAATAATAGTTGTACGCAGAAGACAAGCAGGGTCAGCCTACAGTGCACCAGTTAATGTGCATCTTCTCACTGCACCACACTGCCCTCTGAGAACTCCTTCAGCAGCTCAGGAAGCCAATCAAACAAGAACACTGGAATTCTACATGTATTCTTTATAGTCTCAGTCTACCTTGAACTTTAACATTTCATTTTGTGTTATTTTATTTATTCTACTTCGATAATTAGATTTCGAGGTTGATTCTTCCTTCTATTGTTGATTCATGTCTCAAATATATATATATATATATATATATATATATATATATATATATATATATATATTTAATTTCCATGTTGTGCCACAGGCTAAGCTCAAGGGTAGAGACGCATTCAAGGAGATTCCAGTTTAGAAGGGGAGGCAGACATAAATCAAATACTTATAAAATATATCATTACAGACATTACATAGCATTATAAATGCTATAAAAGAAAATCACAATTAAACAAGATTATGTATCAGGAGTATGTTGTTTTTATGTAGGAAGTCACTTTTAGATTGGGAGATGAAGGAGGTGCAAGACGTGACTAGGAAATGAAGAGGGCAGTGTAGATTGAGGAGGCATGGCTTGCTGAGGGGCGGGGTTTAGAGGTGGTACCCTCCACTCAGAGAATGGGAGGGTCAGTGAAGCTAGGAGACTCCTGGGAAAGAACAGGGATGGAGAAACAGTTAAAACATTACACAGGAAGTTAATTTAACCTCTTTCTCTAGGAGCAATGAGAAGGTTATTAAGTATAAATATATTTGTTCCCTAAATCTACCCTCTACCCCACTGAGTGGCAAGTCTATTACATCCTCAAATTGACTCAACTTTTTCTGCACCTGAACTAAATAAAACCTTTTCTACTTTCTTTTGGATTTTTAGTAAGTTTAGTCAGTCAATTTGCCTTTAGGTATATGGACCCTTTTTATACGGTTTACTGAAACTTTTGTTTTATTCATTTTTGCTACCATAAATTTTTAGTTTAATTCTTAATCTTTCTTTTAATTTAATCTCATTAGTGCCTAGATTAGTTTTCCACAAATCATTTATGCATCGTAGAATTTGTGACTTTATAATAAGAATATGTTCTTTCTGGTTTCACTGGTGGCTCAGATTGTAAAGAATTTGCCTGCAATGCTGGAAACTGGGGTTTGATCCCTGGGTTGGAAGGATCCCCTAGAGAAGGGAATGGCTACCAACTCCAGTATTCTTGCCTAGAAAATTCCATGGACAGAAGAGCCTGGCAAGCTACTATCCATGGGGTCACAAAGAATTGGATATATTCCTTTTAGTGTTCTCTTTTAAATACAGTATTTCAGAGATCTAAACCATGAAATAAAATCAGTCTTTACAACTTTGAAAATATCTGATTCTTTCAAAGTCTGTGCATCTTCTTTAATAATATTGTAAGTCATCTGGAATTTCTCTCATTTCTTTTTTAGAAAATGAACCAGATAAGCATTTGGTTAGAGCAACTGTCTTTAAAATACGTTGATTTACAAAGAGCAGTTTGGAATTCTCTTCCCAACTTTCATAGATTTAATTTACTAAATTAGAAATTTTATTCAGTTACAGACTCCTGTATCTGAATTTCTTTTACACTTTTGTTTCTGTTCTTACTCATTTTTTAAGCAAGTTACATATGTAAAACATAAAATATGACTATTCTTCATAAGAATAATTTTATTTGGTTGCTTATAACATTCTTGTTTGTTTCGGGGAACCTAGTAAGACTGGTCTCATAGAAAGAGTCTTAGGAAGTAATTTCTTCTCAGTGTTTTGGTAAGGTTTATGTGGACTTGTACTATATCTTCCTTGAACCATCTGGTAGAACTCAACATTATAGCCATGTGTATCTGGAGTTTTGTGGAAGGTATTTAGCTATGAATTCATATTATTTAATAAGCATGGACCACCTATGTTGTCTCTTGTAAGTGAGCATTGGTACTCTGTATCTTTCAGGCAACCGGACCACGTCATATAACTTGTTTGAACTTAATGGCACAAGTTGGACATAATATTCACTTATTTTTTCAGTATCTATAAAATCTGTATAGTTGTCCCTTGGACACTTTTTTTAATTCTAATTTTCATTAAGTGCCTAGATTAGTTTTCCACAAATCATTTATGCATCGTAGAATTTGTGACTTTATAATAAGAATATGTTCTTTCTGGTTTCACTGGTGGCTCAGATTGTAAAGAATTTGCCTGCAATGCTGGAAACTGGTTTGATCCCTGGGTTGGAAGGATCCCCTAGAGAAGGGAATGGCTACCAACTCCAGTATTCTTGCCTAGAAAATTCCATGGACAGAAGAGCCTGGCAAGCTACTATCCATGGGGTCACAAAGAATTGGATATATTCCTTTTAGTGTTCTCTTTTAAATACAGTATTTCAGAGATCTAAACCATGAAATAAAATCAGTCTTTACAACTTTGAAAATATCTGATTCTTTCAAAGTCTGTGCATCTTCTTTAATAATATTGTAAGTCATCTGGAATTTCTCTCATTTCTTTTTTAGAAAATGAACCAGATAAGCATTTGGTTAGAGCAACTGTCTTTAAAATACGTTGATTTACAAAGAGCAGTTTGGAATTCTCTTCCCAACTTTCATAGATTTAATTTACTAAATTAGAAATTTTATTCAGTTACAGACTCCTGTATCTGAATTTCTTTTACACTTTTGTTTCTGTTCTTACTCATTTTTTAAGCAAGTTACATATGTAAAACATAAAATATGACTATTCTTCATAAGAATAATTTTATTTGGTTGCTTATAACATTCTTGTTTGTTTCGGGGAACCTAGTAAGACTGGTCTCATAGAAAGAGTCTTAGGAAGTAATTTCTTCTCAGTGTTTTGGTAAGGTTTATGTGGACTTGTACTATATCTTCCTTGAACCATCTGGTAGAACTCAACATTATAGCCATGTGTATCTGGAGTTTTGTGGAAGGTATTTAGCTATGAATTCATATTATTTAATAAGCATGGACCACCTATGTTGTCTCTTGTAAGTGAGCATTGGTACTCTGTATCTTTCAGGCAACCGGACCACGTCATATAACTTGTTTGAACTTAATGGCACAAGTTGGACATAATATTCACTTATTTTTTCAGTATCTATAAAATCTGTATAGTTGTCCCTTGGTACTTTGTCTCTTCTCATTTTTAATGATCATTCTAACTTAAGACTGGTCAATTACACTGAGCTCCTCAAAGAACCAGCTTTTGTTTTCACTCATTTTCTCTTTTATTTTTTACTTATGTTCTTATGAACACTATTTCCTTTTCTTAATATTTTTAAATTTGTTCTTTCTTTTTCATTTCTTAAGTTGGAGGCTGATCATTAATTCAAGTCGATTCTTTTCTAATATGAGTCTTCTACTGCTCCATATTTACTGTTTAACTGCAATTCACACATTTTGATAAGCTCTACTTTATATGATTCAGTCTGAAATATGTCCTCATTTTCTCTTTGATGTTTTTTTCCACGTAGAAATTATTCAGAAATACAGTGTGTGCTCAGTGCCTTCAGTCCTGTCCGACCCCTTGGACTGTAGCCCAAGACCCTATGAACTGTAGTCTATCTAGCTTCTCTGTCCATGGAATTCTCCAGGCAAGAACAATGGAGTGGGGGCTTCCCTGATGGTCCAGTGGGTAAGGACACCGCCTTGCAGTGCAAGGGGTGCAGGTTCGATCCCTGGCCTGGGAAGATCCCACGTGCCACAGAGTGGCTGGACCGATGTGTCCGATTACTGAGCCAGAGGTCTGGAGCACATGCACCCAGAGCCGGTGCTCTGCGACAACAGAGGCTGCTGTGATGGGAGGCCCACACAGGCCAAAGAACAAAGAGGATGAAAATAGATAAATGAAAGACCAATAGAAGTGGCCTGCCCACTCCCCTCCCTCCCTAACCCGCCTCCTGCAAAAAAAAAAAAAAAAAAAGAATAATCGAGTGGGATATCATGCCCTTCTACAAAAGAAATACAGTACTTAGCATCATTTGATTTAACAATTTCCCTGATATATTTTTGTTAATGATTTTCAATTTAAGTCCATTATAAAAGAAACTAGTTCCTAAGATTTAAGTTAGTTTGAACTTGCTAAGTCATGTTATATGTCACAGAATTTGTTTATTAAAAATATCTGGGTATACTTGGAAGAATATATTGTGTGATTTTAAGAAGAGTATTCAAGAGGTCATTCAGATCAAGTGGTTAATAGTGCTATTTAAGTGTTCTATTTATTCACTGATTTTCTGTATACTTGTTCTATTAATTCCTAACGGATAAGTGGGTGCATGGTGCTTAAGACCAAACATTTTGTTGAGAATAATACAGGATTATCTAAAACAATACACCACAAAACAGTATGGTATTAGAACAGATTGAAATTGTCAACCACAATTGTAGATCTGTCTAGTTCTTTTTGCAATTTACATAGTTTTTACTTTCTGTGCTCTGAGGCTTTGTTATCTGATGTATAGGTATTTGGGACATGACACTCTCTGAAATTTACTTTATCCCATATCAAAGGCTGACTCCAACTTTCTTGTGATTATATGGTATATCCTCCTATATCAGTTCACTCTAACCATGTGTCTTTCCAATAAAAGTAGGTTTCTTATAGCATCAAACAATGGAATCCCAACTTTTATACATCTGAAAAGCTCTCTCTCTCTTAACCAAATGTCCATACTACTTAAAACCAATAAGTTTGCATTTAAGCCTATCATCTTGCTTTTTGGGTTCTAGTTGTCCCATCTGTTCTTTGTTTTCTTTTTTTCACCTTTCCTCTTTTGAACTATTTGTCATGATTTCATTTTATTTCCTTTCATGATTTATTAGATAAAATATGCTACTCATGAAGGCCTGTACTATCATATGTGAACAAAATAGCTATAGTCATTGCTCTGTGAGAAAAGCAGATCCTTTAGGGGTGCTGTATGACAGTCTGGAGGTGGGATGGGGGGGATATACATATGACTAATCTGAGAATATGCATATTTGTAAACAACAAAACTCTGTAAAACTTAAAAGTAAAATAAAAGTTTAAAAAAAAAGAAATTAAAAAAAAACATGCTACTGTCTGTTTTTAGTGACTACTTTGGCGTTATGGTATACGTTTTTAATTTATCACAATTTATCTTCAAGTCACATCACACCTCTTCACACATAACACAAGAACCATGCAAAAGCACAAGTCATTGTTCCCTTCCTGGGCTTTGTGATATTATCACAAAATTTAGTTTTACATATCTTATTAATCATACAGTATATTATGTATATGTAAAGATAAGTAATTTTAAAGGGATTTTAAGATAATAACCCCTTTTCATATTTACCATATATAGTTACCATTTCCTATGCAATTATCTCTTTGTGCACATACACATTTCTGTCTGGTGTCACTTTTTTCTATGTACAGGAATTCCTTTAACACTTTTTTTGATGCAGATGTGATGGAGCTAACTTCTTTTGGCATTTTATATATGAAATCATCTCACTTTTGACTTTGTTGTTGAAAGATATTTTTGTTGGGTATAGAATATTGCTAGGTTTTTTTTCCCTTGTACTTCTTTAAAAGATGTGGCTTCACTGCATTCTGGGGTGCATTGTTTTTGATGAAAAACCTCCTTTTATGTTTCTCTGTGTGTTATGTTGATTTTCTCTCTGGTTTCCTTCAAAACTTTCTCTTTGTCAACTGTATTATGAGATGAATGTGCTCCCGCAACATCCATATGTTGAATCCTTAACCCTCCAAAGTGATGATACTTAAGAAGCGTGGCCTTTGTGATGTGATTAGGTTTAAAGGAAATTCTGAGGGTGGAGGGCCCATGATAAGGATTAGTATCCTTAAAACAAGAAAAAGAGACAGTTTAGAGCTCTTTCTCTCCACCAACTGATGACACAATAAGCAGGTAGACTTCTGCAAGCCAGGAAGAATGCCTCATGAAAAGGCATCTTGAACTTGGCCTTCCTGCCTATAAAACTAGGAGAAATGACTATTGATTAAATTAATTCAGTCTGTGGTGTTTTGTTGTAGCAGCTCAAGTAGAGTAAAACAACTTGTTACAGAAAACTGGGTATGTTCACTCTTGGTCAGTTTTTAATGCTCTTTTTACCTTAGGTTCATTGACGTTCTTAAAAATGCAGGTTCATACTTTATGTCAAATTTAGAAAATTACTGGCCATTATTAATACAAAAGTTTTTTTTTCCTATCCCTTCTCTCTCTTCCTTCAAAGAAAATGGTTTTATTTTTAACTTAGTATTAAGACAATTCCCTTCTGATTACTCTAACTGATGCCCTATGAATTAAAACATTTTCCAAGCTGACATCTGGGAACACAAACCACTCCTGGGCCCCAGTAATGATTCTCTTGTCCTGATGACTGTTTTCTTGACCTCCAACAGTGTCTTCATAGATCAGCATTCAACCGAAGACTGCAAGAGGAAGCTCTCCAGATCTCTGGAGCTCTCTGTCTCTTTCTCACACTGCACATAGCCTAGACCCTCCCTCTCGGCAGTAAATTTCAGCAAGTATTGGGCTCAAGGCTCACCTAGTTTATTCCCCCTTTCACAGAGATCACAATGTATAAACAATGTGTCCTTTACTCAAGAATGAATTGAAAGGCAGATGCAATTATTTATAATTTGTTTCTTCAGAAAGAATTATGAGTTCCAGGTGCTTCTTCTTTCAGATAATCTTGAGAACTATTGGGTCATATCATCATCCTGAAAGGCTGCACATTCTGAATTACTCTATACTCTTCTAAGTGATGTTTTATTTAAGTTTTACTCCATCTAAAGGAAAGGTTAATATCAAAGTGAAAAGTGAACATGTTAGATGCTTGGTCATGTCTGATTCTTTGTGACCCCTCATTGGGCTCATTGACTATAGCCCACCAGGCTCCTCTGTTCATGGAATTATCCAGGCAAGCATACTGGAGTGGGTTGTCATGCCTTTCTCCAATATATATAATTTAATTCAGCAAATGTACACTGAACAACCATTTGGCTACTAAGTGTCAGCAGTACAGAGTTTAATAAATCCAATCCCTATTACTGAAGAATTGAGTTTCAAGAAGTAGAGACAAGTACAGAAATAGATTATTCTGAGTAATATTTATCCTATTATATAGTTAAAAAAACAGTGTTACAGACCACAGAGGTGAGACTATATCAAAGTTATGTTCTAAGTGATAAGTGGGTGCATGGTACTCAAGACCAAACATCTTGATAAGAATAATACAGGATTATCTAAAACATTACACCAGAAAACAACAAGGCATTAGAGCAGGTAGGTAGTATCAAAATGTATAGGACAAGTTAAGAGGTAGCATTCGATTTTCTGGAGAAAGTGATAAGGGGTTGGCAATTATACTATACCATGGAAGAAAAAAAATGTAATGTTTTAGAGTATATGACTAAGAAACTGACCCTTTGAGAAAAATTTCAAGCTCACTGTAACACATAGATTGGCACTAGTTGAAAACTGTAGAGGTAGGTTGATTATCTGGAATACACAGAGTAAATGCTTTGGATCTTTTGGATTGTGGGTAGCAAGAAACTAAAGAATAGAGTCTCATTTTCAACAGGAAGCACTGATTAACAAAATGGTTATGTTATGAGACAATGGGGACTTTTATATTTGTTGGTTATTTTTTTAAGTTAGACGATGAGAACATAAACAAAAAATGAAAATATAACATATTTATAACTATGTGGGCACAGCTTTTACTCTTCAAACATTATAGAGTATCAATATGAATAAAAAGGAAACACTTAAGAACTTACAAATGGGAATAAAATATAAGCATATGCTACTGTCTTAATTTTGTCTTAAATGTAAAAACATAAAAGCATATGTATGGCCAGTTATTGGGTCAGATACAGTAAAGTATGAGTTAGTAAGGTCCAAATCTATGATTAATAAAAATTGGAGGTAGGTAAGTCACATAGAAAGCTTACAGAAAAAAACAGAATTCTCAAAGGTATAAAGGAAATATACTAGTGAGAATCATTTTAAAGAGATGCTCATAGTGATTAGATTGGTGACCAGAAATATTGTTATTCTGGCCTTTTATTTGTACAGATGTTTGTGACATCAATCTTAGTTTGTAAATATATTTGAAAAAGTACATCTGTCCCACTAAAAGCAATATATTACAAATCAACACATGTGTATGCTTTGCTTTACATATATCTGATACAATTAAATATAAAAATATCAACTGTTTTCTCAGAATATTTCTGCACTAAAACAAAAATAGATGGCTACTATCAAAGTTATGTTCTAAGTGATAAGTGGGTGCATGGTACTCAAGACCAAACATCTTGATAAGAATAATACAGGATTATCTAAAACATTACACCAGAAAACAACAAGGCATTAGAGCAGGTAGGTAGTATCAAAATGTATAGGACAAGTTAAGAGGTAGCATTCGATTTTCTGGAGAAAGTGATAAGGGGTTGGCAATTATACTATACCATGGAAGAAAAAAAATGTAATGTTTTAGAGTATATGACTAAGAAACTGACCCTTTGAGAAAAATTTCAAGCTCACTGTAACACATAGATTGGCACTAGTTGAAAACTGTAGAGGTAGGTTGATTATCTGGAATACACAGAGTAAATGCTTTGGATCTTTTGGATTGTGGGTAGCAAGAAACTAAAGAATAGAGTCTCATTTTCAACAGGAAGCACTGATTAACAAAATGGTTATGTTATGAGACAATGGGGACTTTTATATTTGTTGGTTATTTTTTTAAGTTAGACGATGAGAACATAAACAAAAAATGAAAATATAACATATTTATAACTATGTGGGCACAGCTTTTACTCTTCAAACATTATAGAGTATCAATATGAATAAAAAGGAAACACTTAAGAACTTACAAATGGGAATAAAATATAAGCATATGCTACTGTCTTAATTTTGTCTTAAATGTAAAAACATAAAAGCATATGTATGGCCAGTTATTGGGTCAGATACAGTAAAGTATGAGTTAGTAAGGTCCAAATCTATGATTAATAAAAATTGGAGGTAGGTAAGTCACATAGAAAGCTTACAGAAAAAAACAGAATTCTCAAAGGTATAAAGGAAATATACTAGTGAGAATCATTTTAAAGAGATGCTCATAGTGATTAGATTGGTGACCAGAAATATTGTTATTCTGGCCTTTTATTTGTACAGATGTTTGTGACATCAATCTTAGTTTGTAAATATATTTGAAAAAGTACATCTGTCCCACTAAAAGCAATATATTACAAATCAACACATGTGTATGCTTTGCTTTACATATATCTGATACAATTAAATATAAAAATATCAACTGTTTTCTCAGAATATTTCTGCACTACAAAACTGCAGAAAATACAACCAATGTATTCAAAGTAGTATCATAACGGAGCTTAATCCTTTTGAAAAACAAGAAATCTGTATTTTAAAGAAGTATAACAATACATGAATGTCACATGAGAAAATGAATTTATTGTGGAAAACCATCAGAAGGAAGTAGATAAGGGTTTTATTCAAATGACTAGGAAGTCTGACAGAACCAGAACAAAATAAAGACCTTAAGAAGATTAGAGACTAATATCTTGGCACTCAATTTCTAGAGATAGTATAGGGAGCAGAGGCTGGGCCACTTGCCTGTGTCAGGGCGAACAGATCTTTTTTTTTTTTTTTTTTTTTTTTTATATCTGTTGAAAAGGTCTTTTTCCCCTTTAATTTGTTAATAAGATAGAGTATACCCAACTAATTTCATAACATTAAATTGACCTTTCAGTCTAGGGAAAACTCCAACTTAATCATGGTGTATTCTATTTTCATACATTTTTGGGTTTGGTTTGCTAATAAACACTTGAGGCGAAGGGATCTTTTTTTTTACTTTTATTTATTTATTTTATTTTTGCTTTTATTTAATTTATTTAATTTGTGCTTTATTGGCATGAATGCAGCTCCTCCTATTCGCATTGGTTTCTGCACAAGTGATTTGCATCAGTCCAGGAAGTTGGGTTGAGTCTGGTCAGGATGGACAATGGACTTCAGCAAAGAGATAACACTGAACATTCCACTCTATCCTGATAATGTTCTGTATGTTAAATCATCTTTTAATATTGTGCATGATCAATATTTACTATTTAAAGCACTTCTATGGTCAAGTCTGTCAAAAAGTACAAGCTAATACTCTACATGGCGATTAATGCTAATGAACTTTTATTTGTTGAGCTGACAGAAGGAAAACATATCATCACTCACAAGTAATATTGTTTCTGTCTCTACTTGTGATTGGCCTCGAAGTTAATATTAAAAAACTGCAGTGAGGGCTTCCCTGGTGGTCCAGTGGGTAATGACATTGCCTTGCAGTGCAAGGGGCGCCGGTTCAATCCCTGGCCTGGGAATATCCCACGTGCCGCGGAGCGGCTGGACTGAGGTGTCCAATTACCGAGCCGGAGCTCTGGAGCGCATGCGCCCAGAGCCGGTGCTCTGCGACGACAGACGCCACCGCGATGGGAGGCCCACATGGGCCAAAGAACAAAGATGGATGAAAATGGACAAATGAAAGACCAATAGAAGTGGCCCGCCTGTTCTGCTCCCTCCCTACCCCACCCCCACCAAAATAAATAAATAAATAAATAAATCTTTAAAAAAAAAAATACAAAACTGCAGTGAACTGTTAGTCATTCAGTCATGTCCAGCTCTTTGTGACACTATGGACTGAGATCTGCCAGGTTCCTCCATTCATGGAATTCTCCAGGCAAGAATACTAGGCCGGGTTGCCATTCCCTTCTCCAGAGGATTTTTCCAATCCAGGGATCAAATCATTGTCTCCGGCCTTGCAGGTAGATTCTTTACCATCTAAGCCAACAGGGAAGCCCCATAATGAGCTATACTTTATCCTAAAATCCTTACCTAAAAAATCTGTTTCTGTACTCCCCTTTATTAACATAGAAAATAGAATAATTTAGAAAAGAAAATGGGAGATCAAGAACTGAGTAACTCTAGCAAAGAGTTCAACCTTTGATGAGTGATTATTTGAAATGCAAGTAGACGATAGGAGATGAACATTATTGAAGTACTTAATGACTTCTTAACATGAGGTTGTGCACATAGAAAAACCAAATGCCAGCAGTGCCTAAGATAAGCCTGTAAGTAAATAGACACATGAGCAACCAGAATTCTGTTCTACGTAGTATACAGCTGCAGCCCAGGGAACTTGAAAGATGTTAAAGATTCCTTTATTTTGAGCAGCCGTCATGTTTCTCTCCAAACTAAAAATGCCTGAGATGCACATAACCATATGTCTTGTAACATCTTACAAAATGCATAAAGAAAAACACCTGCCATAAAGGAAAACTACCAGTTTCTTTGTAATTGGTTGTTACCTTCAGTCACTGATAATTCCTTGTACTACTTTTTTCAAAGTGTTCTTCCATTTGTGGAATTCAATATTCCTATAAAGCTGATCCATAGTCGCACATTAATGTTCAATCTATTCTCTACAGTACACCAACAGTGTCTACTCTGGGGCTAGAACATCCCTATGGTGTATAATAACAGAGCAGGTTATTCAAGTGTGGAATTGAGGGATTCTGACAATGGCAAATACAATTGGGTTTAAAATGAAACTGCTCATGTTGTGCTTTTTGGAATTTAATTGCTGTCAAGATGATGCTATCAACTGTATTTTTAGGTACTGTTCTCTAGCACGGCACAAGATATATGAGTTTTAATATCAGTAATACCTTGAAGTTAAGTAATGACCATCTCCTGGACCTTGCCCAAGGTGTTCATGGAATTCTAAAGCACATTTTTGCAGTTAGCCTCACAGTGACCCTATAAGGGAGAGAGCTGTGGACATCTAGAAAAAAGCTATAAAACAGAGGGAGATGCAGGTTACGAAGAGCTGGTATTATATTTCTTTACTTTAAGAAGATTCAAGAGTAAAATCTGACTCAGACCAATGCTTACTATTATAAGTCTTTTTAGTATTGGAACAGAAGCATATTCATGCTTTGACTCTAATGAAAATAATTCCTTTGATAAAAGAACAAAAATAATTTTAAATGCCAAATGAAAATGTTTAGAGCATTGTGGAAAATATATAGCAATGTTTTAACTTGTATCCTACTCTCAGAAATAAAGAGAGATAAAATGAATTTCAAAATGTACTTTTTGAAATTCAGCTGATTAGGATAATCTTTGCTTCACACCTTCCATCATGGTCACTGTGTGTCATGACCTTAGCAACTAAGTTGACCTAAGTCATGAACAACTCTTTGTGACACCATGGACTGCAGCACAACAGCCTTACCTCTCTTTCACTATCTGTCAGAGTTTGCTCAAATTCATGTCTATTTAGTTGGTGATGCTATCTAACCATCTCATCCTCTGCCACCCTCTTCTCCTTTTGCCTTCAGTCTTTCCCAGCATTAAGGTCTTTTCCAGTGTGTGGGATCTTCCCATCAGGAGGCTCCAAAGTATTGGAGCTTCAAGGATCAGTTCTTCCAAAGAATATTCAGGGTTGATTTCCTTTAGAAATCACTGGTTTGATTTCCCTGCAGTCCAAGGGACTCTCAAGAGTCTTTCCCAGCACCACAGTTTGAAAGCAGCAATTCTTTAGAGCTCAGCCTTCTTTATGGTCCAACTCTCACATCTATACATGACTACCAAAAAACACTTTGGCTATATGGTCATTCTAGGTTAAGGCTACCATGTGGCCATTTACTTTCAGACAATGCCTGCAATACATGCAGAATCATCTGTGAACCAGGCTTATATTATTTCTTCCTCAATCATTTGATCCTAGAAAACTTCCTTTGGGACATACGGTGCGGACTGAGAGGAAGGAACGTGGCAGAAGTAGGGCCTCTGAGTTTCTGAACCGCCGGCTGACAAAACTCACTTATGCTTTCAATACCCGACTGTATACATATTACTTCCATTCCATGATGGGATGTCTGAAGGAACATGATGAACATAAACTGCCAGTGATGGCTTAGGTGGCTTATAGTAGGTTCTTTGTATGACTTGCCTTTGCTTTGTAAATTTCTTTGTTTACTGCTAGGTCTCTCAATGGGTTGATTCTTTAGTTCTCCTTATATTAGAAGTCATGAACACTACAGAATCCAATTTATTTTGTCTTGTTTAGTCGCTATGTTGTGTCCAACTCTTTTGCAACCCTATGAACGGTAGCCCACTAGGTGCCTCTATCCATGGGATTTCCCAGGCAAGAATACTGGAGTTGAGTTGTTATTTCCTTCACACAAGGATTTTCTGACCCAGAGGTCGAACCTGCATCTTCTGCTTGTCAGGTGGATTCTTTATCACCGAGCTCCAAAGAAGTACTTATTTGTTGTTAACAGACAGTAAGTATGAAGGCTTAGCAATTATTTTCTGTCTCCAAACACACAAAACCCTCTAATGTAAAATTCAAGGAAGACCTTATTATGGACTGCCAGCAAACCAAGTAAAATTTCAAACTCTTCCCAGAAGGATAATTTGATTTTAGATTATAATCATTCAGTTTTAATCTGGAGGTAAACACTTCGGTTACATGCTGAGGAATGGAGACAAAGGGTTGATGAGGGTGAACCGTTCTGTCATTTATTTAGAGCTCACTGATTAATAACATTGATTTCCAGCACACTCCTCTTTCCTAATGCTTGTTTTTCTTTAAGCCAAGAACGTCAGGTTCACAGCCTCTCCATGGTTCTATCTCTTAGAAAAGTGCTTCCTGCTTCAACTCTAACTTATCCTGTGTGTGTTCTGAGTCATGATTTCATTTCTAGTGCTGATTTCTTTGTATTTTCCATCACTGCAGTCTAATGGGTCTCTGTTCTCCAGCAATTTTTTAGGACAGCTGTTTCTCTGATATCTTTTTTCTTCTTCCCTATCCATCTTCCAACTACATCCTCATACAGACATTGTTGCTGCAACAGGAGTGGAGTTAGTTACAATGAAAGGAAGGAAAACACAGGGAACTCTGAGTCCACCTCTTTAACCAGATGTGTACCCATCCCTTCTGTAACGTGGAGCTGAAACACAATGTAATGTCCTCCTATACCACTTGTAACATGTTATGAGAATTATCTGGACATACAAGAACTGAAGTACTTACGAATGAGGCTCCAAAATTCTAAAGTCTCTTAACATATAATAGAAGCATGTGAAATCCAGGTTCTAGCCTTTTTCATTTCTTCAAACATATTCTAATTCCTTGCCTTTTCCGATACTCCACTTTTCAGATCCATGCACTATATTAAAGTAATAAACTCTTTCCTTTTATACATGAATGTGTTTTATAAATATACATACATTTTATTTCTGCATCCCTGTCAAATATAGTCTGCTTATGTTCAGACCTAATGTAATGAATACCACTGCTCTTGTAGGACCTGCACCCACACTCATATCATCTACAACTTCTGAAATTTCCTACGTCCCCTTTAAAATCTGACATATTTTTCCATTCTTTGAGAAAAGTTTGGGAAACAGGAAATGTATGACCAAGCATAAGAAATTGCATACAATTTTAGGGTTGGGAAGAAAAAAAATGTCAGTTTTGACTACAGAGAAATTGCTTTTGGGACAATTAGATATTTTAAAAAAAAAAAATTTTTTTCATTCAGTTTTAATCTGGAGGTAAACACTGTTACATGCTGAGGAATGGAGACAAAGGGTTGATGAGGGTGAACCGTTCTGTCATTTATTTAGAGCTCACTGATTAATAACATTGATTTCCAGCACACTCCTCTTTCCTAATGCTTGTTTTTCTTTAAGCCAAGAACGTCAGGTTCACAGCCTCTCCATGGTTCTATCTCTTAGAAAAGTGCTTCCTGCTTCAACTCTAACTTATCCTGTGTGTGTTCTGAGTCATGATTTCATTTCTAGTGCTGATTTCTTTGTATTTTCCATCACTGCAGTCTAATGGGTCTCTGTTCTCCAGCAATTTTTTAGGACAGCTGTTTCTCTGATATCTTTTTTCTTCTTCCCTATCCATCTTCCAACTACATCCTCATACAGACATTGTTGCTGCAACAGGAGTGGAGTTAGTTACAATGAAAGGAAGGAACACACCGGGAACTCTGAGTCTACCTCTTTAACCAGATGTGTACCCATCCCTTCTGTAACGTGGAGCTGAAACACAATGTAATGTCCTCCTATACCACTTGTAACATGTTATGAGAATTATCTGGACATACAAGAACTGAAGTACTTACGAATGAGGCTCCAAAATTCTAAAGTCTCTTAACATATAATAGAAGCATGTGAAATCCAGGTTCTAGCCTTTTTCATTTCTTCAAACATATTCTAATTCCTTGCCTTTTCCGATACTCCACTTTTCAGATCCATGCACTATATTAAAGTAATAAACTCTTTCCTTTTATACATGAATGTGTTTTATAAATATACATACATTTTATTTCTGCATCCCTGTCAAATATAGTCTGCTTATGTTCAGACCTAATGTAATGAATACCACTGCTCTTGTAGGACCTGCACCCACACTCATATCATCTACAACTTCTGAAATTTCCTACGTCCCCTTTAAAATCTGACATATTTTTCCATTCTTTGAGAAAAGTTTGGGAAACAGGAAATGTATGACCAAGCATAAGAAATTGCATACAATTTTAGGGTTGGGAAGAAAAAAAATGTCAGTTTTGACTACAGAGGCCGGGATAAGGATTAAGAATGTATTTATCATTCATTTATGCCACAGGACCTAAGAAATGCTGGCTCTCATAAAAACCCAATCATACGTGTGAAAGCTTGAATGTTTATTCATAGCTACTATTTTAAAGAGAATTCACTGTTTTTTATGCTATTATTACATCCTTTCACCAAACTTCCTCATTTATTCTACACTCCCATATAAGGATCAAACAAGATTTTCTCATAAGCATCAATGTAAAACTTGACCAAACTTTCTCAAACAGCTCTACCACACTGATTCATACCAGACTGCTAAGTTCATTTTAATTCTTAACCGTTGTCTGTTGCCACAATATCTGCACTCAGTCACTAAGACAGAAAGCATCCTTCTTTGTGCATGACATGGCTTTGCAGAATCATGAAGAGCTGCTACTCTTTCCTGTAGGAACTGTAGGACTGTGCATTCTTTATGTCTTAATATCAGCTATCCCTGAGTCACTGGATAAGAGATCATAAAAGAGCAAACAGGGCTTCCCTAGTGGTCCAATGGGTAGAGTCCGCCTTGCAGTGCAAGGGGCACTGGTTTGATCCTTAGCCTAGGAAGATTCTGAGTGCCACGGAGCGGCTGGACCAGTGTGTCCAAATAGGAGCCAGCGCTTTGGAGTGCATGTGCTCAGAGCCGGTGCTCTGCAACAAGAGAGGCACTGCAATAGGAGGCACTGCAATAAGAGAGGGACTGCAATAAGAATAAAGATGGGTGAAAACAGATGAATAAAAGAAGCCAAAATTAAAGAAAAAACAAGCAAACAGAAAACTTTATATATATAAAAAAAGAACAAACAAATTATGTTCTGAAGCAGTGTTAGTCCATCAGAAGAAACAACTATTACAAACTTACCATTTCCTCAGATGCCATCTTGTACCCAAATAATGCTTGATGTAGACACTCTCATGGGTGCAAGGTAAGGAAGGATTAATCTCTGAGTCCTTTCCTCTCCTTAGCTGGGTTTCAGTTGAGTCCAACACTGCAAGCTCTTTATCAGATAAACTTAAAATGCAGAAGTACTTGATGGGGGGCCCTTGGAGGAGGTGGGGAACCTTACAGGACACAGGCCAAATGTGTTTTTAAGCTCAGAAGAAAGATGTTTATTTATATAATTTTAATAACTTATGGGCCAGCAAAGGCATAATGATATTATCCTTTTTGTTTTCCTATATTGTTTCTCCCAACTCAGTGGGAGACACTTCCAGGAGTCTGCTCTCAAAGAAGTTTCCAGGAATGTGGGAAGCCTGAAAGGTGGAGTGGTGAGTAGAATAAAAGACATTCATAAGCATCAATGTAAAACTTGACCAAACTTTCTCAAACAGCTCTACCACACTGATTCATACCAGACTGCTAAGTTCATTTTAATTCTTAACCGTTGTCTGTTGCCACAATATCTGCACTCAGTCACTAAGACAGAAAGCATCCTTCTTTGTGCATGACATGGCTTTGCAGAATCATGAAGAGCTGCTACTCTTTCCTGTAGGAACTGTAGGACTGTGCATTCTTTATGTCTTAATATCAGCTATCCCTGAGTCACTGGATAAGAGATCATAAAAGAGCAAACAGGGCTTCCCTAGTGGTCCAATGGGTAGAGTCCGCCTTGCAGTGCAAGGGGCACTGGTTTGATCCTTAGCCTAGGAAGATTCTGAGTGCCACGGAGCGGCTGGACCAGTGTGTCCAAATAGGAGCCAGCGCTTTGGAGTGCATGTGCTCAGAGCCGGTGCTCTGCAACAAGAGAGGCACTGCAATAGGAGGCACTGCAATAAGAGAGGGACTGCAATAAGAATAAAGATGGGTGAAAACAGATGAATAAAAGAAGCCAAAATTAAAGAAAAAACAAGCAAACAGAAAACTTTATATATATAAAAAAAGAACAAACAAATTATGTTCTGAAGCAGTGTTAGTCCATCAGAAGAAACAACTATTACAAACTTACCATTTCCTCAGATGCCATCTTGTACCCAAATAATGCTTGATGTAGACACTCTCATGGGTGCAAGGTAAGGAAGGATTAATCTCTGAGTCCTTTCCTCTCCTTAGCTGGGTTTCAGTTGAGTCCAACACTGCAAGCTCTTTATCAGATAAACTTAAAATGCAGAAGTACTTGATGGGGGGCCCTTGGAGGAGGTGGGGAACCTTACAGGACACAGGCCAAATGTGTTTTTAAGCTCAGAAGAAAGATGTTTATTTATATAATTTTAATAACTTATGGGCCAGCAAAGGCATAATGATATTATCCTTTTTGTTTTCCTATATTGTTTCTCCCAACTCAGTGGGAGACACTTCCAGGAGTCTGCTCTCAAAGAAGTTTCCAGGAATGTGGGAAGCCTGAAAGGTGGAGTGGTGAGTAGAATAAAAGACATTCATGAGAAGAGACAGTTCTTAATTGCACTCTGACTTCTCTCACAAGCAAAGGATCTTATGGGAGAGCTGCTGTGGGGACTGCGGTGTTTAATTTCCTGATGTTTCTGAGAATCAAACCTAACAGATACGGTTCGATTAACATAGTTTAGTAAGTATTGCGTTTCTGGTCTCCTCTGATGCATAAGACAGGCCCAACTAATATGAAAATCTAAGCAGGTCTTTTGTTAAGACAAATATTCTAAGCAGTTCTCCCTGTCAAGAGAACAAATCCCAGTATAGATCACGGCTTAGACTTCTTTCTGATTTCTACGGTCAGATGTCTGGCCTTGCCTTGCCTGAGGCCTGAGCTAATCGGAGAGAAGGGACATTTTTTTTTTATTTTTGATTGTCGTATCCCTAGTGCCTAACAGTATCTGTCACACAATACCCATGGACAATATTTTTGTAAAAGAGTCAAAGAATAAATAGAAGGATGGCCCAAAGTTCTTTTCAGTCAGAGTATGTGAGATTAACATTTAGAGATGTATGCCAAGGATGTGGTTTCCTTTACCCCAGCCCTCCTGGCTGACTGTACGTCACTAGAGGACTCAGAAAAACACCTGCAGGAGGCAGGCGGCAGTTCTAAATGGTGTGCTAGAGCTCGGTCCATGATCAGTCACCTGTGACTGCGTGTCTCTAGTTTCCCATAGTCACATGGTAACTATCACAGGTAGTTCTGTACAAATTTCCTCATATGTTTTATTCCCATAGTCAATGGCAGATTCACCCCCAGCTGGGTTTCAGTTGAGTCCAACACTGCAAGCTCTTTATCAGATAAACTTAAAATGCAGAAGTACTTGATGGGGGGCCCTTGGAGGAGGTGGGGAACCTTACAGGACACAGGCCAAATGTGTTTTTAAGCTCAGAAGAAAGATGTTTATTTATATAATTTTAATAACTTATGGGCCAGCAAAGGCATAATGATATTATCCTTTTTGTTTTCCTATATTGTTTCTCCCAACTCAGTGGGAGACACTTCCAGGAGTCTGCTCTCAAAGAAGTTTCCAGGAATGTGGGAAGCCTGAAAGGTGGAGTGGTGAGTAGAATAAAAGACATTCATGAGAAGAGACAGTTCTTAATTGCACTCTGACTTCTCT
This sequence comes from Tragulus kanchil, assembly GCA_022376925.1. Taxonomy (NCBI): domain Eukaryota; kingdom Metazoa; phylum Chordata; class Mammalia; order Artiodactyla; family Tragulidae; genus Tragulus; species Tragulus kanchil. The sequence goes on along the minus strand of JAIOJX010000031.1, from coordinate 70,385,245 downwards.
CACAAGCAAAGGATCTTATGGGAGAGCTGCTGTGGGGACTGCGGTGTTTAATTTCCTGATGTTTCTGAGAATCAAACCTAACAGATACGGTTCGATTAACATAGTTTAGTAAGTATTGCGTTTCTGGTCTCCTCTGATGCATAAGACAGGCCCAACTAATATGAAAATCTAAGCAGGTCTTTTGTTAAGACAAATATTCTAAGCAGTTCTCCCTGTCAAGAGAACAAATCCCAGTATAGATCACGGCTTAGACTTCTTTCTGATTTCTACGGTCAGATGTCTGGCCTTGCCTTGCCTGAGGCCTGAGCTAATCGGAGAGAAGGGACATTTTTTTTTTATTTTTGATTGTCGTATCCCTAGTGCCTAACAGTATCTGTCACACAATACCCATGGACAATATTTTTGTAAAAGAGTCAAAGAATAAATAGAAGGATGGCCCAAAGTTCTTTTCAGTCAGAGTATGTGAGATTAACATTTAGAGATGTATGCCAAGGATGTGGTTTCCTTTACCCCAGCCCTCCTGGCTGACTGTACGTCACTAGAGGACTCAGAAAAACACCTGCAGGAGGCAGGCGGCAGTTCTAAATGGTGTGCTAGAGCTCGGTCCATGATCAGTCACCTGTGACTGCGTGTCTCTAGTTTCCCATAGTCACATGGTAACTATCACAGGTAGTTCTGTACAACATATTTATCCCTGCATGGAGATGTCTACACATTTCTTGATTCTCTCCAAGGGGTAGAGAGACAGAGTCCTGGCTTTTGAAATGGGCAGACTTAAACCCCAGTCCCTCTAGTCCTCCACACCTCACCCTCCTCTGTTTCTTACTTTGACTGACCTATACAATGGACCTGACAAAGTCTACAGCATGATTAAGATGAGAGACAGATGACTTTGAGTACTTAGAACAGAATATAGCCAATGTAGAATTGAAGGATGCCACATACACCGTGATTTTTCAAGTAGCTAGTTCAAGGGTGGGGCTCCACCTATAGTGCCTGAGTGTAAAAAGTAAATCTATGGGTCTCTGCTAACACTGAGTACTCTGAAGCTGAGAGTGGTCATGACCTGATGACTCTATTCAGATTCAAGGAAATACATCACGACTCTGGCCAAAGAAGGTGAGCGCACAGAAAGCAAGCACGTTTTCTGCTCCCTCTGGAGACGACTTGCCTGTCACTCTAGGCCTAGCATCGGATGACCCTTCTTCATAGTCTGAGTATGAATAGCTAAAAAATCTAAGTGGCCATAGAATTCTTGAATTTTTTTAAAAATTTTTTTGATGAAAGTAGTCTCAAGGGTCTAAGAGTTTTGAAAACCTCAGTGACTCTTTTTATTATTATTATTATTCTTTATTTTAAAGGTTTTACAGAGTTTTGTTGTTCACAGACATGTATGTTCCCAGATCAGTCATATGCATATCCCTGGTTCCCATCCCCCGAGGTCCCCCCATCCCACCCCTCCGGACCTTCGCCCCATGCCATTGTAAGCACTCCTATTCCCTTAACACAATGCCAATAGCTATCTTTTCCACACACAACACTATAGGTTTCCATGTTACTCCCTCCATGCCTCCCCCTCCCTATTTCTTCCCCACAATGTCCCTATGTCTATGCTCTGTTTTTCCATGAGTTCACTGCGTGTGTTATCAAGACTGTCCTACTAGATTCCATATATGTGTGTTAGTATACTGTATTTGTCTTTCTCTTTTTGACTTACTTCACTTTTTATGACAGATTCTAGAGCCAGCCACCTCATTAGGACTGAGTCTTCTGCATTTCTTTTAACAGCTGAGTAGTATTCCATTGCATATATGTACCAGAGCTTCTGTATCCATTCATTCGTCGATGGACACCTAGGTTGCTTCCAAGTTCTGGCTATTGTATAGAGAGCTGCAATGAACATTGGGGTACAGGTGCTTCTTTCAGTTTTGATTTCATCAGGATATAAGCCTAATAGTGGGATTGCTGGGTCATAGGGTGCTTCTATTTTTAGTTTTTTAAGGAATCTCCAGACTGTCTTCCATAGAGGCTGTATCAATTGACATTCCCACCAGCAATGCAAGAGGGTTCCCTTTTCTCCGCACCCTCTCCACCATTTATTGTCCGTATATTTGTTGATGATGGCCATTCTGACGGGTGTGAGGTGATATCTCATTGTAGTTTTGATTTGCATTTCTCTAATAATAAGCGAAGTTGAGCATCATTTCATGTGCTTTTGGGCTATCCGTATGTCCTCTTTGGAGAGGCGTCTCTTTAGATCTTTTTCCCATTTTTTGATTGGGTTGGTCGTTTTTCCTGTGCTGAGTTGTCTGAGTTGCTTGTAGATTTTGGAGATTAATTCTTGGTCTGTTGTTTCATTTGCTATGATTTTCTCCCACTCTGTGGGGTGTCTGTTCAGCTTTTTTGTAATTTCTTTTGCTGTACAAAAGCTTTTAAGTTTCATGAGGTCCCACATGAAACTTTTCAGTGTCGCTATTTTAGTAGGTGGGTCGCTATTTTAGTAGTAGTGTCGTTATTTTAGTAGTAGTGTCGCTATTTTAGTAGGTGGGTCAGAGAAGATCTTGCTTTGATTTATGTCCTTGAGGGTTTTGCCTATATTCTCCTCTAAGAGTTTGATGGTTTCTGGTCTTACATTTAGGTCTTTAATCCATTTTGAGTTGATCTCAGTGTATGGTGCCAGGGAATGTTCCAACTTCATTGACAAGCCACTGGCCAGACTCATCAAAAGAAAGAAGAACCAGATCAACAAAATCAAAAACGAAAAAGGAGAGATTACAACAGATAATGCAGAAATCCAAAGGATTCTAAGAGACTATTATGAACAGCTATATGGCAACAAACTGGACAACCTGGAAGAAATGGACAGTTGCTTAGAGAGGATTAATCTCCCAAGACTGAGCCAGGAAGAAACAGAAACCTTGAACAACCCAATCACAAGCTCAGAAATCAAATTTGTGATTAAAAATCTACCCAAAAATAAAAGCCCAGGGCCAGATGGCTTCACAGCCGAATTCTACCAAACATTTAAAGAAGAGCTAATGCCTGTCCTTCTGAAACTCTCCCAAACAATTGCACAGGAAGGAAAACTTCCAAACACATTCTACGAGGCCATCATCACCCTGATACCCAAACCAGGCAAAGACAACACAAAAAAGGAAAATGACAGACCAATTTCTCTGATGAATTTAGATGCCAAGATCCTCAACAAAATCCTAGCAAACAGAATTCAATGACACAGCAAGAAACTCATACATCATGATCAAGTCGGGTTCATCCCAGGCATGCAAGGATTCCTCAGTGACTCTTGAGGTCTCTCATCAGAAGTTTCTCTTTCCTGGTTTCAAAACATGTATCCCGGAAAAGAATGAGTTCTTCGATATCCCTTCATCATGTTTATTCTATGTGCACAACATATGCATGGGTGACACTCTAATATATTTTTTTCAAAGGTAGCTGAACTAAAATTTTTTTTTTGTAAGCACAACTTTAGGAGATTAATTCTTGGTCTGTTGTTTCATTTGCTATGATTTTCTCCCACTCTGTGGGGTGTCTGTTCAGCTTTTTTGTAATTTCTTTTGCTGTACAAAAGCTTTTAAGTTTCATGAGGTCCCACATGAAACTTTTCAGTGTCGCTATTTTAGTAGGTGGGTCGCTATTTTAGTAGTAGTGTCGTTATTTTAGTAGTAGTGTCGCTATTTTAGTAGGTGGGTCAGAGAAGATCTTGCTTTGATTTATGTCCTTGAGGGTTTTGCCTATATTCTCCTCTAAGAGTTTGATGGTTTCTGGTCTTACATTTAGGTCTTTAATCCATTTTGAGTTGATCTCAGTGTATGGTGCCAGGGAATGTTCCAACTTCATTGACAAGCCACTGGCCAGACTCATCAAAAGAAAGAAGAACCAGATCAACAAAATCAAAAACAAAAAAGGAGAGATTACAACAGATAATGCAGAAATCCAAAGGATTCTAAGAGACTATTATGAACAGCTATATGGCAACAAACTGGACAACCTGGAAGAAATGGACAGTTGCTTAGAGAGGATTAATCTCCCAAGACTGAGCCAGGAAGAAACAGAAACCTTGAACAACCCAATCACAAGCTCAGAAATCAAATTTGTGATTCAAAATCTACCCAAAAATAAAAGCCCAGGGCCAGATGGCTTCACAGCCGAATTCTACCAAACATTTAAAGAAGAGCTAATGCCTGTCCTTCTGAAACTCTCCCAAACAATTGCACAGGAAGGAAAACTTCCAAACACATTCTACGAGGCCATCATCACCCTGATACCCAAACCAGGCAAAGACAACACAAAAAAGGAAAATGACAGACCAATTTCTCTGATGAATTTAGATGCCAAGATCCTCAACAAAATCCTAGCAAACAGAATTCAATGACACAGCAAGAAACTCATACATCATGATCAAGTCGGGTTCATCCCAGGCATGCAAGGATTCCTCAGTGACTCTTGAGGTCTCTCATCAGAAGTTTCTCTTTCCTGGTTTCAAAACATGTATCCCGGAAAAGAATGAGTTCTTCGATATCCCTTCATCATGTTTATTCTATGTGCACAACATATGCATGGGTGACACTCTAATATATTTTTTTCAAAGGTAGCTGAACATAAGGGATATTTAAATTATTTTTCTTCTTTGGGATAAGCATCAACTTTATTTTAAAAAATGTAGAGTAACATGGAGCCCTATACTAGCATATGTAAAAGAGATAACTATTGTCAATGTGCTGTGGGTTAAGGGATCTTACATGGACAATGATACAAGCATTGTCTGGAGGGGTGGGATGGGGGGATGGGACATACATATAACCACACATATCTGTAAACAACAAAACTCTGTAAAAGCAAAAAATAAAAAAAAAATGGAATGTGTTTAATACTTTCATAGGTGTGGTATAGTTTTTGGACGTTTTTAGATAATGCACGGTGGGGAGAGCAGATAGTATGGAAGACAATGGAAAATGGCTTCTGTCATCCACTGAACACTTTCCTGCAGCCAGCTGTATTCCAGCATGTCCTGTTCTGATAGTCCCATCTGGTTTCAAGTCAGTTAATTTAAATCCAGATCAGCTTCACAATCTAGAGGATGATCTAAACAGTCCCACAGAACATTCAGTGATGAGGCAAAGATATTATATCTCTGCTCTCCAGTATGGTGCCCACCAGGCACATATGGCTACTGACCACCTGAAATGTGGCTAGTGTGGCTGCAAAACAGAATTTTTATTTTTCCTTATTTCAATTAATTACAATGTAAATAGTCACGAGCGGCTAGTGGTTTCATATTAGCACAGTAATAGATTAACCATTATTTCAATCCAGTATGAAGCCCAGTAAGTACCCCAAGAGATGTCTTCCACTGAGCTTTACTATTCACTCAAGAATAGCAAACTGGAAAAGGGATAACAATTCAGATAACAATGCAATTCCTCCTGATACTACTGAGTAAAGAAATTCATTATTAGTAAAAACACACATGGAATGAACATTTATTCTGTACCTACTTTGTGCCTAATACTGTACAAGAAACTATAGAAATGAACATAAATATAATGCATAAGCTCTGCCTAAGAACCATACAAACAAGTGAAGAAACTGGCAAACAAACAACTATACATAAAGAGTACTGTAGCAAGACCACATGCTATGATTATGGGAATGTAGAAATGAAATTAAAAATTAGTTTTCTGGGCTTCCCTGGTTATCCAGTGGGTAAAGAGTCCACCTTGCAATGCAAGGAGCACCGGTTCGATCCCCAGCCTGGGAAGATCTCAGGTGCTTCAGAGCAGCTGGACTGGTGTGTCCAATTAGGAGCCAGTACTCTGGAGCACAAGCACCCGGAGCTGGTGCTCTGCAGTGAGAGAGGCCACTGCAATGGAGTCCCACACAGGCCGAAGAATAAAGGTGGATGAAGATAAATAAATAAAAAATCAATAAAAAGAAGTCAAAAATTTTTTTAAAAATTGGTTTTGTTCAAAATTGGTACAAAGTGGTATTAGGTAGGAAATGCTTAAAAGGAGAATATTCGTGACAGCATAATATTCTTATGTTTTGATCCATAGTTGGCTATATTATGCTTTAAATCATATTATCACTGCATTTTTCAATGAGTTTTGGCCATCTGATAATTACCTATACACTTTCTGAAAAAGGGAAGTTCATAAATATTACTCTGAATAAATTTTTCCATTATTGTGTTAGTGGTACCTTGTAATCACCAGTGATAAAAGATTTTATCACAGAAAACAAACTTATGGTTATCAAAGGGAAAGCAGGTGGGGGAGGGATAAATTAGAAATTTGGAATTAACATGCACAAACTTCTATATATACAACAGATAAACAGCAAGATCCTACTCTGGAGCACAGGGAATATGCTCAATATCCTATAATAAAGTATAATGGGAAGAATATGAAAAATAATATACATATTAAAAAACTGAATCACTTTGCTATATATAAGAAATTAACACTAGCATTGTAAATTAACTCTATTTCAATAAAAAATGAAAATGTCTAATCAAATACACAAAGGAACATTTTTAAACAATTTAGAGTGATAAGCATTTAAATATATACAATGTTAACAAACAAAAAAATCTATGGCCATGCAAACACATATATTTTATATATTGAAGTACACAGTACATACCCTAAGACTTCCCTGGTGGCTCAGACGGTAAAGATCCCCTACAATGCAGGAGACCTAGGTTCTCTCCCTGGGCTGGGAAGATCACCTGGATAGAGAAATGGTAACCCACTCAAGTAGTCTTGCCTGGGAAATCCCATGAAGAGAAGAGCCTAGATGGCTAAAATCCATGGGGTCGCAAAGAGTCAGACACAACTGAGAGGCTAAACATGCACGTAGACATACCATAAACTGTTACCACTGCCAGGGTAAAATGCAGTATTTTCTAAGTTAATGTTAAAATTATGAAACTATTACCACACCCACATTGAGGACCTTTCAATGAAAACCAACATTTCCCTTAAAATGGTGTGCAGTTCACCCCTATGCTACTACCCCAGACTAGACAATCACTGATCTGGCCTCTATACATTTACAGCATATTTGGTCTCTTTGGGGAGTATTTTATATAATGAAACTCTGGGGCTATTTTGGAACTATACCTTCCTATCTCACTGATAACTCTGCCTTAGTTGATTCAGAAAAATCTGGAATCCCTAACATCCTTACTAGGACATGGGAGAAATGCAGTGACTTCAGGAGAAAGTCTTGAACTGGGCACAGAGAGGACAGGGAACTTGGCTTGAGAGTTTTCTCCAACCATCAGTGTGATGATTAATTGCTGGGCATAGAAGGCTCCTGTTCAGTGCCTGCTTCCCTGAGTCTCAAACAAATGCCTGTGTAACTGAGATTGTGTCTTCTTCTCTGTGGGAAGACTTAGAAATCTCATGATGCTGGATCAATAAGTAGGAACCAGGAGAAAAAGGATGGGAAACAATAGTTTCCAGGAGGTTGCACAGTTTCCTCAGAATGTGCTTACTTCAAGTTAGAGAGCACTTTCTTTGATAGAGTCTTTGAAAAAGCATTGATTACTCACACCCCCATACATGCACACACAAACATAAAAAGCCAAGTACCACTTATGTAAGAATAGGGGCTTAAAGTTCACTTGGGATTAATTTTCCTTCTTTTCTTCCCTTCCCTGCTAAATAAAAGCATGGGAGATGTGTCAAACTAGTGTGCCCTACTGTGAGTTTCTTTGCATTCTTTTTCAAAACTCTTTTTTTGGGAATGAAGAAAAAGCCATGATTAGTGATTTGTGATTTACTTCCATTCTGATTAGTGTGGATTTAAGCTGCAATTTCTGCCATTATGAATTAAATGTTACAGTTCATTAGAGTGGAGCCAATTCGGTCCATTCCAAGTTTATATTCATGTTTCCTATACTAAATCCGTTCCTTAGGATTTATTAACTTGGCATCAAGATGCCCCAAGTGTATCTTTTTTCAATTAAAGGAGAAAATATTGCAACATAATTTCTTCCATTGCATTAATGTTCAAGAGACAGGTGTGAACTAGAGAAGCAAAATGATCTCTTGGTCTAATTCTAATGATTTTAGAAATAAGTTGAAGTATAAGATGTTAAGAATTTGCAGACAGAAGTCAAGTTTTTGCTGGGGCTAATGAATAAAAGACACAGAGAGTAATTTTCTGCCCTCTCCAAACTGTTGTTAATTTTATGGGACTCTCATACATCTGCCAAATTAAAATGTAACTATAAGTCTTATAAAAGCATTTAAAATATTTGATAATATGGTTAGGTGATTACTTAAGACTGCATATTTTTTCTTGTACTCTTAAAATTTTGTGTACCAGAAGAAAACTTTCAACATTTTAATCTGGCTGCCTCATATGAGATGTTTAATATAGATTAGTTAAATAAATTAGAAATTGTTAAGGACATAACAAAATTCAAACCCATAATTGGAAGCTATATCTTAAAATTAGATAATTATTTTTCACATATTATAATTTATTTTACCAAATTTTCACAATAGCTAATACATTATTATTAACTTGAAATGTATCTTTCAGGAAAATAGGAATTTGAGTGAATATATAGGAATATAAAATATTTGATGAACTAGAATTAAAAATAAAGATGAAACTATCTGATTTGGAGACCTAATTAGTAAAATCATGTTGTTAAGTTGCTCAGTTGTGTCTGACTCTGTGACCCCCACGGACTGTATGTAGCCTGACAGGCTCCTCTGTCCATGGGGATTCTCCAGACAAGAGTATTGGAGTGAGTTGCCATTTCCCTCTCCATGGGATCTTCCTGACTCAGGCATCAAACTCTCATTTCCTGCATTGGCAGGTGAATTCCTTACTGCTGATCCACCAGCGAAGCCTCGTAGAATCATAGAGGTATTTTTTACAAAGAACTGATGATTGACTGATTCCTATAACTGTTCTCTTAGGGAAAACTCATCCAAACAGTTTTTCTATACTTACTTTCTTCAACCTATCCTCTTGTTTTCTCTCCCAAACTCCTTCAACCAGACTTTCACCTCCAATGCCTTTACCTGGCTCATCAAAGCCCCATTCCTGGTAAACCCAACAGGTAATTCTCAATCCCCATCTTATCCATCTGATATTTCTTACAATTGATCATGCCCTTGCACTCACAACAATGAAAGTACTAAAAAAATGATCTCTTGGTCTAATTCTAATGATTTTAGAAATAAGTTGAAGTATAAGATGTTAAGAATTTGCAGACAGAAGTCAAGTTTTTGCTGGGGCTAATGAATAAAAGACACAGAGAGTAATTTTCTGCCCTCTCCAAACTGTTGTTAATTTTATGGGACTCTCATACATCTGCCAAATTAAAATGTAACTATAAGTCTTATAAAAGCATTTAAAATATTTGATAATATGGTTAGGTGATTACTTAAGACTGCATATTTTTTCTTGTACTCTTAAAATTTTGTGTACCAGAAGAAAACTTTCAACATTTTAATCTGGCTGCCTCATATGAGATGTTTAATATAGATTAGTTAAATAAATTAGAAATTGTTAAGGACATAACAAAATTCAAACCCATAATTGGAAGCTATATCTTAAAATTAGATAATTATTTTTCACATATTATAATTTATTTTACCAAATTTTCACAATAGCTAATACATTATTATTAACTTGAAATGTATCTTTCAGGAAAATAGGAATTTGAGTGAATATATAGGAATATAAAATATTTGATGAACTAGAATTAAAAATAAAGATGAAACTATCTGATTTGGAGACCTAATTAGTAAAATCATGTTGTTAAGTTGCTCAGTTGTGTCTGACTCTGTGACCCCCACGGACTGTATGTAGCCTGACAGGCTCCTCTGTCCATGGGGATTCTCCAGACAAGAGTATTGGAGTGAGTTGCCATTTCCCCTCTCCATGGGATCTTCCTGACTCAGGCATCAAACTCTCATTTCCTGCATTGGCAGGTGAATTCCTTACTGCTGATCCACCAGCGAAGCCTCGTAGAATCATAGAGGTATTTTTTACAAAGAACTGATGATTGACTGATTCCTATAACTGTTCTCTTAGGGAAAACTCATCCAAACAGTTTTTCTATACTTACTTTCTTCAACCTATCCTCTTGTTTTCTCTCCCAAACTCCTTCAACCAGACTTTCACCTCCAATGCCTTTACCTGGCTCATCAAAGCCCCCATTCCTGGTAAACCCAACAGGTAATTCTCAATCCCCATCTTATCCATCTGATATTTCTTACAATTGATCATGCCCTTGCACTCACAACACTTTATTCAGTTGGTTTTGGAACCAATGCTCTCTCTTGTCTTTCTTCTAATTTTGTGGTGGTCTCTTTTAAGTGAATTTCATGCTGATTTGTCCATCCATTTCTGATAACCCTGTACCTGCACTACACATTTTGGCCTACCCAGTAGCTTCATTCTCAAACCCAACTCTGCCATGTTTTCTATCATTATCTGGACAACTTAATCAAGTTTCATTGTTTCAATGTAATCCATATTACTGTCCTAGATCATTATGGTTTCAATTTTATCCCCCTCAGATTTAATTTTTGAAATATGTCATTTCAGGTTAAATCTATATTTATCTCCTAGGTCTACCATACACTGGCTGTCTTAGACCATAGAAATATATTATCTTACAGTTCTGGCGGCCAAAATGTCACTTTATCTGGACATAATTTTTGCCCCACCCCCACAACTGAGTTGGTAATTTTATGGTGATACAAACTGCTTTTCAATGTTAATTGACTAATTTTGTAGGATCATTACAGGTATAATTAGGTTGTAGTGGGATCATGCTAGAGTAGGCTGAGCCTTTAATCTAAACAGTGGTGTCCCAATGAGAAGAAATTTAGGCACAGACGTGAACACAGGGAGAGAACCAGGTGAGGGTGAAAGTAGAGATGTGGTGGCAGTTTCTACAAGTCAAGGTTGCAGGGGTTGGGCAGGCAAAGATTGTCAGCAAAGCACCAAGAGCAGGGACGATGCATGAATTAGGTTCTTTCCCACAACTCTCAAAAAGAACCAACTGGTTCTAGACTTTCATCTTCCAATTAGGAGATGATGTATTTCTGTTGTTCAAACCACTCAGTTTGTAGTACAGCTGACCCTTCAACAATGCGGCACTTATGGTGCCAACCTGCTCAGTTTAAAATTCACGTACTACTATCTCTGCCTCGAAAAAAAGAAAAAACAGAAATTGATAAATGACTCACCCAAGAGGTGGAAGCATATGCTGTAATCTCTAAACAAACACAAGCCTTTCTCTACACGTAATTTAAAGATCCACAAAAATGAAAATATAGGTACTTTGTTTACTGGAAAACATCCACGTATAAGTGGACTCACACTGTTCAAATTCATCCTATGCAAGGGCCAACTGTCCTGTATCCTGGGCACCCCAGAAAACAAACACAGGTTTGATATGCTAAGAGAAACCAACACTTCATATCTCCAGCTCCATTACTTCCCAGAAATGTATGTGCAGTTATCTTATGAGGTCTCTCACTGGCATCTTAAGCTGATCTCTTGATTCCTCCAGCCCTAACCTAAACTTGCCCCTCCCTAATGATTCATGTCTTGGAAAATGATACTCAGCTGTTCAGGTTAAAAACCTCAGAGGGAAGATGTCCGTCAGTACTCACATGCAAAGATGTCAGAAGCCTTGCTGGCTGGAACTTCAAAAGACCTGCCCACTTCAGTGCTTCTCAAGGCTGCACCACTGCCAGCACCTCAAGGCCACTTGACACCATCCTGGTTTGCACACCGTGTCATCTACCTGGATTAGCAAGGCAAAAAACAAGCAAAATACTCTCTTAAATACTATACTTGATTTCACTGTTTACCTGTATGATCAATTTCCCACACAGCAATTAGAGTTATTTTTAAATATTTAAATGAGAATTGTTTTTCTTTCTCCATATAAAATACATCAATGATTTCCCATTAAACTCTATGGTATAGTTTATAACACTAAAGCACTGGATCTCACCTTGAGAGGGGGTGAAATTTTGACCTCCCCTCCTCCTTCCTAGGGTTATATCATACTGTCTGGAGATACCTTTGGTTGGAACAACTTGAGGATAGGGTACTATTAGCATCTAGTGACTAAAATTCTACAATGCCCAGGGCAGTTCCGATATTCATGTGTTGAACTGGGACATTCTACACCACAGAGTCTGACTCCTCTCTGACCACAACCCATCATGTTGTCTTTCCATGGTCACCTGCCCTACCCTCATTTGATTCATTTCATAGCCACAGTTTCAGGCTAGTCAAGTATATTCCTCTCCTAGTGTTCTGCCCTCACTGTTTCTTCTGCTACAAGGATCTTACCCTAGACTTCACATTCCATTTCCCTTTAAAAGTCACCTGTCCAGAGATGCCTTTTTTCATGGTACATCTAAATAGTGCCTCCCTAATAGTCTATTACTTATCTACTTTTGGCTTTATGCCTATCCTTATTGAATATTTCCTTTTTATTTGAGTGTTCATCTCTACTACTACCCCAGCTAAAAGTACTGGATTGGGTAGCCTATGCTAAGAGAAACCAACACTTCATATCTCCAGCTCCATTACTTCCCAGAAATGTATGTGCAGTTATCTTATGAGGTCTCTCACTGGCATCTTAAGCTGATCTCTTGATTCCTCCAGCCCTAACCTAAACTTGCCCCTCCCTAATGATTCATGTCTTGGAAAATGATACTCAGCTGTTCAGGTTAAAAACCTCAGAGGGAAGATGTCCGTCAGTACTCACATGCAAAGATGTCAGAAGCCTTGCTGGCTGGAACTTCAAAAGACCTGCCCACTTCAGTGCTTCTCAAGGCTGCACCACTGCCAGCACCTCAAGGCCACTTGACACCATCCTGGTTTGCACACCGTGTCATCTACCTGGATTAGCAAGGCAAAAAACAAGCAAAATACTCTCTTAAATACTATACTTGATTTCACTGTTTACCTGTATGATCAATTTCCCACACAGCAATTAGAGTTATTTTTAAATATTTAAATGAGAATTGTTTTTCTTTCTCCATATAAAATACATCAATGATTTCCCATTAAACTCTATGGTATAGTTTATAACACTAAAGCACTGGATCTCACCTTGAGAGGGGGTGAAATTTTGACCTCCCCTCCTCCTTCCTAGGGTTATATCATACTGTCTGGAGATACCTTTGGTTGGAACAACTTGAGGATAGGGTACTATTAGCATCTAGTGACTAAAATTCTACAATGCCCAGGGCAGTTCCGATATTCATGTGTTGAACTGGGACATTCTACACCACAGAGTCTGACTCCTCTCTGACCACAACCCATCATGTTGTCTTTCCATGGTCACCTGCCCTACCCTCATTTGATTCATTTCATAGCCACAGTTTCAGGCTAGTCAAGTATATTCCTCTCCTAGTGTTCTGCCCTCACTGTTTCTTCTGCTACAAGGATCTTACCCTAGACTTCACATTCCATTTCCCTTTAAAAGTCACCTGTCCAGAGATGCCTTTTTTCATGGTACATCTAAATAGTGCCTCCCTAATAGTCTATTACTTATCTACTTTTGGCTTTATGCCTATCCTTATTGAATATTTCCTTTTTATTTGAGTGTTCATCTCTACTACTACCCCAGCTAAAAAGTACTGGATTGGGTAGCCTATCCATTCTCCAGGGGATCTTCCCAACACAGAAGTCAAACTGGGACTCCATGCATTGCAGGCAGATTGTTTACCAGCTGAGCTACAAGGGAGACTCTTCCACAATTAACAGCAATTTTAAAATTTTTCTTACCACTCTACCCTTAACATATATACAATACACAGAAAAACAAAACAAACAGCAGAAAAAGCTTTTGTGAAATAAGTAAATGGATTTGACAGTCTTGCCAATATTCCGTGGCTACAAGTCAACAGAGAACTCATGATTAGAATGCAAAGGCTTATTATCAGTACACAAACCCCAGCAGAAGTCATATGGGAAATCCAGAGCATTGTGTGCAACTGATGAGACCTCCCACCTCCCTTCCCCTGAAAATGCACAGCCTCAATTATACATCCAGAAGCCATTTGAACTAATCTCAGCACAGTCATCCCAAGAAGCCATCATGTCCCAGAACGTCTCTCATCATTTTATGTTCAAAAACACATGAAAAGGTACTCAATGTTGTTCATAATTAGATACATGCAAATCAAAACTACAATGAGACATCATCTCACACCAGTCAGAATGGCCATCATCAAAAAATCTGCAAACAATAAATGCTAGAGAGGGTGTGGAGAAAAGGGAATCCTCTTGCACTATTGATGGGAATATAAGTTGATACAGCCACTATGGAAAACAGTATGGAGATTCCTCAAAAAACTAGGAATAGAACTGCCATATGACCCAGTAATCCCACTATAAGGCATATACCATGAAGAAATCAAAATTGAAAAAGACACATGCACTGCATTGTTTATTGCAGCACTATTTACAATAGCTAGAACATGGAAGCAGCCTAGACGTCCATCAACAAACGAATGGACAAAGAAGCTATGGTACATACATACAATGGAATATTACTCAGCCATAAAAAGAAACACATTTGAGTCAGTCCTAATGAGGTGGATGAACTTAGGACTTATTATTCAGAGTGAAGTAAGTCAGAAAGAGAAAGATAAATATTGTATACTAGCACATATAGAATCTAGAAAGATGGTACTGATTAATGTATATGCAGAGCAGCAATGGAGAATCAGACAAAGAGAACAGATTTGTGGACATGGGTAGTGGGAGGAATGGGTGAGATGTATGGAAAGAGCAAACATGGAAGCTTGTATTACCACATGTAAAAGAGACAACCTACATGAATGTGCTGCACAACTAAGGGAACTTGCATAGGGGCTATGTAACAACCTGGAGACATGTGATGGGGAAGGAGATGGGACAGGAGTTCAAATGGGTATACCTATGCTGATTTGGGTTTGTGTATAGCAGTAAACAATGAAATTCTGTAAAAGTAAAATAAAACAAATCCATACTCAACCACCACTGAAAATACTGGTTTGTTACAGCAGACAGTCTAGCACCTGCTGCCCTAGGTACAGATCCAAACCATTGCGGACCTCATCCTTCACAGCTTCTGATTCTCCTTCACTATAGTTTCTGGACCTCATGGCCAGTGATTAGCAAAATGCAAACTGTCCTAATCTCTTCTCAGAAATCTCTTCCCTTTCTCAGGTACTTGATTTGCCTAAAGCACTTTCCCCCAGTGAGTATCTTCTCTTTAGGACACCCTCCTTACCTCAGACCTAGAGGGGACTGGATGTCCTCCCTTTTCCATTTTACCTTTGATCCTGCCTTATTCCTTCCAATAACCCAGCACTGATGTTTGTGTCTTCTAATTAGACTACATTGAGCAACTTTGTTGAAGTTGTCTTCCAGGCTTTAGGGAATCCTCTTTAAAGAATTTAGCTTCTAGTACACTGTCACTCAATCCAAAATTATTCCTTTCAAAATTCTTTTTTTTAATGAAGTATAGTTGCTGTACAATAAGTATTCTATGAGTTACAGGTATGAAATATGGTGATTCACAATTTTTGAAGGTTATACTCCATTTACAGTTACTGTAAAATATTGCCTTAATTCATCATACAAAATATCTTTGTAGCTTATTTTATACATGGCAGCTTCTACTTCTTACTCTCCCAACCCTATATTTCCTCTTTTACCTTTCCTTTCCCAACAGGTAACCACTAGTTTGTTCTCTGTATCTGTGAGTCTGTTTACTTTTTGTTATATTCACTAGTTTGTCTTACTATTTAGATTCCACATGTAAGTGATATCATATAGCATTTGTCTTTCTATAACTTATTTCACTTAGCATAATGCCCTCCAGATCAATTTATGATGCTATAAAGAGCCAAAATTCCTTCCTTTCTTATGGTTGAGTAATACATATAGAGAGATAGACAGATAGATATATTTGTGTATACATGGTGTCTTCATTATTCATCTTTTAATGAATACTTTGGTTCCTTCCATATCTCAGATATTATAAATAACCTTTCCTAATTCTAGATACTTTCAATCTGAATGCACATCATCCTTCCAGTAACCCAGTCCATTAGATCCTTAAGTCACTTTCCTTCAACAATTTTGTTCACTATTCCAATTAGGGCAGTCACTGCTGAGCTCTTATGTAAGCCCTCTAACTGTGCTGGCTGTTCTTGTTGTTCAGTCACTAGGTCATGTCTGACTCTTTGCAACCCCGTGGACTTCAACATGCCAGGCTTCCCTGTCCTCCACTGTCTCTCAGAGTTTGCACAAATTCACATCTGTTGAGTCAGTGATGCTATCTAACCATCTCATCCTCTGCTGCCCTCTTCTCCTTTTCCTTTCAGTCTTTCTCAGCATCGGGGTCTTTTCCAGTGAGTTGACTCTTTGCATCAGGTGGCCAAAGTACTGGAGCTTTGGCTTCAACATCAGTCCTTCCAATGAATGCTCAGAGTTGATTTCCTTTGAGATTGACTGGTTTGATCTCCTTTCAGTACAAGAGACTCCCAAGAGTCTTCTCCAGCACTATAATTCAAAAGTGTAAATTCTTCAGTGCTTAGTGTTTTTTATGGTCCAAATCTCACATCCATACATGATTACTAGAAAAGTCACAGCTTTGACTATATGGACCTTTGTCAGCAAAGTGATGTTCTGTTTATTAATATGCTGTCTAGGTTTGTCATAGCTTTTCTTCCAAGGATCAAGTATATTTTAATTTCATAGCTGCAGCCATCATCTGCAGTGATTTTGAAGCATAAGAAAATAAAGTCTGTCACTGCTTCCTCACTTTCCTCTTCTATTTGCAATGAAATTATGGGACCAGATGCCATGATTTAAGTGTTTTTAATTGTGAAAATATGCAATTTTTTGCTCCTTCAATTTCAAACATTCTACCCTTTCAACATCTATTTTTGTCTTACTCCAACTTTATACTTCTAATAATTGGCAAACAAACTTGGAGTTAACCTTAACTTTTCAAACAAAAAAGATCAATTATATCCAGAATGTGACCACTGTCTATCACTTTCTACTATAATATCTTTAAAATACTTTTTATAAATATCATTGAAAATAAAATCATCATTTACTATGCAATGGGTAATCAAATTTTAATATTAATGAGGGAAAATACTTTTCATAACAAATAATGGATATTTCCTTTTATATGATACACATATAAAAATACAATAATAGGAATGCATAGGGTGAATCTGTGTAGTAGGTCCATGTATCCGTGATAAAATAAGCCTTATTGGATAAAGAGAATATATGGAGGTTAGTTTCAGAAGCTAAAAAGGAGAAATTTCAGTGGGATTCAGTTTAGGTTAGCTTTGAATATAAGGGAGACTAACAGGACTCGTTTCTGAAGAAGGGCACCATATATGAAGGAGACTTTCATTCTTAGTAGGGCCTGAAAAAGGTTTTATCAGAGTTTGTACACTGTATTTTGGTAAAAAACATTTCTTTATGGTTAATTTAAAATCTGCTGACAGTTACAAACCTACATGACAAAACTTTTCATTAACTAATGGATATAAATGATCACATGATAGAAATTAAGCTCAGAGTTGATTTCCTTTGAGATTGACTGGTTTGATCTCCTTTCAGTACAAGAGACTCCCAAGAGTCTTCTCCAGCACTATAATTCAAAAGTGTAAATTCTTCAGTGCTTAGTGTTTTTTATGGTCCAAATCTCACATCCATACATGATTACTAGAAAAGTCACAGCTTTGACTATATGGACCTTTGTCAGCAAAGTGATGTTCTGTTTATTAATATGCTGTCTAGGTTTGTCATAGCTTTTCTTCCAAGGATCAAGTATATTTTAATTTCATAGCTGCAGCCATCATCTGCAGTGATTTTGAAGCATAAGAAAATAAAGTCTGTCACTGCTTCCTCACTTTCCTCTTCTATTTGCAATGAAATTATGGGACCAGATGCCATGATTTAAGTGTTTTTAATTGTGAAAATATGCAATTTTTTGCTCCTTCAATTTCAAACATTCTACCCTTTCAACATCTATTTTTGTCTTACTCCAACTTTATACTTCTAATAATTGGCAAACAAACTTGGAGTTAACCTTAACTTTTCAAACAAAAAAGATCAATTATATCCAGAATGTGACCACTGTCTATCACTTTCTACTATAATATCTTTAAAATACTTTTTATAAATATCATTGAAAATAAAATCATCATTTACTATGCAATGGGTAATCAAATTTTAATATTAATGAGGGAAAATACTTTTCATAACAAATAATGGATATTTCCTTTTATATGATACACATATAAAAATACAATAATAGGAATGCATAGGGTGAATCTGTGTAGTAGGTCCATGTATCCGTGATAAAATAAGCCTTATTGGATAAAGAGAATATATGGAGGTTAGTTTCAGAAGCTAAAAAGGAGAAATTTCAGTGGGATTCAGTTTAGGTTAGCTTTGAATATAAGGGAGACTAACAGGACTCGTTTCTGAAGAAGGGCACCATATATGAAGGAGACTTTCATTCTTAGTAGGGCCTGAAAAAGGTTTTATCAGAGTTTGTACACTGTATTTTGGTAAAAAACATTTCTTTATGGTTAATTTAAAATCTGCTGACAGTTACAAACCTACATGACAAAACTTTTCATTAACTAATGGATATAAATGATCACATGATAGAAATAATCTTCTGAGAGTTCTTCTGGGAGACAATTGGTTGTTTGCAAAAAAAAAAAAAAAAGCACTTAATTGATTTCTCCTGATCAATACAGTAAAACAAATGATAACCTTTTCTTCATTTAATAGTTCAAAATTAGTAGTGGCATATTAAAAGAAACTGACAGGGAGTGAGGCTCTTTATTAATCTAACTTATAGTCTCTATTTCAGGGTTTTGAAGCAACGATTAAAGGTCAAATTATATGAAAATCACCAATAAATTTAAAATCAGATGAGATGCTTGGCATCCCTTTCTTTATGTGTCTATAAATTAATACTTGTGATTAACCTGGATCCTTGCTCTTCTTTGTGTTAATGGGAATTATTACCATGATGAGTTTTAAAAATATAAGAATCTAATTAATATAATAACTTTACCTTCTGTGTCTATGTAATCACTTTTTCAAATCAACTTTAAATGCACTGCTCAACAATCTATGACTAAATAAAAACATTTAATACTAATATTTGGAATTCTACAACCCCTGTCATGCTTCTTCCCAATTACATAATGTTCCCTGCCATTTAAAGGTAACCACCATACGGAGCACTTCTTAAGTCTTCTTTATAGTCTTAACCATGCCAGCTCACAGGTCAAAATAAAGAACTCTAGTTTTGTACGTTTAAAATGCCACATAAATTGAATTAAATAGAGTATAATTTATGATATGACTTGATATTATGTTTATGGAAATAATTTTTCTGAATATTTTATATTACTGTGTAGTATTCCAGTACATGATTACAACCCAATTTAGCGGTCTTTTTTCTCTGATGACATACCTTTGAATTTGTGGCAATCAAGAATGGCTGGATTAGTCAAAGTGACAAAATTCTCCAAATCTCAGGGTTCTAAAGAAACAAAGTTTTATTTCTCACTCATACTTCATGTCCACTGCAGACTGGCTGGTGACTTACAGCCTGAGTTGTCACGCTTACTCCAAGACACAGCCTGACAGAGCAGCTACTAACTACAGAGTGCTGCTTGAGGCAACAGTGGTGAGGTGTGGAGAGGAAACTGGCAAAACTCCCATCAGTTCTACATGCTTCTGCATGGGAAGCTCTAATGTCATGTCATTGACTAAAAAATGGTACATTTCCTTGCATGACTTCCAAGGATAAATAGAATGAAATCTTCCAGAAATGAGTCAAATTGAATACTGGAGAAGAATAACACAGTCTACTAGATGCTAGCCTTGATTTCTGGAAACACTTGTTTAATTTAATCTCACATAATCAGAAGAAATTAACATTCATTGTCATGGAGATAATTCTAAAGTTCCAAACAGCCCCTACTTTGAACTCAAAGTCAAAATCTCTATATAATGCTACCTAATTCCTATGCCAGGTTTAGATGTGGTTCTGCTTGATGCAGAGAACCAAAAAGAAGTGTGCCCATCAAACAGCAACAAAATTCATTTTTTTCCCAAGTGCATATGGAAAATATTCCAGAATAGATCACAGCATAGGTCACAAAATAAGTCTTAAAAATTTAAGAAGACTGAAATCATATTGAGTATCTTTTCCAACCACAACAGTCTAAAGTAGACATCAATAAAAGGAAGAAGACTGGAAAATTCACAATCATGTAGAAATTAAACAACACACTCCTGAGCAACTAACAAGCCAAAGAAGAAATCAAAGTGGAAAACAAAAAATATCTTGAAACAAATGAAAATGCAACACACAAAATCCTATGGGATGTAGCAAGACCAGTTCTAGGAGAAAAGTGGTTGTAAAAGTGCCTACATCATAAAAGGAACATCTCAAACAACAAAGTAATTTTGCACCTCAGGAAACTAGAAGAGCAAACTAAGCCGAGAGTTAGTAGATCAAAGAAAAATAACAAAGATCAGAACCAAAATCAAGGAAATGAAGACTAGAAAAGTAATAGAAAACATTAAAAAAGAACCATTTTTTTTTAACAAAAATGAAAATGACATTCACTTACACTGAAGAAATTAAAACAAATACATAAAATTAGAAACAAAGGAGACATTACACCTGACACCACAGAAATAGAAAGGATCATAAGATATAAGAATGAACAAATTTATAAATTATTTATATTTTACATTATGTGATTATATTTTATAACTAATTTGCCTTATGTTTATTATGTCTTTCATTACCTCTACTGAGAAGTCAATTGTTAACAAAAACTGTTATTCATTGAAAAGTCATATATCCTCTTCTGGCTGCTTTTAAGTTATTTCCCTAGTCTTTAGTTTGGGCAATTATGCTTAGCTGAAAAACTTGATCTTCCTCCTTTCCTTTCTCCTTTCTTCTCTCCTTCCTTCCTTCCTTTCTTTTGTAACCTTAGTGATCAAAGGAGATCTTAAATTTGTATCATAGAGTCTTTCATCATTTTTGAAAAGTTGATAGTCTTTATTTGTGTTTGTTGTTATTATTTTTGTTGTTCAGTTACTAAATCATGTCCAACTCTTCACAACCCCATGGACTGTAGCATGCCAGACTTCCCTGCCCCTCACTGTCTCCTGGAGTTTGCTCAGACTCATGCCCATTGATTAGATCATGCCATCCACCATCTCATTCACTGTCACCCACTTCCTCCCTTGTCCTCAATCTTTCCAGTATTAGGGTCTGTTCCAGTGAGTTGGCTCTTAGCATCAGGTGGTCAAAGTACTGCAGCTTCAACTTCAGCATTCCTTCCAATGAACAGTCAGGGTTGATTTCCTTTAGCATTGACTAGTTTAATCTCCTTGCAGTCCAAGGGACTCTCAAGTCTTCTCCAACACCACAATTTGAAAGCAACAATTCTTCCAGTCCTTATGGTCCAGCTCTCACATCCATACATGACTGCTGGGAAAACCACAGATTTGACTATAAGGATCTTTATTGGCAAAGTAATATCTCTGCTTTTTAATATGCTTTATCTTTATGCCAATTTTCCTTATCTTTTTCTAGTTATTTTTAAACATTTTTACTTTTCCTGTGAGCAGATCTGTGCTGTTTGCTAACCTTTTGAACATTATAAGGATAACAATTTTAAGCCTAAGTCTATGATTGCATTATCTAGAACTCAGAAAGACCTATTTCTATTCTGTATCATTTTTGCTATTTTTTGTTCACATTGTTTGTCTTCTGGGGTGCTTGGGTATATTATAAAAGTGTCACATATTATATTTTAAAACTGTACTTAGCAATAACTTGAAAACTGGGATGATTTTTATTTTACCCCAGAGAGTAAGTAAATTGGGAACTTCTGGTAGCTGAGAGCTAAAGAAATAATAGGTAACCTCAGTTGCAGTTTAGAGCATGAAATGATTCACAGCCAAGCTGTACTAACTCCAATGTGTTACATTTTAAAATGTAAACTGTAATCAGTGGTGCAGGTATTCTTAAACCCTCCTGAGGGAATGAGTGGTACAGATTATCTGATAATTCAACCCTCATTCCCAATGGAAGTAGGATTAATGACTCCACATCCTAGTCATCCAGAGTTCTTCATTCTGGTTCCAGTTTCCATTGCTCTTAAAATATGGTTCTTTAAACAAAGCATAACAATGCAAAAAACATTCACTGTGGGAGTCCAGCAAGGATGCTCTATGAGATTTCATTCTCCCTGCCAGAAAAATATTTGCTGTTCCATTGGTTCCCTGTGAGGTTCATTTAACACTGTGTAGCAAATCTATATATCCAGAAAAAAGATATGCACACCCCTAGGCATATTCTTTGAATAGAAAGATTTATAATAGTTCAGGATTTGCAAGTTAATGGAGTAAGACTTCTCCTACAATACCCTTAACTGAGAACCAAGTCTACAGCAAAATGGTTTTCTTAAGTGGTTCTTCATATGTTAACAAGCTTCATTACTTCTGAGATTTGATTTAGGAAACTCAGAAAGGAAAACAAAAGACCACAAGCTACACTTGGCATGCTACTACTCAGAAAAATAAGGAGCCTTGTCTGACTGAGGAATGTCCTTAAGATGAAAGACCAATTCATTCCCAAGTATCCATTTCAGGGAATCATAACCACTTCAGGACCCAGGACAGCAACAGCCATTTCTTTTTGTCCATTTTTGGTGTCTCCTTAACAGCTGGCAGATCTGTGCTGTTTGCTAACCTTTTGAACATTATAAGGATAACAATTTTAAGCCTAAGTCTATGATTGCATTATCTAGAACTCAGAAAGACCTATTTCTATTCTGTATCATTTTTGCTATTTTTTGTTCACATTGTTTGTCTTCTGGGGTGCTTGGGTATATTATAAAAGTGTCACATATTATATTTTAAAACTGTACTTAGCAATAACTTGAAAACTGGGATGATTTTTATTTTACCCCAGAGAGTAAGTAAATTGGGAACTTCTGGTAGCTGAGAGCTAAAGAAATAATAGGTAACCTCAGTTGCAGTTTAGAGCATGAAATGATTCACAGCCAAGCTGTACTAACTCCAATGTGTTACATTTTAAAATGTAAACTGTAATCAGTGGTGCAGGTATTCTTAAACCCTCCTGAGGGAATGAGTGGTACAGATTATCTGATAATTCAACCCTCATTCCCAATGGAAGTAGGATTAATGACTCCACATCCTAGTCATCCAGAGTTCTTCATTCTGGTTCCAGTTTCCATTGCTCTTAAAATATGGTTCTTTAAACAAAGCATAACAATGCAAAAAACATTCACTGTGGGAGTCCAGCAAGGATGCTCTATGAGATTTCATTCTCCCTGCCAGAAAAATATTTGCTGTTCCATTGGTTCCCTGTGAGGTTCATTTAACACTGTGTAGCAAATCTATATATCCAGAAAAAAGATATGCACACCCCTAGGCATATTCTTTGAATAGAAAGATTTATAATAGTTCAGGATTTGCAAGTTAATGGAGTAAGACTTCTCCTACAATACCCTTAACTGAGAACCAAGTCTACAGCAAAATGGTTTTCTTAAGTGGTTCTTCATATGTTAACAAGCTTCATTACTTCTGAGATTTGATTTAGGAAACTCAGAAAGGAAAACAAAAGACCACAAGCTACACTTGGCATGCTACTACTCAGAAAAATAAGGAGCCTTGTCTGACTGAGGAATGTCCTTAAGATGAAAGACCAATTCATTCCCAAGTATCCATTTCAGGGAATCATAACCACTTCAGGACCCAGGACAGCAACAGCCATTTCTTTTTTGTCCATTTGGTGTCTCTAACAGCTGGCACATAGCAGATTCTCCACAAATTTCAATGACTGGCAAGACTGCCTCGGGACTATCTTCTATCCATCAGGCAGAAGGGTAGCCTTCCCAACTCAGACAGAAAGGTGTCCATCCAATTTGCAAAGGCCTCCAGGAAAGGCATGCCACTGACACCCTCAGACCCCTTTTCCATATTGTCCATAGTCCAGCTGGGCCCTGAATGTGGTCTGTTCACCAGCTGCTACTGCTTTCCACTCATCTGGCCAGAAATTCACTGCCTCTTTTCCACTTCAGCAAGCTCACTCCTCAATCACTTCTACAATGGCAAAGGAGGTGTTAGAAATCATCTAAGCTCTGTTGCAATATTCAAGTGTATCTAATCATAAAGCACTGAAAAGGTTAAAAAACAACCTGTCCATAAAATGAGCCTTAAATAAATTTCATCTGATGTACTTGGACAAATCTTTTCACAATGAATATAAGGAAATGAAAACAAGATTCTCATTTAATTTTTACCAGGACATCAGGTTTTACACAAGGATGGGTTTATTTCTGGCTTCAAATCTACTTAGAATGGTTTTGTTCCTCAACATTTTCTTCCTCCTATTAAGGCAAAAGAAGTATGGGGCTGTGTTTTAGGATTGAAATATAAAAACATTTCTTAAGTAGATATAGGTTCTTAAAACTACTGTTTTGCTGTGGAAAACCTGAGCTCCTCCATCTATAAAATTCTTGAAGGACAATTCCAGGGAATACCAGATAAATAAATAATGTGTATCAGGTCTCAAAAGAAAAAACAGTATTAAAGTTCTGGGTTACAGACTTCACATCTGTGAAATGTTAGTTTTTACTGGTAATATAACTTCATTTTTTACCCAAAAGATAGTGAAAGATGAGACAGTTTTACTGGGGAACAAAATGATTCATTTTAATCAGCTTATTTTCTTTTTACAATAATATAGGCTCTATAAGCATCAGTCAATTCAGTTCAGTCACTCAGTCATGCCTGACTCTTTGCAACACCAATGGACTGCAGCATGCCTGGTTTCCCTGTTCTTTTATGAATATAGGGCCTTAGCTTTGTTCAGCAATGTATCTCAAACTCCTAAGACAATGCTGAGCACACAGGCAGCACTTAAATACAGAATTTTGATTGTGTTTGTTCCTGTATTTCTCACAAACACAGTTAACTGGTATTAGATCAGAAGAAAGTTACTAGGCTTAGGAATATATTTAACTAACAAGTTAACTGGTATTAGATCAGAGAATATATCCTTACTGCTTTCCATATTGTCCATAGTCCAGCTGGGCCCTGAATGTGGTCTGTTCACCAGCTGCTACTGCTTTCCACTCATCTGGCCAGAAATTCACTGCCTCTTTTCCACTTCAGCAAGCTCACTCCTCAATCACTTCTACAATGGCAAAGGAGGTGTTAGAAATCATCTAAGCTCTGTTGCAATATTCAAGTGTATCTAATCATAAAGCACTGAAAAGGTTAAAAAACAACCTGTCCATAAAATGAGCCTTAAATAAATTTCATCTGATGTACTTGGACAAATCTTTTCACAATGAATATAAGGAAATGAAAACAAGATTCTCATTTAATTTTTACCAGGACATCAGGTTTTACACAAGGATGGGTTTATTTCTGGCTTCAAATCTACTTAGAATGGTTTTGTTCCTCAACATTTTCTTCCTCCTATTAAGGCAAAAGAAGTATGGGGCTGTGTTTTAGGATTGAAATATAAAAACATTTCTTAAGTAGATATAGGTTCTTAAAACTACTGTTTTGCTGTGGAAAACCTGAGCTCCTCCATCTATAAAATTCTTGAAGGACAATTCCAGGGAATACCAGATAAATAAATAATGTGTATCAGGTCTCAAAAGAAAAAACAGTATTAAAGTTCTGGGTTACAGACTTCACATCTGTGAAATGTTAGTTTTTACTGGTAATATAACTTCATTTTTTACCCAAAAGATAGTGAAAGATGAGACAGTTTTACTGGGGAACAAAATGATTCATTTTAATCAGCTTATTTTCTTTTTACAATAATATAGGCTCTATAAGCATCAGTCAATTCAGTTCAGTCACTCAGTCATGCCTGACTCTTTGCAACACCAATGGACTGCAGCATGCCTGGTTTCCCTGTTCTTTTATGAATATAGGGCCTTAGCTTTGTTCAGCAATGTATCTCAAACTCCTAAGACAATGCTGAGCACACAGGCAGCACTTAAATACAGAATTTTGATTGTGTTTGTTCCTGTATTTCTCACAAACACAGTTAACTGGTATTAGATCAGAAGAAAGTTACTAGGCTTAGGAATATATTTAACTAACGTAAGGATGTGAGACATATATCTGAGTCATGCTATTGACTCTTTGTAACCCCTGTGGACTGCAGTATGCCAAGCTTACCTGTCCTTCACTATCTTTCAAGTTTGCTCAGATTCATGTCCATTGAGTCAGTGGTGCTTTCTAACCATCTCAGCCTCTGCTGCCCTCTTCTCCTTTTGCTTTCAGTCTTTACTAGCATTCGGGTGTATATCAAAAATCTTGAAATATTCTTGAACATTATTCTGTCAGTAGCATAAGGATGTTTGGGATATGGGAATGCTACTAAGCACCATAGAGCACTGTGCTTTCAAGGCAATGGGCCTTTGAATAGGCGATTCATCCATCAATAAATACCCATTGTTTTTTTTTGCCTCTCTTACTGGATTTTCATTTATTTATTTTCACCCATGTTTATTCTTTGGCCTCTGTGGGCCTCCCATAACAGTGGCCCCTCTCACCGCAGAGCACCGGCCCTGGGCCCATGCACTCCAGAGCTTTGGCTCGCAATTGGACACATAGGTCCAGCCACTGCATGGCACATGGGATCTTCCCGGACCAGAGATTGAACCGGTGCCCCTTGTACCCACTGGACCATCAGGGAAGCCCCAGTAAATGCCCTTTTATAATAAACTCCTAATGGAAAAACACTGTGTCTTTATAGCTGGTATGGTGAGTGTATAACCTGTGGAGTATAATGAACACAATTCTATTACCTGTTCTTCCCACCAGCCCTTTAATATTTAGACTCTAGCAACAACTTCTGCCTTAGAAGGAAAAATTTGGGCAGAATCCTTATTTTTTTCTGTTTACTATTAAATAGACATCATATACTAATTCTATGTCATAAAACATAACTTGATCTACTAACTAGAATAAGATCCATCAGGGCATTAATGAACACTTCAACTTTCATTTAAAGTTAAGACTACTTTTCCTTTCCTAGACTACTTTTAGATCCAGAGACCTGAGAGGTCTGGGACACCTGCCCAGATTCCCATGTTCTATTTATCACAGAAAACACTAACTCGGGCTTCCCTGGTGGTCCAGTGGGTAAGGACACCGCCTTGCAGTGCAAGGGGCGCCGGTTCAATCCCTGGCTTGGGAAGATCCCACGTGCCGCGGAGTGGCTGGACCGATGTGTCCAATTACTGAGCCGGAGCTCTGGAACGCATGCGCCCAGATCTGGTGCTCTGCAACAACAGAGGCCGTTGTGATGGGAGGCCCACACGGGCCAAAGAACAAAGATGGATGAGAATGGACAAATGAAAGACCAATAGAAGAGGCCCGCCCATCCCCCTTCCTCCCCAGCCCACCCCCGAAAAGATAAATAAATAAAAATAAAAATAAAAAATAAATGTTTAAAAAAAAAAAACACTAACTCAAACATTCATTAAAGAAAATACAAGTGCCTCTGCCACTTTGGGAACTGTCAAAGAAGGATCCATAACTCTAAATGTATGCTCTTGCATATCATGCCAAACACAATAAAACACATAGCCAAATAACATGTCCCATGTTCTTGAAACAAAAGAACACTGTCTCTGAATGCCAAGGAGCTTTAAGGGCTGTGTCACTGCTGATGTCAGAGGCAGACAGTGGACGAGACTCCTGGAATACTTAAGCAGTAGAAATGCTTGAATAAATGAACTAATCACATAGATTAGGATCATCCTGCTGAAAGCATTTCATAGAAAAGGGCTCCCCTACCAGCAAATACTACTACTATTAGTTTGTTCACCAGAATGTGGTTATTATGTTTCCTGGAGATTTTATTTGGGTCACTTGCCTTCTCTACTGCTCAGTCCACTGCAGCTCTAAAAATGGGAGAAGAAACCACCTAGCCCTTTTCTTATCAGTAACAGGAAAACAAAAATCAATTTTGCCAAATCCTTCTCAAGAAATCATAATACAACGGATTTTTCTATAATGAGGTCTTAATTTCTAGTAACATTAAATGTCCATTTTCTTGCCTTCTATCCCAACTGATGGTCCCAGAAGTATTCATGGATTAAAGTGGCATTTTCAATGGCTGGTTATATACGGTGACTGAGACCTATTTTGCAATTATAAGCAGTTCAGAATAATCTAAAATAAAAGGACGGATATATAGATATAAATAAATGATGAACTGATGCTTTTGAATGGTGGTGCTGAAGAAGACTCTCGGGAGTCCCTCAGAGAGCAAGGAGATAAAACTAGTCCATCCTAAAGGAAATCCGCCGTGAATATTCACTGGAAGAACTGATGCTAAAGCTGAAGCTCCAGTCCTTCCATCACCTGATGCGAAGAGCTGACTCACTGGAAAAGATCCTGTTGCTGGGAAAGATTGAAGGCAAAAAGAGAAGGGGTCAGCAGAGGATGAGATGGTTAGATAGCATCACAGACTCCATGGACATGAATTTGTGCAAACTCTAGGAGACAGTGGAGGACAGATGAGTCTGATGTGCTACAGTCCATGGAGTCACAAAGAATAGGGCACAACTGAATGAGTGAACAAAATAACAAATAAATACTAGCTATAGATGCATTATCTATCACAATATAATATAGATAGATAGATACTACTTAGAGATATTTTGAGATACTTAGAGATACTTTGAGAGAAAATTGGTCATTCCTAGGCGATATTACATTATTTAAAATAACTTGTAATATTTCCCATCATAAGCAGCCAAGGTATGGAAGCAACTTGAATGCCCGTTAAGAGCAGAATGTATAAGGACGACATGGTATATATACACAATTGAATACTAGTCATAGAAATCAATGAAAAAAGGCCATTTGCAGCAACATGCATGGACCCAGAGATTATCATACTAAGTGAAGTTAGAGAAAGACAAACAAGTATGCAATCATTAATTTGCAGGATCCAAAATTTGACACATATTAACTTTTTTACAAAACAGAAACAGACTCACAGAGACAGAAAACAAACTTATGGTCCCGGGGCCAGGGAACGAGTAGAAGGATAAATTAAATTAAGAGTTTGGGATCAACAGATACATACTTCCATATACATATATAATAGATAAACAACACAGTCTTAATGTACACCAAAGGCAACTATATCCAGTATTTTATAATAACCTGTAATGAAAAATAACATGAATACACACACACACACACATATATGTGTGTATATATATATATATATATATATATACTGAATCACTTTGGTGTATACCAAAATCTAACACATTGTAAATCAACTACGCTTCCTTGAAAAGAAGTCTGCACAAATTTTCTCCTGTTTCCACAGTCAATTCCCCTTTGTACTTTTTACCTGGTTGAGGGATCGATCTACACTTGTTTTGGTAACTGATATTTATTATATTGTTTAAAATGTATTATTGAGACACAACTTGCTTTTAAAATCCTGATACATCTGTTAAATTCATTGTTATATTCACTTAATACCTTCTTTATTATTCCAATGATAGTGTGCAATATATAGGATCATAAAATATTAATGATGGAAAATTCCTTTTAAGATAATTAGGTTTCTTAGCTACCAGTGTATACTGTCAGAATCATAGACACTTTATAAAGTAAGTATGACTGGCTCCCACCACTAAAGATGACCCTAAAGTTGAGGCTTCCTATTCATCTGGCTTTTGAAAGCTGCGTAGCTGATTTTGATGCCATCCCCATTTAAAATGGAAAATTTAGTCTCATTTCACTTTACAAGTGAACAAACAGAAACAAAGAGACAAAAAGAGTGAACTGATTCAGTAAGGAGGAAAACTGGAGCTAGAAACAGGCTCTGACTCCTCATCTCATGTTCCTTCCACTTTACCTAATGTTGATCTATACCATCTAAGTCTTTCTGATGGTACTTTTTCTGTTCACCAGTATCATTATTTCCCACCAGGAAGGAGTTCCACAAGTAGGAAATTACTCCCCAAAGGGTTTTAGAGGAAATCATCGGAGCAGAATAGACATTTATAGTACTGTTTGAAGGTAGAAAACCAGGCATGTCCCAAAGAAATATAGGTAATTCTCCCAGTCTACAAGGAAGTCATTTAGTTCTACAGGCTGTCAGCCTTTGCAGTATCACAAGATGAGGAATGCTGTTAGCTTATGGCTCACAAAACAAATCAGCTGTTAGATTCTACTAGTAAAGTAGTGCCTGAATGCTACTCTAGAGAATTCGACTTGCAATTAGGTCTCATAATAGTAACATTACAGGTGCATGCAAAGTTTTCAGGCTGATGAATTGGTACAAGACTGCTTTATTGAAAGGGCTTAGAATGCAATCGCTAACATCCTTCAAATAAATAGATTCTTAAAGTCGAAGCATGCCCTTTTTGCTCCCATTGCGTTCCCTCAGTAAACTTGCCAATTTTTTGAGAGAATTATCAGGACTATTCTTAATATCTTATGTGTGTGTGCTAAGTCATTTGGGTCATGTGGGACACTTTGGGACCCCATGGATGTACCCTGTTATGCTCCTTTGTCCACGGAATCCTCCAGGCAAGAATACTGAAGTGGGTTGCCATGCCCTCCTCCAGGAGATCTTCCTATCCCAGGAGTGGAATCCACATCTTACATCTCCTTGCATTGGCAAGTGGGCTCTTTACCACTAGCAGTACCTAGGACAACCCAAGTATTTGAGGCCATTTGTAGAAGGGTTAATAGCTATTGGTCAGACTAAAATCATAGAGGTGAGTCTGGACTGTTTGGTAGTTTGTCTTTTTAAAAGGAAGCTGACACATTCTTTCATAAGTGGTCTCAATAATATAATTTATCAAGTTCCAAATTAGTTTATGTTTAAATATTACAATTAACTTCTAAAAATTAAGAAATGAAAACCAGTACCAGTGATACCAGATTTCATCGGTCTTTGCGAATTAATCTTTGTTCAATCTAGTTAGGTGAATACCTCTTAATTTTGGAACCACCAAATTCGAGGCAACTCTAAAGTCCATCTCTTCAACTTCCTTCCTAATGCTTTCACTGACAGATGTGCTCCTCAAAGGACCCTGATGTCCACAAGTAGGAAATTACTCCCCAAAGGGTTTTAGAGGAAATCATCGGAGCAGAATAGACATTTATAGTACTGTTTGAAGGTAGAAAACCAGGCATGTCCCAAAGAAATATAGGTAATTCTCCCAGTCTACAAGGAAGTCATTTAGTTCTACAGGCTGTCAGCCTTTGCAGTATCACAAGATGAGGAATGCTGTTAGCTTATGGCTCACAAAACAAATCAGCTGTTAGATTCTACTAGTAAAGTAGTGCCTGAATGCTACTCTAGAGAATTCGACTTGCAATTAGGTCTCATAATAGTAACATTACAGGTGCATGCAAAGTTTTCAGGCTGATGAATTGGTACAAGACTGCTTTATTGAAAGGGCTTAGAATGCAATCGCTAACATCCTTCAAATAAATAGATTCTTAAAGTCGAAGCATGCCCTTTTTGCTCCCATTGCGTTCCCTCAGTAAACTTGCCAATTTTTTGAGAGAATTATCAGGACTATTCTTAATATCTTATGTGTGTGTGCTAAGTCATTTGGGTCATGTGGGACACTTTGGGACCCCATGGATGTACCCTGTTATGCTCCTTTGTCCACGGAATCCTCCAGGCAAGAATACTGAAGTGGGTTGCCATGCCCTCCTCCAGGAGATCTTCCTATCCCAGGAGTGGAATCCACATCTTACATCTCCTTGCATTGGCAAGTGGGCTCTTTACCACTAGCAGTACCTAGGACAACCCAAGTATTTGAGGCCATTTGTAGAAGGGTTAATAGCTATTGGTCAGACTAAAATCATAGAGGTGAGTCTGGACTGTTTGGTAGTTTGTCTTTTTAAAAGGAAGCTGACACATTCTTTCATAAGTGGTCTCAATAATATAATTTATCAAGTTCCAAATTAGTTTATGTTTAAATATTACAATTAACTTCTAAAAATTAAGAAATGAAAACCAGTACCAGTGATACCAGATTTCATCGGTCTTTGCGAATTAATCTTTGTTCAATCTAGTTAGGTGAATACCTCTTAATTTTGGAACCACCAAATTCGAGGCAACTCTAAAGTCCATCTCTTCAACTTCCTTCCTAATGCTTTCACTGACAGATGTGCTCCTCAAAGGACCCTGATGTTCTGCAAAAGGATGCTTTAAAATAATGTTAGGGGAAATATTAGACGCAGAATCCTCCAACCCTAGTAAATGCTGAGTTTGCTGAGTAATGGAAACCGGGAGAAAATATACCAAGTGCTGTGCAGTGATTTCTTCAAAGGTCAAATTCAAAACCAAAGGCGGCAGAGGAGGAAATGGAGAGGAAATAGACAACTTTTCAACATCATATTCTTCCATGCTCTATGTGTTCACTATCTCAGTTTACTTTTACTTTGCTTACAGTAGATACCATTAATGTCCTTAGAATAATCACACAGGAATGAATGCAACTTTCTGTTACAATGACACCACTCTCCTCAAAGGTGAGGGGGAACTTTGCCTTTACCATTCTATTTTGCATGACAAAAATGTTATACTGAAAGATAGTGCACAGACTCTTTTGTCCACTAAAAGTACTATGCAGCCTCTTTTTAAACATGTCATAACTAGTGATTAGCTCCAGTTATTGGGACAGTCTTTTTTTAAGCAAAGTGTTTCATCGATTTGCTGGCTTGAAACACAACCTCTGTAGTAGGCTAAAAAGTTTTTCACTAGATTTATTTGAATAGAGCTTGTTTCTCACATGTCTAACTTTTCCATGCATATGTGAGTATTTCTGAATATGCTTAATAGCTTTAGGTTGGGTATAAAACAACATTAAATGAAATGACTAACTATCCTGTTGTAATTTCTATATATCTGCCATTAGGGTGACTTCTTTTAAATCTAGGCTAAAATGTGTCCCATGCATCTCTCTTGAACTATGGAAAAACCATCCAGAAACTGTAGCTCATGGCTTCTAACAGAAATTCTAAATGATTGAGGTATGTTATATATTAAATACACACTACTTCCCAAGGAGCATGTATTTTACCTGCCCTTTCATGCTATTTCCCTGGGATGTTTCTCCTCCTGCTTTCCCTTCAGACCTTCTTTATAGAGGCAACCTATTCAGTCTTCCTCATTCCAGAACTCCGTACAAAACTATCACCATTTAGTTCTTTCTACTTTCCTACATATGTGTAATCTTTCCTTCTTCAGAAACACCCATTTTCTCAATTTCAACTAAGGGAAAATGCCTCAGCCATTTATTTATTCAACAGATAGTTTCTGAGCACCTATGATGTCCCAGACACTGTTCAAGAATTAACAAAAGTTTTATAACACAGGAAAGTGCTTTCTTTTTTATGCTTAAATTTTAAGGTTGGCAGAGGGTGATAGCTTACCCATCTATGAAGAACATGCCTACATGCACTCTGTGTATCAGTTAGTGATTATGCAAGAATGCTAAGAATGAAACTCCAAAATAACATTAGCTTGAACAAATCTGTAGTGTGCAGACACTGTTATAGCCTGAACTGTGCCACCTCCAATATACCTATTCAAGCCCTAATGCTCACTATTTCAGAATGTGACCATATTTGGAGACACAACTTTTAAAGAGGGGATTAAGTTAAATGAAGATTTTAGGATGGGCCCTAATTCAGTGAGACCTGTGTCCTTGTAAGAAGAGATGAGGAAATACAGATAGACAGCAAGAACACATGCAGACAGAAGAAAGACACCAGGAAGATGGAGCAAGATGGTCACCTACAAGCCAAGGAGAGAGGCTTCAGGAGGTGAAAAATCTGCTAACACCATTACTATGGTCATCCAGCCTTCAAAACCATGAGAAAATGAATGATAGCTGTTTCAGCCACCTACTCTGTGGTCTTTTTTTACGATAACTAAGCTATCTTAGTTAGTTTAGGCTGCCCATATATAAATACCACAGACAGGGTGACTTAAGTAATAGACATTCATTTCTCACAGTTTTGTAGACTGGAAGCCCAAGATCAAAGAGCACATCAATTTAGTTCCTGCTGAGGAGCCTCTCCCAGACTTGAAGACCATCTTGTTGTATCCTCACATGGTCAGGGGCAGAGATAAATCAAGTTCTCTGCAAACTTTCCCATGTCTCTTCCTTTATGGGTACTAATCTCACCATAAGGGCACCAGCCTCACAATCTAATCAACTCCCCAAGGAGCCTCACATCTCTGACTTCTTATAGCAACCTACATTTTATCAGACTCGTACTTCCTTTAGTTCTTTCTACTTTCCTACATATGTGTAATCTTTCCTTCTTCAGAAACACCCATTTTCTCAATTTCAACTAAGGGAAAATGCCTCAGCCATTTATTTATTCAACAGATAGTTTCTGAGCACCTATGATGTCCCAGACACTGTTCAAGAATTAACAAAAGTTTTATAACACAGGAAAGTGCTTTCTTTTTTATGCTTAAATTTTAAGGTTGGCAGAGGGTGATAGCTTACCCATCTATGAAGAACATGCCTACATGCACTCTGTGTATCAGTTAGTGATTATGCAAGAATGCTAAGAATGAAACTCCAAAATAACATTAGCTTGAACAAATCTGTAGTGTGCAGACACTGTTATAGCCTGAACTGTGCCACCTCCAATATACCTATTCAAGCCCTAATGCTCACTATTTCAGAATGTGACCATATTTGGAGACACAACTTTTAAAGAGGGGATTAAGTTAAATGAAGATTTTAGGATGGGCCCTAATTCAGTGAGACCTGTGTCCTTGTAAGAAGAGATGAGGAAATACAGATAGACAGCAAGAACACATGCAGACAGAAGAAAGACACCAGGAAGATGGAGCAAGATGGTCACCTACAAGCCAAGGAGAGAGGCTTCAGGAGGTGAAAAATCTGCTAACACCATTACTATGGTCATCCAGCCTTCAAAACCATGAGAAAATGAATGATAGCTGTTTCAGCCACCTACTCTGTGGTCTTTTTTTACGATAACTAAGCTATCTTAGTTAGTTTAGGCTGCCCATATATAAATACCACAGACAGGGTGACTTAAGTAATAGACATTCATTTCTCACAGTTTTGTAGACTGGAAGCCCAAGATCAAAGAGCACATCAATTTAGTTCCTGCTGAGGAGCCTCTCCCAGACTTGAAGACCATCTTGTTGTATCCTCACATGGTCAGGGGCAGAGATAAATCAAGTTCTCTGCAAACTTTCCCATGTCTCTTCCTTTATGGGTACTAATCTCACCATAAGGGCACCAGCCTCACAATCTAATCAACTCCCCAAGGACTCACTTCTGAATGCCATCACATTAGAGTTAGGACTCAAGATAGGAATTTCAATAGGACACAAACAGTCCCTAGGAGCAGTCCTAGAAAACTATCACACACACACAGACACACATTCTCCCCTAACCCCCACCAACTTGAAGCCTAGATGCTGACAGGGTAGTTTGAGGCTGGTATGGTGGTTCCAAGACCAGGTTCTTTCAACACTCTTGCTCCACCATCTACTGTCAGCTCCAGTAGCATACTCAAGGTCGACTCAAGGTGGCTACTTGAACTGCAGCCAACAAGCCACACCCCAGACCAAAAAAGAAAAAGAAAAAAGAAAGCTTAATAACTTGAAAATTATTATAAACTTTTCCTACCAATCTTTTTTTTTTTTTAATTTTGGCCTCTTGTATGTATTTATTTATTTATTTATTTATTTATTTATTTTTATCTGTCCTTATTCTTTGGCCTGTGTGTGCCTCCCATTGCAGTGGCCCCTCTTGCTGCAGAGCACCAGTTCTGGGCACATGCACTCCGGAGCACTGGCTTGTAATGAACACACCAGTCCTGCCACTCTGTGGCATGTGGGATCTTCCTGGACCAGGGATCAAACTGATGCCCCTTGCACTGCAAGGCAGACTCTTTACCCACTGGCCCATCAAAGAAGCCCATCCTACCAATCTTTTCCTAGTTCAAAAGGTAATCTTCCTCTCATGGCCATCCACTCCATTCCAGTTACAGTATGAA
The DNA here is from genome assembly GCA_022376925.1 of Tragulus kanchil. Taxonomy (NCBI): domain Eukaryota; kingdom Metazoa; phylum Chordata; class Mammalia; order Artiodactyla; family Tragulidae; genus Tragulus; species Tragulus kanchil. The sequence continues at coordinate 70,349,041 of JAIOJX010000031.1, read as the reverse complement.
ACAGAAAGGGGAACAATTTACTATATTGTATCAAGACACCCAATAGATATTAAATAATTAGAATATTTATTCCCATCACTTTAAAAATTATGGAGTGCAGCTGTAAAGTTATTGGAACAGGCATGGGGCAGTGTTTTTCAATTTCAAAAATAAAGTCACTTGGCATTTCCTTCAAAATTGATGCTACTAATTCTCAAGACCTTCGGCAAGGCTTTTAAAATAGACATCTCTTCCTTTTTTCTGATCTAACCAAAGTCCCTGCACTGTCCCCAGTTCAGTTTTTTATTAAGTCCCTCAAGGACTAAACCTTACTGAATGGGTAAAATTAGAAATTTTTTTAGGACTCACCATAAGGGCACCAGCCTCACAATCTAATCAACTCCCCAAGGACTCACTTCTGAATGCCATCACATTAGAGTTAGGACTCAAGATAGGAATTTCAATAGGACACAAACAGTCCCTAGGAGCAGTCCTAGAAAACTATCACACACACACAGACACACATTCTCCCCTAACCCCCACCAACTTGAAGCCTAGATGCTGACAGGGTAGTTTGAGGCTGGTATGGTGGTTCCAAGACCAGGTTCTTTCAACACTCTTGCTCCACCATCTACTGTCAGCTCCAGTAGCATACTCAAGGTCGACTCAAGGTGGCTACTTGAACTGCAGCCAACAAGCCACACCCCAGACCAAAAAAGAAAAAGAAAAAAGAAAGCTTAATAACTTGAAAATTATTATAAACTTTTCCTACCAATCTTTTTTTTTTTTTTAATTTTGGCCTCTTGTATGTATTTATTTATTTATTTATTTATTTATTTATTTTTATCTGTCCTTATTCTTTGGCCTGTGTGTGCCTCCCATTGCAGTGGCCCCTCTTGCTGCAGAGCACCAGTTCTGGGCACATGCACTCCGGAGCACTGGCTTGTAATGAACACACCAGTCCTGCCACTCTGTGGCATGTGGGATCTTCCTGGACCAGGGATCAAACTGATGCCCCTTGCACTGCAAGGCAGACTCTTTACCCACTGGCCCATCAAAGAAGCCCATCCTACCAATCTTTTCCTAGTTCAAAAGGTAATCTTCCTCTCATGGCCATCCACTCCATTCCAGTTACAGTATGAAACAGAAAGGGGAACAATTTACTATATTGTATCAAGACACCCAATAGATATTAAATAATTAGAATATTTATTCCCATCACTTTAAAAATTATGGAGTGCAGCTGTAAAGTTATTGGAACAGGCATGGGGCAGTGTTTTTCAATTTCAAAAATAAAGTCACTTGGCATTTCCTTCAAAATTGATGCTACTAATTCTCAAGACCTTCGGCAAGGCTTTTAAAATAGACATCTCTTCCTTTTTTCTGATCTAACCAAAGTCCCTGCACTGTCCCCAGTTCAGTATTTCAAATCCTTCTCTCCTCAGATCCTTCACCAGGTTATTTCCCACTAGGACATCCAAGAGCTATTCTGGTGCAAATATTTCAAAAAGCTTGGGCTCTTTCTAATCTTACTTATGAATTACAAAAGTCTGGTTGGCTCATGTTACAATGTAAATCTGTAAGCAATACAGATGCCTCTTGTCATCATATCTGAAATGTTCCCTAAGGGTAATAGAGAAATGAATGGACAAGAGAAAAATATCAAATATTTCCTGCAAAAATATAGAAAATAGTACCTGTGTCTGATTTACTATGCACCACAAGGGGAAGACTATTAAAACACATATTCCCTTAGCTTTGAGAAAATTGGTTTAAATATTCCATATCACAATAGAATTGCAAAATAGCTAAAGAGTATCTCACCAAATGTATCATATCATGTCTCAGTATTTTCTCCAAATGGCACTATGTACTACTTAAATTCTAAGACAAATTCTTAGAAATACTATGTTTTTTATTACCAAGTAGTTTAAAACCATAGTGACAGAGACTATCTGAGATTTTTATTTTTCCTATTTAATGCTTACCATTATAAAAGACATATTTTTGTCCCTCTCTGCCTTTCTGAAGATTGAAAGGAGACGGTAGAGAGGCATGTTTTGAAACTTGCCTATAGGGCATAAAACTAATGATCCAGTATCTTTTAAATTCTTTGTGAATACTGTGTACGTGATATTTCTTCATGAAAAATAATAACATTATAAACAATTTTGTTTCTTGCCTCTTTTTATCTATGAAATGTGAAATGTGTTTGGTCTTTTTTGCTACTAAAAAAAATAAAATATTTCTAACATTGTAGATTATCATTAAAATAAAAGACAAATTCAATTACTCTCAAGATACTAGCCAACAGAACAGCATGTGTATGTACTCATATATAAACTTTATGACATTTCAGATAACAAAAATGAAAATGATGAAATATAATCTGTACTCAAATATTTGCTTCAAAAATATATATCTATATATCTATACATATAAACTAGACTCTCTTTGAAACTGCATCTTCCTTATTAACTCTGAGATACATTCTTGATTACTTTAATAAATATTAAAACTTCTCCCAGCAGACCAATATATGTGGCTTAATAACCATGGTGCAATTTTATAATAACTTTACAATTTCTCATTTGTAGAAGACATGTCAAGATGTAGACAAGATATTTAGGTACAGAGGTTGCTGTTTTAATATATTTCTTATTAGCTAGACACCAAGTTTTTATATAGGTATTATTCTCATAGCATCTCTAGAAACTTGACCACCTATTGCAATTTTACCAATAAAATATATGTATATTAATAATATACTAATTGAAAATAAAGGGCTTCCCAGGTGGCACTAGTGGTAAAGAACCCACCTGCCAATGAAGGAGACATAAGAAACACAGATTTGATCTCTGGGTCACAAAGATCCCCTGGAGGAGGGCACAAAAATCCATTCCAGTATTCTTGCCTGGAGAATCTCATGGACAGAGGAGCCTGGCCAGATGCAGTTCATAGGCTAGCACAGAGTCAGACATGAGTGAAGCAACTTAGCACACAGCAAAATTGAAACTAAACCATTCATTGAAAATATTACTCATGAGAATGTAAAAGAGGAAAACTGATTTTCAAATTAGAAAATGCATCTGCAAAAATAAAGTAAACAAGGTCCACTTGGAACCTGATAGAGAGCAACAATATCTGTCTCTTGCCTCAAATGTATAGATTTCCCCCTGTGAGGTACATCTGCTTTCACAGTATGCATATCCATAAATCCATATATTCTTTTATTTAAGAAATCTTAATATCTCATATAAACCTGTCACTCTGCAGCCATGGTGCTTCATACTGGAAGTGTAATGACTACCAGTGTTGTGTTTTCATGGCGCTAACAATCTGCTGCATGAGATAGACAGGAATCCATTTATCAGAGATCTTACACAGTGTGTGAGTTATATGCCACCAGGGAAGGAAATCTGACCCTTTGAGATGACACAAAAAAAGAAACTAATCTGACTAGGGGTCAAGCAAGAAAAGGAAAAATTCAAGCTGAGCTCTGAAGTAGCTCTGTGTGTGTGTGTGTGTGTGTGTGTGTTCAGTTGTGCACAGCTCTTTGCAACCTTATGGACCATAGCCTGTGCCCAGCTTCTCTGTCCATAGAATTCTCCAGGCAAGAATACTAGAGTGGGTTATCATTTCCTACTCCAGGGGATTTTCCTGACCCAGGGATTGAACTCATGTCTCTTGCATTTCCAGAATTCACTGGTAGGCACTTCACCACTACACCATGTAAAAAATAATATTTCTTATTAGCTAGACACCAAGTTTTTATATAGGTATTATTCTCATAGCATCTCTAGAAACTTGACCACCTATTGCAATTTTACCAATAAAATATATGTATATTAATAATATACTAATTGAAAATAAAGGGCTTCCCAGGTGGCACTAGTGGTAAAGAACCCACCTGCCAATGAAGGAGACATAAGAAACACAGATTTGATCTCTGGGTCACAAAGATCCCCTGGAGGAGGGCACAAAAATCCATTCCAGTATTCTTGCCTGGAGAATCTCATGGACAGAGGAGCCTGGCCAGATGCAGTTCATAGGCTAGCACAGAGTCAGACATGAGTGAAGCAACTTAGCACACAGCAAAATTGAAACTAAACCATTCATTGAAAATATTACTCATGAGAATGTAAAAGAGGAAAACTGATTTTCAAATTAGAAAATGCATCTGCAAAAATAAAGTAAACAAGGTCCACTTGGAACCTGATAGAGAGCAACAATATCTGTCTCTTGCCTCAAATGTATAGATTTCCCCCTGTGAGGTACATCTGCTTTCACAGTATGCATATCCATAAATCCATATATTCTTTTATTTAAGAAATCTTAATATCTCATATAAACCTGTCACTCTGCAGCCATGGTGCTTCATACTGGAAGTGTAATGACTACCAGTGTTGTGTTTTCATGGCGCTAACAATCTGCTGCATGAGATAGACAGGAATCCATTTATCAGAGATCTTACACAGTGTGTGAGTTATATGCCACCAGGGAAGGAAATCTGACCCTTTGAGATGACACAAAAAAAGAAACTAATCTGACTAGGGGTCAAGCAAGAAAAGGAAAAATTCAAGCTGAGCTCTGAAGTAGCTCTGTGTGTGTGTGTGTGTGTGTGTGTGTTCAGTTGTGCACAGCTCTTTGCAACCTTATGGACCATAGCCTGTGCCCAGCTTCTCTGTCCATAGAATTCTCCAGGCAAGAATACTAGAGTGGGTTATCATTTCCTACTCCAGGGGATTTTCCTGACCCAGGGATTGAACTCATGTCTCTTGCATTTCCAGAATTCACTGGTAGGCACTTCACCACTACACCATCTGGGAAGTCCCTGAAATATGTGTGATTGTTAAAATAGGAAAAAGGAGACCACATTTCATGTAGAAGTGGAACAATAGTGACGAGACTAGGGGAAGAGAGACCATAGTGAATTTGAGAAAAGTCAGAAAGAAATCCACCATAGCTGGGCATGAAGAACCACAGGAAGAAGAGGGCAGAGGAGGGGGGAAAAAAAAGCCATGCAGAGCCCTGTACCTGTCTGGAGGATTTGATTCCAGCTGTAGAGCAAAGAGAAGCCATTGAACCAGTTAAGTCAGGTTTGGGATTTTGGCTTCAGAGGGATCAGAAAGTAGTAACAAACTTTTGTTATAGTCCTGTGAGAAAAGATGGTAGCTTTCAATATATAGATAACTAGGAAAATTGTACATTTGCACTATACAGGAAAATTCAAGAGTAGAAGGAAATGTTGGAAGGACTTGCTGTATGTAGAATGTGATGAGGAAAAGGGAGAAGGTCAAGGGTGAATCCTACATCCGTGCCTGCACAACTGAATGACCGATGAAACTGTTCCTAATAATAGTGAAAGAGGGTTAGGCCGTTGAGGACAAACCACGCATTAGAAAGACTGGGATTGAAAGCCTTTATATATCATAGCAAAGTCCATTCAGGAAACAGAAACCATACCAGAGAGCATTCAATATAAAGTTAAAGCAGGTATAAAATTATTAACTAACGAAAGCATAAAGAGAAAAAAAGATGTAATAAATATGTTAACTGCAGGGACAACTAGCAACCTTCTGTTGACGGAATAAAGGCAACACTAAGACAAATGTAGGTAGGATCTTGGAGGTGAATCTTGACAAATCTGAAAGATGTTTGAGGAGGTATACCTTAACTGAATTGAGTGAGTGTCTAGGAACTCAAAATGCCCCACCATCATTGGGTACAGGATAAATAAGCTGTAAGATGCAGGCACTGACAGCTGGTGCTGGTAGCTCTGAGATAAAGCTCTTTCTGTAAGTGTTGGAAAATATGCAAACTGGACTCAGCTGCTGCTTCAGGGAATTGCTAATGCTGGAGTGAAGAGGCCACAGCACTCAGAGTAACCTCAAGAAGTCACCCATCAGAAGCAAGCACATCCACCACCACGCACACACATCCACCAAGAAAGATAAAAAGACTAATTCTTCCCCTGATGCCTCTGCTGGGAGAGGCTACGAGGAATACAGAAATGTCATTTTCAGGCTCCCAGTCAGAGCATCATACGTAGAGCAGGAAAGAGCGAGTTTAGAGCTGCAAGGCAGTAACATAATGTTTGACATGACATCCAAGTGGAAATGATAACCAGGCCAGTGGATGTATGGTCCTGTGACTCCAATGATGTCAGATGTGTTCAGTAGAAGGTCTTAAACACATTGAAATGTGCATGCTGCCTGGGAAAGGGTCTTGAGCAAATGGATTCCTGAGATCTGAGGAAAATGAAAACTGGGAAGGAGAAACCAGTGTTAAGAGAAAACAGAGCAAGAGAATTTGTGTCCAATTTTAAAATTAGAGAAAAGACCACTTGAAAATCTACAGCCTGCTCTGGGAAAGGAAGGAAATTCAAGAGTAGAAGGAAATGTTGGAAGGACTTGCTGTATGTAGAATGTGATGAGGAAAAGGGAGAAGGTCAAGGGTGAATCCTACATCCGTGCCTGCACAACTGAATGACCGATGAAACTGTTCCTAATAATAGTGAAAGAGGGTTAGGCCGTTGAGGACAAACCACGCATTAGAAAGACTGGGATTGAAAGCCTTTATATATCATAGCAAAGTCCATTCAGGAAACAGAAACCATACCAGAGAGCATTCAATATAAAGTTAAAGCAGGTATAAAATTATTAACTAACGAAAGCATAAAGAGAAAAAAAGATGTAATAAATATGTTAACTGCAGGGACAACTAGCAACCTTCTGTTGACGGAATAAAGGCAACACTAAGACAAATGTAGGTAGGATCTTGGAGGTGAATCTTGACAAATCTGAAAGATGTTTGAGGAGGTATACCTTAACTGAATTGAGTGAGTGTCTAGGAACTCAAAAATGCCCCACCATCATTGGGTCCAGGATAAATAAGCTGTAAGATGCAGGCACTGACAGCTGGTGCTGGTATCTCTGAGATAAAGCTCTTTCTGTAAGTGTTGGAAAATATGCAAACTGGACTCAGCTGCTGCTTCAGGGAATTGCTAATGCTGGAGTGAAGAGGCCACAGCACTCAGAGTAACCTCAAGAAGTCACCCATCAGAAGCAAGCACATCCACCACCACGCACACACATCCACCAAGAAAGATAAAAAGACTAATTCTTCCCCTGATGCCTCTGCTGGGAGAGGCTACGAGGAATACAGAAATGTCATTTTCAGGCTCCCAGTCAGAGCATCATACGTAGAGCAGGAAAGAGCGAGTTTAGAGCTGCAAGGCAGTAACATAATGTTTGACATGACATCCAAGTGGAAATGATAACCAGGCCAGTGGATGTATGGTCCTGTGACTCCAATGATGTCAGATGTGTTCAGTAGAAGGTCTTAAACACATTGAAATGTGCATGCTGCCTGGGAAAGGGTCTTGAGCAAATGGATTCCTGAGATCTGAGGAAAATGAAAACTGGGAAGGAGAAACCAGTGTTAAGAGAAAACAGAGCAAGAGAATTTGTGTCCAATTTTAAAATTAGAGAAAAGACCACTTGAAAATCTACAGCCTGTTCAACATCACTTAATGCTGCTAGAAAATCAAGTCACATGAGGAGTGAAAAACAAACAGTCCTTAGGCTTTCTTATTATTTTTTTTTAATGTTTTTTAAACTTTGACTCTGCAGGGAGGAACTGGTCTGAGGATGTGTGTGAGTGCCTGGGATTCTCTCGTTTATGTATTTGTAAGTGAGTTGGTGTGAGTTTGCATGTTTTTATGTATGTGCACGCTTGTATGTGTGTGTTTGCATATTTTTCACGTCTTTTAAAAAATTCCTCCTATTAATCTTAGTCTCTTGTTCATTCTGGAGAGCAATGCCCAGCTTGGGGAGCCCAAAGTGCCTTAGGAGCAGCCATAGACTGAACTCCTCAGGATACCTTGGGTTCCTGGAGTAAGGGCTATTTCCCTACACCCTCCCCCTACACCGCATCTTGGCTCAACGTGCACAGAGAAGGTCATCTTTATTCCATGTGACACTCGCCGCAGTCTGGTTAGGCGGCCTTTCACTCTGACACGGTTTGTGGCATCTGGCCCTTGTTTTGAAAGGCTGGTGTGTCCCAGTGAAATGCAGACGCCATGTGCACTGTACAGGCCAGAGTCGGGGATTCTTCTCTAGGGTTCCCCTTCCGCCCCGTTGGCTATCAGAGGCCCCAGGCAGCTATGCGCGACACTCCGTGGTTTGTGCGGATGCAGAGGCAAGAGGTCATTAGAGGATACTGTACTCACGTCTGCAGGAAGAGGAGGCAGAGCGGGGCTGAAGACCCGGCAGCTGAAAAAGAGAGCCAAAGAAGACAGCATCTGCTGACGAAATGCCAAATCCTCCTCAGGTCCTCTGCAGGCACGACACAGCTTATTTTCTGGAATGGACTGGCCGGTTGGGGTTCACTGGAGGCTTTCACATCAGCAGATTCGCTGGCACAGCAGGAGCCACGTGGCCGCGGGGCTTTTTGGGATTCCAAAGGGCAGAGGGCGTACTTTCTGGGCTGCGCATGCGCACTTGCACTTTACTCCTGGACTGGGCTTGGGGCAGCCTCTCCTGGGCTCAGCACAGTGGATCAGAGAGACAACCGATCACCTGCAGAAACTCTGGGGCGCCTACACTATGACTCTGCTTAGGGAGTCGAGGAGTCCACGAGCTCCATGCATTGCAGGACAGGTGAAGCAAGAGAAACTCCTTAGGCGGAGCCTGGAAGGAGGGCTCTAACGCAAAAGCGTACCCACCTGTTTCTCATCTCAAGACTCCACTGCCAGGCGCCTGCATCTCCTGATATCTCGCGAGATCCTGCTTCCTGGGAACTGTAGTCTCGCCACAGTTCCTGGGGGTGATTCTGGCTTTCTCTGACGGCTCCGCCCATCCCAACGAATCAGGCAATTTTAAAAAGCTCTCTTGGTGGTGATGTGAGCCAAAGCACTCAGTGGTAAAGAATGTCCTGCCAATGCAGGTTATATCCCTGGGTGGGAAAGATGCCCCACAGAAGAAAAGGGCTATCGCCCACTCCAATACTCTTGCCTGGAGAATCCCACGGACAGAGGAGCCTGGAGGGCTACAGTCCAATCCATGGCTAAGACTCGGACAAGACTCAGTTCCTATGCGTGCATTTGAACCAAAGATGACCAAAGTGGATTGAGAGGTGAGTGGGGCTGAGGAAGCACGAAAACACAAAACTTGTATGAACTCCAGCCTCTGAGAGTGAAGTCCAAGAAGTGAGTAGCAGAAATGTGGAACTGTAAGAAGTTTCTTGGTTTGATTTTTAAAAGGGGATAAGCTTGACTAAATTAATTTGCTCTATGAAATTATCCACACGAGAGGAAGTTACATATAGAAGAGAAGAGATTATTGGTGAAAGTCACCTGAAAAGGCAGGTGACCCTACACATGTAAGACACATTAGAAAAGAGGGATTTTAAAAAATACCTGCGGATTTATTGTTATTTTTTAACCACTGTTTTAGTCAGGTAAGAAAAGTGTAGAAATACACATTAATACTATACTTTGTACTCAATTACTATCACCTGTGCTCTGTAGTTTTTCTCCATGGGTTAGAATTACCACCTGAGGTCACTTGTTTTCAGCCTAAGAACTGTTTTAGGAATTTTTTAAAGGTATATCTGCTAGCAACATTATTCTTTCACTTTTGTTTATCTAAGAATGTCTTTATTTTGTCTTTACTCTTGAAAGATAGGTTTGATGGATATACTATTCTTACTGAAAGCTGTTTTCTCTGAACACTTTAAACATGCTTTAAAATTGCCTTCCAGGCTGTATGGTGTTTGATGAGAGAAGTCAGCTATTGAAATCAAATATTTTGAGCTTTATTAAAAGACACTGCATCAAATGTCATGATAATTTTAAAACTGATGCTGAAAATACAAAGTCCCTGTTTTTCCCTTTTCCCTTCAAACTGGAAGTCAGGCTGCAGATTGAGCAAGAGTATTAATTGCTTAAGAACTTTATATTTACTAAAACTTCTCCATTAGCCAGAAGTTCAAATTCCTCTTTCTAGACCCTAAACAAGTCATGATTTTCCTTGAGAAGCAAACAGATCCTCACAAAGCAATTGAAACTAATGTATAAAATTGCTGAAAAGAGTTCAGCAATGTGGATCCATAAATACCTGTCATTGTGTTTCCTAAAGTTTGGTTCATGGAGGATTAATCCTGTGAGAAGTTCCTGGAGACAATATCTGGTCAAGTTTGGGAAATTCTGCTTGATCAGTCTCTCTGAAATATTTCCATGTTTAAGGTTCTGAAGTATATTAAGCTGTAAGTCTACCTTGTCTATCCTAGAAGTCTTAAAATCTGTTTAGGCAGAGGACCCTATATTCATGGGTGTATTAACATCCTGTGAGCTAGTGTTCTGTGGATCATGCTTTGGACACTGTGACCTGAGGAAAGAACCTGTTAACAAACTATATATCTAATTATCCTACCACACACATGGTCTGAAAAATAAGATTCTTTCAATGTGCGTTATTCTCTGAGTTTTCTCTAGGTTATACACAAATTTTCACATCAATTCTCACCTTAAAATGCAAATCAGCTCAAAATGTAGATTATTTGTTCTTTTAACATGAGTCCCAGCTTATATTTCTTATATAAGAAATATGAGTCCATTATATTTCTTATCACCCACCTTCCTTTTTCTTCTCACTCATTTGCCATGATGATTCCTGCGTTAAACAAGATAGATAAAGGTAATTTCATTCAAAAATAAAACTCCTGTCTTCTATATATTATCTCATATTGGATACTTATTTACTCTCCAGCAGTAATTATTCATTAACTTAAAAGATGTGCCCTTGGGCTTCCCTGGTGGTCCAGTGGGTAGAGTGTGCTTTGCAATGCAAGGGGCACCTGTTTGATCCCTGGCCCGGAAAGATCCCACATACCACAGAGTGGCTGGAGCAGTGTGCCTAATTATGAGCCAGCGCTCTGGAGCACATGTGCCCAGAGCTGGTGCTCTGCAGTGAGAGAGACCACTGCGATGGGAGGCCCACACAGGCCAAAGAATAAAAAGATGGATGAAAATAAGTATAAATAAAAGACACATGATGGGGAAAAGGAAAAAAAAAAAAAAGCTATAAAAAGAAAAAAGATCCTCCCTTCTTCCTTGCAACCAAGGCAATATAATTTACTTTCACAGAGTCACAAGATCATCTTTTCCCTACCGTATTGAGGTGCCATTGATTAATGACTGATCTTTACCTTTGTATTTGGTCCACTTGTACTGAAGCTAATCATAGTAGTTTTTCTACCTGTTTCTGTTTAGGTTGTCTTCTAAAGTCACCAGTTTATGAAACCAATGACAAAGCAGTGGTATTTTCACCTTTACTGCAAGTTGAAATATACTGTAGAGATATATGGACTTTGCAGTATTTCAAATACAGTGTTGCCTTCTTATGAGTGCAGTGCAGTTGTGCAGCTAACTGGCTGTTGTACTGAGTGTGATCCAGGTTGGGCCCAGTCCTTCTCTCCCGCTGGCAGTGCAGTCCTTGGTCTACTTCTGTGCCCCTTTTCAATATGGTTTATTATTTAAGCCAAGAGAATGGTCACTCAGTGGATGTTCTTGGCAACACCAAGGCACCAATTCTGGGCTCTCACATTTATCTTTTTTCCCCAAAAAGAACGATATGGACATAAGTGCCTAATTTTCTTGGCTAGCAGCCAGTGAAACTCCAACCCGCTAGGTTTTGTGACGACCACACATTTACCTTTGTGCCAGTTACATGTTAAATGGCTGATTATCACTTCTGATGATTTTTGATGATGAGCTTCTTACAGAGTGATTTTAATTTAAATAATTTCATTGCCTAGTCCTGGCTCTTCATTGATTTTATACTCTAGCCTCTAATGTATAATACTTATGCCCCTAGATTTCAGCCACCCACAAAAAGTCATATATTAAATTCAAGAACTAAAATTTGAAAATTTTAGAAAAATGTATGTGTAACATGATAAAATCAAATATTTGTATTCAATTCATTCTAAGTTCAGAAAAACTTTGTATGTGTAACATGATAAAATCAAATATTTGATCTTGCACATGTGCCCAGAGCTGGTGCTCTGCAGTGAGAGAGACCACTGCGATGGGAGGCCCACACAGGCCAAAGAATAAAAAGATGGATGAAAATAAGTATAAATAAAAGACACATGATGGGGAAAAGGAAAAAAAAAAAAAAGCTATAAAAAGAAAAAAGATCCTCCCTTCTTCCTTGCAACCAAGGCAATATAATTTACTTTCACAGAGTCACAAGATCATCTTTTCCCTACCGTATTGAGGTGCCATTGATTAATGACTGATCTTTACCTTTGTATTTGGTCCACTTGTACTGAAGCTAATCATAGTAGTTTTTCTACCTGTTTCTGTTTAGGTTGTCTTCTAAAGTCACCAGTTTATGAAACCAATGACAAAGCAGTGGTATTTTCACCTTTACTGCAAGTTGAAATATACTGTAGAGATATATGGACTTTGCAGTATTTCAAATACAGTGTTGCCTTCTTATGAGTGCAGTGCAGTTGTGCAGCTAACTGGCTGTTGTACTGAGTGTGATCCAGGTTGGGCCCAGTCCTTCTCTCCCGCTGGCAGTGCAGTCCTTGGTCTACTTCTGTGCCCCTTTTCAATATGGTTTATTATTTAAGCCAAGAGAATGGTCACTCAGTGGATGTTCTTGGCAACACCAAGGCACCAATTCTGGGCTCTCACATTTATCTTTTTCCCAACAAGAACGATATGGACATAAGTGCCTAATTTTCTTGGCTAGCAGCCAGTGAAACTCCAACCCGCTAGGTTTTGTGACGACCACACATTTACCTTTGTGCCAGTTACATGTTAAATGGCTGATTATCACTTCTGATGATTTTTGATGATGAGCTTCTTACAGAGTGATTTTAATTTAAATAATTTCATTGCCTAGTCCTGGCTCTTCATTGATTTTATACTCTAGCCTCTAATGTATAATACTTATGCCCCTAGATTTCAGCCACCCACAAAAAGTCATATATTAAATTCAAGAACTAAAATTTGAAAATTTTAGAAAAATGTATGTGTAACATGATAAAATCAAATATTTGTATTCAATTCATTCTAAGTTCACTTGTGTATCTAAATTCTCATATTCTTTTTGGTATAAAAAAATAGACATGGTCTTTGACATCAAAGATCATCCAGGCCAGCTTGAAAAAAATGTAGGAACAAAATATTATCAAAAATAACAAATTATCATAACTGATCTTAGAATTGGAATAGTGTTGAAACAAAAGAGCCTGCCTTCCAATGCAGGAGACATAAGAGACACAGCTTCAGTATCTGGGTTGCGAAGATCCCTGGAGAAGGAAATGGCTACTCCAGTGTTCTTGGCTGGAGAATCCCATGGATAGTGGAAGCTGGCAGGCTGTGGTCCATAAGGTAGGACAGACTTAAGAGTAAGACACGACTTAAGTGGTTTAGCCTGCAAAAGTGTTAATTGCTTAGTCATGTCCAACTCTTTATTACCCCATATGTTGTAACCTACCAGGTTCCTCTATACATGGAATTCTCCAGGCAGGAATACTGGAGTGGGTTTCTATGCCCCTGCCAGGGGTCTTCCTGACCCAGCGATCGTACCCAGGTCTCCTGCAAGGCAGGCAGGTTCTTTTTTTTTTTTTTAAAGATTTATTTATTTATTTACTTTGGGTGGGGGTCGGGTTGGGGAGGGAGGGGAGTGGGCAGGCCACTGCTATTGGTCTTTCATTTCTCTATTTTCATTCGTCTTCGTTCTTTGGCTCCTGTGGGCCTCCCATTGTGGTGGCATCTGTCGTTGCTGAGCATTGGCTCTGGGAGCATGCCCTCCAGAGCCCCCCACAGCACGTGGGATCTTCCCAGGCCAGGGCTCGAACTGGCGCTCCTTGCACTGCAAGGAGTGCCAGTTACATGTTAAATGGCTGATTATCACTTCTGATGATTTTTGATGATGAGCTTCTTACAGAGTGATTTTAATTTAAATAATTTCATTGCCTAGTCCTGGCTCTTCATTGATTTTATACTCTAGCCTCTAATGTATAATACTTATGCCCCTAGATTTCAGCCACCCACAAAAAGTCATATATTAAATTCAAGAACTAAAATTTGAAAATTTTAGAAAAATGTATGTGTAACATGATAAAATCAAATATTTGTATTCAATTCATTCTAAGTTCACTTGTGTATCTAAATTCTCATATTCTTTTTGGTATAAAAAAATAGACATGGTCTTTGACATCAAAGATCATCCAGGCCAGCTTGAAAAAAATGTAGGAACAAAATATTATCAAAAATAACAAATTATCATAACTGATCTTAGAATTGGAATAGTGTTGAAACAAAAGAGCCTGCCTTCCAATGCAGGAGACATAAGAGACACAGCTTCAGTATCTGGGTTGCGAAGATCCCTGGAGAAGGAAATGGCTACTCCAGTGTTCTTGGCTGGAGAATCCCATGGATAGTGGAAGCTGGCAGGCTGTGGTCCATAAGGTAGGACAGACTTAAGAGTAAGACACGACTTAAGTGGTTTAGCCTGCAAAAGTGTTAATTGCTTAGTCATGTCCAACTCTTTATTACCCCATATGTTGTAACCTACCAGGTTCCTCTATACATGGAATTCTCCAGGCAGGAATACTGGAGTGGGTTTCTATGCCCCTGCCAGGGGTCTTCCTGACCCAGCGATCGTACCCAGGTCTCCTGCAAGGCAGGCAGGTTCTTTTTTTTTTTTTTAAAGATTTATTTATTTATTTACTTTGGGTGGGGGTCGGGTTGGGGAGGGAGGGGAGTGGGCAGGCCACTGCTATTGGTCTTTCATTTCTCTATTTTCATTCGTCTTCGTTCTTTGGCTCCTGTGGGCCTCCCATTGTGGTGGCATCTGTCGTTGCTGAGCATTGGCTCTGGGAGCATGCCCTCCAGAGCTCCGGCTTAGTGATTGGACACATCAGTCCAGCCACTCCACAGCACGTGGGATCTTCCCAGGCCAGGGCTCGAACTGGCGCTCCTTGCACTGCAAGGAGGTGTCCTTACCCACTGGACCACCAGGGGAAGGGGAAACTCCCAGGCAGGTTCTTTAACATCTGAAACACTAGGGAAGCCCTAGAGTTGGAATAAATATATAAATAAAATCTGAAATTATGACTGAAGGAAAAAGCAACTAATTTGGAGGTATTATCATTTGAGCTACAAAATTAGGGAAGATAGATTCACGATGAGGAGAAAATGTGGTGGATGCGTTTGAGGTATTTTTTACGATAGGCAGGTTTGAAAAGGGCTGGTATGTAATCCTGAGGAATTTGGACTTTATGCTCATTGTATAAACAGCCAAGTGTGAAGCCTCTGACAGCTATGGTAAGAAAGTTCATGTATCTGTTTTAAAAAAGCAAGTTTGGAAGTATGGCAGACGGCTTGGTTTTAGGTGGATACAAGCAGGAGACAATGCTGAGAAATAGTTGCAGCAGTTCAAGATCAAACTAATAAAGTTTCTGTTGAAAACAGCAGCAGTGGAAGGGGTGATAATTAGCATGGTTTCCAAAAATATTTCAGTAAGAAAATCTGTATTACTGGGGAAAGCACACTGAATGTTATTTCGTGACAGCTTTTCCCTCCCAACTCCATGCTAGAACAATGCGAGGAATAAAATAAACCTAATGTTAGACCTAGACAGAAATCAGAGAATTTCTGAGGCCTTGATCTATCTACAGAGAAAAGAGAATTTTTTTTTTTCACCTGGGAAGCCTGTTTAGAGAACAGGGAGGCTGTTTGAGAAGACTGGCACCAGTGTTCTCAGAGCAAGGATGTACTGACTATCCCCTGAAAGAAGTCTGTTCCCACCCCTATATGCCATAAAACCCTGGCACTTGGGAGTCAGAACGGAAAGAAGGAATTTCACTTTTGACAACAAATTTTAGTCGGCTTACTAAAACAAGTCTTAAAGTAATAGTAACCATGTGGCTTTACCACAATCTGAAGAGCCACCATCACTTTTGCCTCCTAAATAATTCTTGCCTCAAAACAAAAATAAAAATGAAACTAAAAATCATCTAAAAGTTTACTAAAAGCAGTGTCAAAATACATGGTAAAGAAGTAAAGCTATGTTAAAAGGAACTTTAGTGATACACATTGTTAAAAATAAAGACAATATATATTTGAAAGAATAATGTTATTATGAAAAGGGAAACAAAAGAAAACAGGGAAAATTATTCTTGCATTATCAGATACAACAAAGAAAAAGTAATAAAAGAATAGATGAAAACAAAATTTAGGCTTTTGGAAACGAAATGTGCAAACACTTAGAGAATCTGATGAAGACATAAGAAACCAAAATAAACAGTTTGAAGAATGCAAACTGATATATTTTCACAGACACAGGGTTAAAAATACCATAAATTTGTAAAACTATAATGAAGAATATTATATGCAACTTGATGGCAGTAAGTTTGAAAATCTAGAGGAAATGCAGAATTTTGGGTAAAATATTATTAGCAAAATTGACCCACAAAGAGTGAGAAAACCTGAAAATCAGTAATAGTAGAAATTGAGACGACTGATAAAAATCTGGTAAAGAATCCATAAAGTTTCTATTGAAAACAGCAGCAGTGGAAGGGGTGATAATTAGCATGGTTTCCAAAAATATTTCAGTAAGAAAATCTGTATTACTGGGGAAAGCACACTGAATGTTATTTCGTGACAGCTTTTCCCTCCCAACTCCATGCTAGAACAATGCGAGGAATAAAATAAACCTAATGTTAGACCTAGACAGAAATCAGAGAATTTCTGAGGCCTTGATCTATCTACAGAGAAAAGAGAATTTTTTTTTTTCACCTGGGAAGCCTGTTTAGAGAACAGGGAGGCTGTTTGAGAAGACTGGCACCAGTGTTCTCAGAGCAAGGATGTACTGACTATCCCCTGAAAGAAGTCTGTTCCCACCCCTATATGCCATAAAACCCTGGCACTTGGGAGTCAGAACGGAAAGAAGGAATTTCACTTTTGACAACAAATTTTAGTCGGCTTACTAAAACAAGTCTTAAAGTAATAGTAACCATGTGGCTTTACCACAATCTGAAGAGCCACCATCACTTTTGCCTCCTAAATAATTCTTGCCTCAAAACAAAAATAAAAATGAAACTAAAAATCATCTAAAAGTTTACTAAAAGCAGTGTCAAAATACATGGTAAAGAAGTAAAGCTATGTTAAAAGGAACTTTAGTGATACACATTGTTAAAAATAAAGACAATATATATTTGAAAGAATAATGTTATTATGAAAAGGGAAACAAAAGAAAACAGGGAAAATTATTCTTGCATTATCAGATACAACAAAGAAAAAGTAATAAAAGAATAGATGAAAACAAAATTTAGGCTTTTGGAAACGAAATGTGCAAACACTTAGAGAATCTGATGAAGACATAAGAAACCAAAATAAACAGTTTGAAGAATGCAAACTGATATATTTTCACAGACACAGGGTTAAAAATACCATAAATTTGTAAAACTATAATGAAGAATATTATATGCAACTTGATGGCAGTAAGTTTGAAAATCTAGAGGAAATGCAGAATTTTGGGTAAAATATTATTAGCAAAATTGACCCAAAAAGAGTGAGAAAACCTGAAAAATCAGTAATAGTAGAAATTGAGACGACTGATAAAAATCTGGTAAGAACAGTAATGTAGAACAGTCAGATTTGCAAGCTGATTTCTATCTTAACTTTAGCAGCTATACCTATGTGTTTTAAAGTGTTGGAAGACAAAAAAAAATCACGACTTCCCAATTTACTATTTTACTGTTTTTAACTGAGGTATAGCTGATTTACAATGTTCTGTTAATTTCTGCTGTACAACAAAGTGGTTCATACATATATATATGTGTGTATATATATATATATTCTTTTTTATATTCTTTTCCATTATCATAGAATACTATGTATATTTCTCTACACTATAGAGTAGAACCTTGTCTATCCTCATTGTTTACCCATTCTATATATAGCAGGTTACGTCTGCTAGCCCTCCTCTCCCCCAACCCCCTCCACCTTGGCAGAGGGTGTACTCTGTGTCTGTGATACTATTTCTTTTTTGTAGGTAGGTTCATTTGTGTCATATTTTAGATTCCACATATAAGTGATACCATATGGTATCTGTTTTTCTTTTTCTGACTTGCTTCACTTTGTTAGACTACCTCTGGTTGCATCCATGTTCCTGCAGTTGGCATTATTTTGTTCTTTTTGATGGCTGAGTTGTATTCCATTGTGTATATTACAACATCTTTTTTATCCATTCATCCGTCAATAGGTATTTAAATTGTTTCCATGTTATGGCTATTGTGAATTGTGCTGCTATGCCGTCAAATATAAAGTCAAAACGGACATAAAAGTTAAAAATAAAGACAATATATATTTGAAAGAATAATGTTATTATGAAAAGGGAAACAAAAGAAAACAGGGAAAATTATTCTTGCATTATCAGATACAACAAAGAAAAAGTAATAAAAGAATAGATGAAAACAAAATTTAGGCTTTTGGAAACGAAATGTGCAAACACTTAGAGAATCTGATGAAGACATAAGAAACCAAAATAAACAGTTTGAAGAATGCAAACTGATATATTTTCACAGACACAGGGTTAAAAATACCATAAATTTGTAAAACTATAATGAAGAATATTATATGCAACTTGATGGCAGTAAGTTTGAAAATCTAGAGGAAATGCAGAATTTTGGGTAAAATATTATTAGCAAAATTGACCCAAAAAGAGTGAGAAAACCTGAAAAATCAGTAATAGTAGAAATTGAGACGACTGATAAAAATCTGGTAAGAACAGTAATGTAGAACAGTCAGATTTGCAAGCTGATTTCTATCTTAACTTTAGCAGCTATACCTATGTGTTTTAAAGTGTTGGAAGACAAAAAAAAATCACGACTTCCCAATTTACTATTTTACTGTTTTTAACTGAGGTATAGCTGATTTACAATGTTCTGTTAATTTCTGCTGTACAACAAAGTGGTTCATACATATATATATGTGTATATATATATATATTCTTTTTTATATTCTTTTCCATTATCATAGAATACTATGTATATTTCTCTACACTATAGAGTAGAACCTTGTCTATCCTCATTGTTTACCCATTCTATATATAGCAGGTTACGTCTGCTAGCCCTCCTCTCCCCCAACCCCCTCCACCTTGGCAGAGGGTGTACTCTGTGTCTGTGATACTATTTCTTTTTTGTAGGTAGGTTCATTTGTGTCATATTTTAGATTCCACATATAAGTGATACCATATGGTATCTGTTTTTCTTTTTCTGACTTGCTTCACTTTGTTAGACTACCTCTGGTTGCATCCATGTTCCTGCAGTTGGCATTATTTTGTTCTTTTTGATGGCTGAGTTGTATTCCATTGTGTATATTACAACATCTTTTTTATCCATTCATCCGTCAATAGGTATTTAAATTGTTTCCATGTTATGGCTATTGTGAATTGTGCTGCTATGAACATAGGGGTGCATATGTCTTTTTGAATTTGAGTTTTGTTTGGATATATTCCTGTAATGGGGAAGAACCTTTGATATTCTATTGCTAGTTAATTACTAAACAGATGTTTCCTATATGGTTAAATTATAATGGCTAGTCTCTGGAAACCCTGCTTCCAAGGTAATGAGCATTGAGCTAAAATACCTATGTTTAGCTCACAAAAAATATCCTGACTGGGCTCATCTATGAATGGCCACAGGAAGGAAGAAATTAGCACATTCCCCCTCCAGAGGCCGATAAGAACCAGGAAGTGTTTAACTTTACTCCTACAGCCCCTTCAGTACAAGGGGAGGCTGAATTATAACTCAGGCAAGATGATTCTTGAGACATGGGCTCACCATCTTCTCAATTTTCTGACCAATAAAGATGTTACTCTTGTCCTATCAGCTCATCTTTAGATGATTGTCCTGTCATGTGATTAGCGATATAAGCTTACACTTGGTAACATGACCAGGAACGAGGTTGCTGGATCATAGGTAATCTGATTTTTAGTGTTCTGAGGAACCTCCACACTGTTTTTCATAGTGGCTGCACCAATTTACATTCCCACAACAGTGTAGGAGGTTTCCCTGTTTCCACATCTATTCTGCTATTTACTTGTAGACTTTTTGAGGATGGCAATTTTGACCATATGAGATGGTACCTCATTGTAGCTTTGATTTCCATTTCTCTAGTAATTAATGATATTAACCGTCTTTTCATGTGCCTATTGTCCATTTGTATTTCTTCTTTGGAGAAATGTCTGTTTATGGCTTTTGCCCATTTTTCAGTTGAGTTGTTTGGCTTTTATTATTAAGTAGTTTAAGCTCTTTGTATATTTTGCAAATTAAGCCCTAATCAGTTACATTGTTTGCAAATATTTCCCCCCATTCTGTAGGTTATCTGTTCATTTTTTTTATGGTTTACTTTGCTTTGAAAAATTGGAGATTGGATTAGGTCCTATTTCTTTGTTTTTGTTTATTTCTAGTGCCTTGCAAGGCTGACCTAAGAAAATACTGGTACAGTTTATGTCAGGGAATGTTTTGCCTATTATTACTTCTAGGAGTTTTATGGTAGCATGTCTTATGCTTTAAACCAGTTTGAAAGTACTTTTGTGCATAGTGTGAGGGTGTATTCTCAGTGCATCAATTTACATGTGATTGTCCAGCTTTCCCAGCACCACTTTCTGAATATTGTCTTTTTCTCATTGTATATTTTTTCCTCCTTTGTTGAAGATTAATTGACCATACGTTTTTGGGTTTATTTCTGGGCTCTCTATTCTGTTCCATTGATCCATATGTCTGTTTTGGTGCTAATCATGCTGTTTTGATTACAGTAGTTTTATAGTGTTATCTGATGTTTGGGAGGGTTATGCCTCCTGCTTTATTCTTTTCCTTCAGGATTGCTTTATAAATTTTAGCTGTTTATGGTTATACATAAATTTTAGCATTGCTCTAGTTCTGTGAAAAATATAATGTATTTCCCAACTCATCTTTAAACCTATATATTGCTAAATTCTAGCCAAGTTAAACATATGCAAAAATATTTAATTTCATTACTAAATATAAAGATGAAATTTCTAAATAAAATTAGAACAAGCCAAATACAATAAATATAACAATATGCCATGATCAAGTGGTGTATTGTAGATATGGAATAATATTTTGACCATATGAGATGGTACCTCATTGTAGCTTTGATTTCCATTTCTCTAGTAATTAATGATATTAACCGTCTTTTCATGTGCCTATTGTCCATTTGTATTTCTTCTTTGGAGAAATGTCTGTTTATGGCTTTTGCCCATTTTTCAGTTGAGTTGTTTGGCTTTTATTATTAAGTAGTTTAAGCTCTTTGTATATTTTGCAAATTAAGCCCTAATCAGTTACATTGTTTGCAAATATTTCCCCCCATTCTGTAGGTTATCTGTTCATTTTTTTTATGGTTTACTTTGCTTTGAAAAATTGGAGATTGGATTAGGTCCTATTTCTTTGTTTTTGTTTATTTCTAGTGCCTTGCAAGGCTGACCTAAGAAAATACTGGTACAGTTTATGTCAGGGAATGTTTTGCCTATTATTACTTCTAGGAGTTTTATGGTAGCATGTCTTATGCTTTAAACCAGTTTGAAAGTACTTTTGTGCATAGTGTGAGGGTGTATTCTCAGTGCATCAATTTACATGTGATTGTCCAGCTTTCCCAGCACCACTTTCTGAATATTGTCTTTTTCTCATTGTATATTTTTTCCTCCTTTGTTGAAGATTAATTGACCATACGTTTTTGGGTTTATTTCTGGGCTCTCTATTCTGTTCCATTGATCCATATGTCTGTTTTGGTGCTAATCATGCTGTTTTGATTACAGTAGTTTTATAGTGTTATCTGATGTTTGGGAGGGTTATGCCTCCTGCTTTATTCTTTTCCTTCAGGATTGCTTTATAAATTTTAGCTGTTTATGGTTATACATAAATTTTAGCATTGCTCTAGTTCTGTGAAAAATATAATGTATTTCCCAACTCATCTTTAAACCTATATATTGCTAAATTCTAGCCAAGTTAAACATATGCAAAAATATTTAATTTCATTACTAAATATAAAGATGAAATTTCTAAATAAAATTAGAACAAGCCAAATACAATAAATATAACAATATGCCATGATCAAGTGGTGTATTGTAGATATGGAATAATATTTTAACAATAAGAAACATAGATTTGTATGTTTGTTAATATAATTTATTAAATTGTTACCTTAAGAAATTAAAACATATAAGTTCAAAATACTTAGATATTTTTAAAAATACGGCTATCTTAAATATGTTTCTAAATAAATTAGGAAGAGATGCCTACCTAATTATAAGGATATGTTCTCAAAATATCTGAAATACCATTTAAAATTTCAAATACTCCACTATTTCTGTTTAAATTAGCAATGAGAAAGAGAAACCTACATATGATTACAGACACAGAAAATTCAAGATACATAATTAAAGACTAATAAACAGTCACTTTTTAGAATTAGTGAGACTTTGATAAAATACCTACATATACATGATAAATATGTAAAAGTCTATAAACTGTGCTAACAATAAACACTTTGAAATGGAAATGGGGGGATTAAAGGAGACCTTCACTCAGTAACTTCAAAACCAAAAAATCATAATAACTAGAAGAAATGAAAGATATGGGATATAATATGAATATAATCAGCAAAGTTTATTGAAGAGTAAAACAGAGCTGAGTGATTAGAGAGAAATACTAATACCATCTTTCTGGAAAGAACTAGTATCGTTAAAATTGCTAATCAATCACAAAATAACAATTTCAATTAGAATCCAAACTTGTGGCTTAACTGAATAGAATGACTTTCAAGTCCACATGGGAGAATATAAGTAAGAATTTGCAAAAATGAATGGTAGTAAATGAATATTTTCCTTGAGAGATGATTAAAAATATTGATTTCAATCAGGCTTTGTGGTTACAGCCAACAATCGTCACTTCTGGCAAATATTAGTGGGAAAATAATTCATTAGTAATACTGGGTAGCATATATGATCTTAGGCAAAAGAATAAGTTTGATAGCCTTTGAATCATGTTAGTCCCTAGATTGAGTGAAGTTGGTATAAGATAGCTGGTATCTTCAAATGTCTGCCAGCATTATAAATATTTAATTTCATTACTAAATATAAAGATGAAATTTCTAAATAAAATTAGAACAAGCCAAATACAATAAATATAACAATATGCCATGATCAAGTGGTGTATTGTAGATATGGAATAATATTTTAACAATAAGAAACATAGATTTGTATGTTTGTTAATATAATTTATTAAATTGTTACCTTAAGAAATTAAAACATATAAGTTCAAAATACTTAGATATTTTTAAAAATACGGCTATCTTAAATATGTTTCTAAATAAATTAGGAAGAGATGCCTACCTAATTATAAGGATATGTTCTCAAAATATCTGAAATACCATTTAAAATTTCAAATACTCCACTATTTCTGTTTAAATTAGCAATGAGAAAGAGAAACCTACATATGATTACAGACACAGAAAATTCAAGATACATAATTAAAGACTAATAAACAGTCACTTTTTAGAATTAGTGAGACTTTGATAAAATACCTACATATACATGATAAATATGTAAAAGTCTATAAACTGTGCTAACAATAAACACTTTGAAATGGAAATGGGGGGATTAAAGGAGACCTTCACTCAGTAACTTAAAAACCAAAAAATCATAATAACTAGAAGAAATGAAAGATATGGGATATAATATGAATATAATCAGCAAAGTTTATTGAAGAGTAAAACAGAGCTGAGTGATTAGAGAGAAATACTAATACCATCTTTCTGGAAAGAACTAGTATCGTTAAAATTGCTAATCAATCACAAAATAACAATTTCAATTAGAATCCAAACTTGTGGCTTAACTGAATAGAATGACTTTCAAGTCCACATGGGAGAATATAAGTAAGAATTTGCAAAAATGAATGGTAGTAAATGAATATTTTCCTTGAGAGATGATTAAAAATATTGATTTCAATCAGGCTTTGTGGTTACAGCCAACAATCGTCACTTCTGGCAAATATTAGTGGGAAAATAATTCATTAGTAATACTGGGTAGCATATATGATCTTAGGCAAAAGAATAAGTTTGATAGCCTTTGAATCATGTTAGTCCCTAGATTGAGTGAAGTTGGTATAAGATAGCTGGTATCTTCAAATGTCTGCCAGCATTATAAATATGTATTTCTTTACAGAGAAAGCTCTCTGCCTAGGACCCAGAATTTTTTTTCAGTCACTTGTCTGTTAAGTCTAATCAAAACCAGTAATGTACATGAAGAGACAGTATGGCTGAAAACCAAAAGAAGCTAATAGTAAGAACAGTTCCAAAAGGGATAATACTTTGAAATCACTGTGTGATACGTATATGAGAAAGTGAGGCATACAGTTAAACTTTTGGCAGAAAACTAGGAAAAAAAATAACAGGATGTAAATTTTGAAACATATCTGAAATCTAAAAGAGCCAAATTCTTAGCAAAGAAGAGTAGAATAGGGGATTGCCAGGGGCTAGGGGCTGGGGAAATAGGTCAATGCTGGCCAGAGAATACAATCTTATGGTTATGAGATGAGTATGTCCTAGGTGTCTACAGAAAACAGTATGGAGACTATAGTTAATATTGTCTTATATACTTAAAATTGTTAAAAGTGTTGATCTTAAATGTTCTCACCACAAAAAGAAATGGTTCCCTGCATCATACATCAAACTCCCTCTGGCTACTTATTTTACATATAGTAATGTATATGTTTCAGTGCTCTTCTCTTTTATCACTCCACTGTCTCCTTCTGCTGGAAGCCCAAACCCGTTGCTCTGTGACAAAGTAGAGGACTGGGAGGTGGGAGGGCGAGGAAGGAGACATATGTATACCTAATACCCATTCGTGTTGATGACTGGCAAAACGTATCACAATATTGCAAAGTACTTATTCTCTAATTTAAAAAAATGGTAATTCTTTGATATGGGGATGTTACCTATGAGTTAGGTGTGTGTTAGCTAAGTTAGTTACTATTGTAGTAAACATTTTGCAATACATATAAGTGTATCAAATCAACATGTTGTACACAAACTTACATGGTGTTATATGTCAGATACATCACAATAAAGCTGGAAAAATAAAATAAGCAAATTCAGAATTTAAGGAGTAGATTTAGTAGCATTTAGAAACAACTGAATAGAAAATTATTGAAAGGAAAGTCAGAATAAAACATCTAAAAACAACTCAGAGAAAGTTTAGGGTTGAAAACAAAGAAATAAGATCAAAGGTATAGGGCAAAGAGTATCTGGCAGTTGTGTACTTGGAATTCCCAAAGGAATAGGCAGGATGAGGCAAAAGTATTATATAAAGAGGTAAGATTTTTGTTTTCTCCAAAATGGCAAAAGGTATCAAATGACAGATTCAAGAAATGTTTACAAATGACAAGTTTTTAAAAATTCTATACATGCTACCTGAACAACCAAAAATAAGATTAAGGTACAGTCTTAGCACAGCCAGAAATAGGAAGACATGGTACTTTCAAAGGCAACATAAACACTGACGACTAATATTTCAAAGCAGAAAGAGGAATCAACAGACATGTATATGTAGGGCTGAGTCATTTTGCTGTCCACCTGAAACTGTCAAAACATTTTAATCAGCTATACTATAATGTAAAATAAAAAGTTGGAAAGAGAATATTAAGCCTGAAATTGGTAAATTATAAATATTTTTAAAGAGTTTACAAAGACAGAAGAACAGTAACCCTGAAAGAAAATAACTCCCCAAGAAGAATATATGTAATTTTAAGATATCCAAAATAAGTTAAAATAAATATTCAGGCAAACCATTAGCCAACCTCTATTAAGGGAAGTATCAAAGCAAAAGAAATGATTTCAGACACAAGTTTAAATATTTAAGAAGAAATAAAGAACAGCAATAACAAAGTGGAAATATGGGTACATCTAAATAAATATTGACTCGATAAAGTAATAATAGTGATTTTTTTGAGTATGCTATAATATGAAATTAAATAGAAAACTAAACTTTTTTTAAAAATAACCTTTCCCGTGTTGATGACTGGCAAAACGTATCACAATATTGCAAAGTACTTATTCTCTAATTTAAAAATGGTAATTCTTTGATATGGGGATGTTACCTATGAGTTAGGTGTGTGTTAGCTAAGTTAGTTACTATTGTAGTAAACATTTTGCAATACATATAAGTGTATCAAATCAACATGTTGTACACAAACTTACATGGTGTTATATGTCAGATACATCACAATAAAGCTGGAAAAATAAAATAAGCAAATTCAGAATTTAAGGAGTAGATTTAGTAGCATTTAGAAACAACTGAATAGAAAATTATTGAAAGGAAAGTCAGAATAAAACATCTAAAAACAACTCAGAGAAAGTTTAGGGTTGAAAACAAAGAAATAAGATCAAAGGTATAGGGCAAAGAGTATCTGGCAGTTGTGTACTTGGAATTCCCAAAGGAATAGGCAGGATGAGGCAAAAGTATTATATAAAGAGGTAAGATTTTTGTTTTCTCCAAAATGGCAAAAGGTATCAAATGACAGATTCAAGAAATGTTTACAAATGACAAGTTTTTAAAAATTCTATACATGCTACCTGAACAACCAAAAATAAGATTAAGGTACAGTCTTAGCACAGCCAGAAATAGGAAGACATGGTACTTTCAAAGGCAACATAAACACTGACGACTAATATTTCAAAGCAGAAAGAGGAATCAACAGACATGTATATGTAGGGCTGAGTCATTTTGCTGTCCACCTGAAACTGTCAAAACATTTTAATCAGCTATACTATAATGTAAAATAAAAAGTTGGAAAGAGAATATTAAGCCTGAAATTGGTAAATTATAAATATTTTTAAAGAGTTTACAAAGACAGAAGAACAGTAACCCTGAAAGAAAATAACTCCCCAAGAAGAATATATGTAATTTTAAGATATCCAAAAATAAGTTAAAATAAATATTCAGGCAAACCATTAGCCAACCTCTATTAAGGGAAGTATCAAAGCAAAAGAAATGATTTCAGACACAAGTTTAAATATTTAAGAAGAAATAAAGAACAGCAATAACAAAGTGGAAATATGGGTACATCTAAATAAATATTGACTCGATAAAGTAATAATAGTGATTTTTTTGAGTATGCTATAATATGAAATTAAATAGAAAAACTAATAGCACGTAACTTGTTGGTGTTGGAATGTATAGTTATATTGTTCTATATATGCATTACTTAACAAGAGACAAAATAACTAGCTTGTATCAGACTTACAAGTCAGTGATGATACTTTTTCCTTTAATTGTTAAAAGTAAAATATAAATCTACCAACCTAATAGGAAAGAAATTGAATATTGAAAAAAATATAGTTGATCAAAAGAAAGGAGAGAGAAAAGAACATAGACTAAATAGGACAAATAGAAATCAAATGATGAGATGATCGATTTATGTCCAAATATATTCAGTAATTGCAGTATCTAAATGAAATTTCATCCTAAAATACAAAATTGTTAGACTGGGTAAAAGTATCAAAATCTAATGTGTTTTACTGGAAGAAAGGATCTTCCAGGAAACTAAAATCTAAAACTAAAATCTCAGAAATAATGTGCAAGTGTAGAATATTATACTCAGTAAAGCTTAACCGAGGGCATTAGTTTAACTATATTAATACCTGAGGAAGAAGCATCAGGGGAAAAAGTTGTATTTGAGATAAACATGGACATTTAATAAGCCTTAAAGCTTCATTTCGCCAACAATGTAGAAAAATGTCAACTCTTTACATGCCTCAATATATAGCATAAAACTCAAAGATTAATAACTAGGAGAAATAGAAACTATAGTAATAATGAGAGGTTTTAGCGCAGCTACTCTCCCTATAATCAAAGCAAACAGAGAAAATAGTAATGGTAAAGAATCTTTAAACAACACAAGTGTTATCTATTCAAATATATAAACCAATTAATCCAATAGCCATAATATATACATTACATTCAAGTGCACATAAGCATTTTATTTAATTGATAATATACTGAGTCACAAAATAAATCTGAACAAATATTTAAATGACTTAAAGCATTTGTAGTGTGTTCCTAACTATAGCATAGTTAAGCTGGACTTTAAATGCAAAAAGATAGCTTTAAAAAAATCTCCATATATTCAAACATTTAAAAATAAAATTACATTTCTAAGTTATTCATGGTTCAAGTAAAAAATAAAATCAAACTAATCAAATATGTGTAAATTGACTACACTATAACTGATAGTAAAAGTTCTTTTGTACAGCTAAACTTTCCTGTGAGGAAAATTTATAGCTTTAAATATGTGCATTAAGAATAAAAGGAATGCTGAACTTTAATTACTTAAAAAATGTAATTCCAAAGGTAGAAATAAAATCAAATTTTATATAATTTAAAAAGCAGAAATGAATGAAATTTAAACTCACAATAAAAAGAATTAACAAAGTTAAAATAGGTTTATAGAAAAGTTTGATAAAATTGATTATCTCTATATAATATACATCATATTTTGGTATATAAAATATGAGAGATTATAGCAAAAAGTGATAAAAACTGTTACCCAGTAGATGATAGAGAAATGAAATCAATATAAATAGATATGATGGAGAAATTTGACCAATAAACTTGAGAGCTATATATACTAGTAAGATTTCCATACAACTTATTAAAATCAACCAAAGAAAGAATAGAAAATCTGGACACTTGTAAATACTAAATAAGTTTGGTTTTTGATAAAGCCTTCATAAAACATGCTGAACTTAGTTGGCTTAGTAAATTCTTAAGGCAAAATATACAGTTGTCTTTAATATAAATAATAGAAACAACACACTGGTGATCAAAATGGAAGAAGAGTGTTTGTAATGTTGGCTTTGGTTGCCATAACAAAATGACATAGACTAGGCAGCTTAAACAACAGAAATTCTCACAATTCTGGAGGCTGTCAAGGTCAAGGTGCCAGCCAGTTAAGATTTTGGTGAGAGTTCTCTGGCTTGCTGATGGCTGCAGCCTTAACTGCCTTCTAGCTGTGTTCTCATGTGTGGAGAGAGCGGAGGAGAAGGGCATCAGTATCATCTGAAAGCTCTACTCTCATGACCTCAGCTAACCCTAATGTCTCAAAGGTCCTCCCTCCAAATACCATCACTTTATGGGCTAGAATTCCAACATATGAATTTGGGGGAGTACACAAATATTCATTCTGTAACAATGTTTGAATAATGTCTGATAAAGAACTCCAGACTTTTTATATGTTGCCTAGAGGTAGAGATGTATAGATAGTTTTGCCTAATGATTTGGCTTCTTAGTACATCACAAGACAAATTTCCGGACCACTGTCGATATTCAAGTAGTTCTGTCACTTACTAACAATGCAGTGATCGTCTCTGGGGTCTATGTCTGGGCTGTTGGGTTCCTAATCCTGTTTGTTCAAATTCTTTTCAGTTTACTGTTGCTTTCTAATCCATAGCATTCCAGAGAGTACATCTGACTGGCAGCCTAATTTTCTAAATATCTTTAGCTACACAGATGATAAGCTCCAAGCATAGATAAGGAAACTGGGACAATCATTTTCCCCCAAACCTTTCAAATATTTATCCCATGATTGGCTCTCATAATTATTCATCAATAACTTCAAAAAACAAAGTTTAAGGGAAATGATACCTCTGTATTTCGTTTAGACATTCTTTGCATTTTGATTCCTGAACTGTTTGATGTCTGGAATGAGAGGATGTTTTAGGATTTTATCAGCTTTTAAAATATGCTCTCTCTCTCAAAACAAAAAAAAATGCAAATACTTTATGATCTAGCTCATCTTGCACCCTTAAACAGCCAACATTAACAGTAGTACTTCACAGAGCAAGTGAAGAGCACACTGGAATGAAGGTCAATGACAGAAATGGGAAAAAGAAGGCCCATAATGCTCACACATGGTGATCGAGGGTGTTTGTAATGTTGGCTTTGGTTGCCATAACAAAATGACATAGACTAGGCAGCTTAAACAACAGAAATTCTCACAATTCTGGAGGCTGTCAAGGTCAAGGTGCCAGCCAGTTAAGATTTTGGTGAGAGTTCTCTGGCTTGCTGATGGCTGCAGCCTTAACTGCCTTCTAGCTGTGTTCTCATGTGTGGAGAGAGCGGAGGAGAAGGGCATCAGTATCATCTGAAAGCTCTACTCTCATGACCTCAGCTAACCCTAATGTCTCAAAGGTCCTCCCTCCAAATACCATCACTTTATGGGCTAGAATTCCAACATATGAATTTGGGGGAGTACACAAATATTCATTCTGTAACAATGTTTGAATAATGTCTGATAAAGAACTCCAGACTTTTTATATGTTGCCTAGAGGTAGAGATGTATAGATAGTTTTGCCTAATGATTTGGCTTCTTAGTACATCACAAGACAAATTTCCGGACCACTGTCGATATTCAAGTAGTTCTGTCACTTACTAACAATGCAGTGATCGTCTCTGGGGTCTATGTCTGGGCTGTTGGGTTCCTAATCCTGTTTGTTCAAATTCTTTTCAGTTTACTGTTGCTTTCTAATCCATAGCATTCCAGAGAGTACATCTGACTGGCAGCCTAATTTTCTAAATATCTTTAGCTACACAGATGATAAGCTCCAAGCATAGATAAGGAAACTGGGACAATCATTTTCCCCCAAACCTTTCAAATATTTATCCCATGATTGGCTCTCATAATTATTCATCAATAACTTCAAAAAACAAAGTTTAAGGGAAATGATACCTCTGTATTTCGTTTAGACATTCTTTGCATTTTGATTCCTGAACTGTTTGATGTCTGGAATGAGAGGATGTTTTAGGATTTTATCAGCTTTTAAAATATGCTCTCTCTCTCAAAACAAAAAAAAATGCAAATACTTTATGATCTAGCTCATCTTGCACCCTTAAACAGCCAACATTAACAGTAGTACTTCACAGAGCAAGTGAAGAGCACACTGGAATGAAGGTCAATGACAGAAATGGGAAAAAAGAAGCGCTGCTCTTATATTATTCTCTATCTCATGGTATTTTTCCTCTTTAACTCTATTAAACTTAAAGTAATTTGTCATTTGTTAACACGCAGGTAAAATTTGCTGATAGGTAGAAGCTGATTGATGATAGAATGCAATGGGATAGAGAAAAATGTAATTTTTTTCCTCCCTCCCTCTCATAGTAACATCAGTAAAAGATCTGAGGACAAATTTACTTTTATCCAGGCACTTTACTAAAATTTTTAACTTATGCTTCAGCAGACATTGAAAAAGTATCTGTCCTTTCTAGATCTTTTGGCATTTAAAAGGTGTGGAGTAACATGAAATATGCTTTCATTTCTTTTTTTAAAAATTTTGGCCTCTTTTATTAGTTTTTTATTTATTTATTTTCATCCATCTTTATTCCTTTTTGGCCTGTGTGGGCCTTCCATTGCAGTGGCCTCTCTGTGCAGAGCACTGGGTCTGGGCGCATGTGCTCCAGAGTGCTGGAGTATAATTGGACACACCCATCCAGCCACTCCACAGTACGTGGGATATTAGGCATTATTTTTTTTTCCGTTTTCTTTTTTGCCTCTAAGTTGTCCTTTATTTTTCATCCCTCTTTATTCTTTGGCATGTGTGGGCCACCCATTCAGTGGTCTCTCTCGTTGCAGAGCACTGGCTCTGGGCACATGCACTCCAGAGCACTGGCTCATAATTGGACACAGCAGCCCAGCTGTTCTGTGGCACATAGGATCTTCCCGGGCCAGGGATTGAACCAGTGTCCCCTGCACTGCAAAGCAGACTCTTTACCCAGTGGACCACCAGGGAAGCCCTCTTTCTGTTTTTCTTTTTTTATTAAAGTATGGTGTTCAGAAAATATATTTCCTAATCAACATATGGGCTACATTTTTTCTGATTGAGACTAATAAAATTTCCCAGTCTCAAAGCATGCCCACTGAATCAAGAGTGCTAGAAGAACCTTGAGAAATTCCAGTTTCAAAAAATGCAGCTTCTGCCTAATGTAGTCTTTCATTGCAAAATCAAACTTCATAAAAATTGCTTTACTCTTTTAAGAGCTAACACTGGAATGAAGGTCAATGACAGAAATGGGAAAAGAAGCGCTGCTCTTATATTATTCTCTATCTCATGGTATTTTTCCTCTTTAACTCTATTAAACTTAAAGTAATTTGTCATTTGTTAACACGCAGGTAAAATTTGCTGATAGGTAGAAGCTGATTGATGATAGAATGCAATGGGATAGAGAAAATGTAATTTTTTTCCTCCCTCCCTCTCATAGTAACATCAGTAAAAGATCTGAGGACAAATTTACTTTTATCCAGGCACTTTACTAAAATTTTTAACTTATGCTTCAGCAGACATTGAAAAAGTATCTGTCCTTTCTAGATCTTTTGGCATTTAAAAGGTGTGGAGTAACATGAAATATGCTTTCATTTCTTTTTTTAAAAATTTTGGCCTCTTTTATTAGTTTTTTATTTATTTATTTTCATCCATCTTTATTCCTTTTTGGCCTGTGTGGGCCTTCCATTGCAGTGGCCTCTCTGTGCAGAGCACTGGGTCTGGGCGCATGTGCTCCAGAGTGCTGGAGTATAATTGGACACACCCATCCAGCCACTCCACAGTACGTGGGATATTAGGCATTATTTTTTTTTCCGTTTTCTTTTTTGCCTCTAAGTTGTCCTTTATTTTTCATCCCTCTTTATTCTTTGGCATGTGTGGGCCACCCATTCAGTGGTCTCTCTCGTTGCAGAGCACTGGCTCTGGGCACATGCACTCCAGAGCACTGGCTCATAATTGGACACAGCAGCCCAGCTGTTCTGTGGCACATAGGATCTTCCCGGGCCAGGGATTGAACCAGTGTCCCCTGCACTGCAAAGCAGACTCTTTACCCAGTGGACCACCAGGGAAGCCCTCTTTCTGTTTTTCTTTTTTTATTAAAGTATGGTGTTCAGAAAATATATTTCCTAATCAACATATGGGCTACATTTTTTCTGATTGAGACTAATAAAATTTCCCAGTCTCAAAGCATGCCCACTGAATCAAGAGTGCTAGAAGAACCTTGAGAAATTCCAGTTTCAAAAAATGCAGCTTCTGCCTAATGTAGTCTTTCATTGCAAAATCAAACTTCATAAAAATTGCTTTACTCTGAAAATTTGATGGAACATTCATGTATCAAGCTAAAGAGGAAAAGATAGATGTGACAATTTGAAAGAAAAGACTGGAAAGATTTGCTATATATTTAGGGAGATATATTAAATCATCACATTTATATAAAATATATTTTAAAATTTATCATCCAAATGAATTCTCACATCTGTTATCAAGTCGTAGAAATATTTTAAATTAGGTTAAAGTAAATTTTACTCTAAAATAAAGAAATAAATATCATTTGGAATTATGTTGAATCTAAAGATGCTCCTCAAATATCCTATTTGGTACTCTAGTTTTGTTTCAGAAATATCAACATAATGTAGTTTTATAATCATTGATTTTTTTTAACAAAAAATGAATAGTCGGGCTTCCCTGGTGGTCCAGTGGGTAAGGACACTGCCTTGCAGTGCAAGGGGCGCCGGTTTGATCCCTGGCCTGGGAAGATCCCACATGCTGTGGAGCAGCTGGACCGATGTGTCCAATTACTGAGCCAGAGCTCTGGAGCGCATGTGCCCAAAGCCGGTGCTCTGCAGCAAGAGAGGTTACTGCGATGGGAGACCCACAGGGGCCAAAGAGCAAAGATGGATGAAAATAGATGAATGAAAGACCAATAGAAGTGGCCCGCCTGCCCCCCTCCCTCCCCGCCCCGCCCCCCCCAAAAATAAATAAATAAAAAATAATAAATGAATAGCGATCAAAAAAAAATCAGATAAAATTTACTGAAAATGTCATGACAAGTCTGAAATCTGTCAACGCTCAAGGTAAATTCATTGAAACATCCTTAAAGGCATTTGATAAGTGTGGTCACCATGTAATGAGGTGTACATAAAGGTTCTTATTCTAAGGTAGACTTAGTCCTTGGTAACATCCTTATAAAAGATTTTTCATAAAGGATTGAATTCTTATAATACCAATAGATACAGTTATAATCTGTAAAATGAATATATTTAGTCAATTCCTACCTACTAGAACAAAACTTAGGTTTTTTAATATAGTAGAATAAAGTATTTACCTTTCTTAATATAAGTAGTTGTGCCAATGATAAATATCATGCTATATACCCACTAACACATGTATAAAGATGTTTTCTTGCCTATCTGAGAATGTTTGCCAAGATGTGAAAAAAAAAATCATACGGTCTTTAATGTACTCATAGCATGTCTGTGTGAGAAGGTCAGTTCAACTTTTGAAATGTAGTTGGCTGGTTAAATATCGTGTGTGTGTGTGTGTGTGTGTGTATATGTATGTCTGTGCACCTGTATACTACTTCCGTACACATAGCTGTGTGTAAAAGTGCATGTGTATATCAGTTCATACATTTGTGTTTGTATCTATGTGTTGATATGTGCATGTGAATATACACATGTTGCGTTAATTCTCGTCATCTGGGAAACCTATGTCAAGATGGAATTAATGCTGTAAGAAATTCACTAGAAGTAAACATTTGTGAAGGATAAAGGAGAAAAGGACCTGGCGTAAATCAGGGAAAACATTCAAGGGTCAGTGTTGGTCTGACATCTGTGAGCTAAGAGAGGAAGGATGGAGGATGGAGTAAGAGGAGCCATGGAGCTATGGAGCCACTCTATTACAACTCACAGAAATTCTTAGCCAGGCTGATGGTAGCTGCAGAGAAAAGATTATTCATTGGAAGTATTCTGCGTGGCTGACCATAGGACTCTTACCAAGCCCAGTCATTGGCTAGGAACAGCCTGGAGAGATGAAGACCTTGGCTTTAACTCTGTAAGTGATCCTGGAGATGCAGCAGCTCAGAGCTGTTATCAGACAACTCCTCTTCTTATAGCAGGCTCTCCCTTGGCGATCTGAGTAGGACAGGCCCAAGGCTGTCACACACAGTACATATGTTGATATGTATTAAATTAGTTATTCTTCAGTCTTTCTCAACCTAAGATTGATTATTTATTACCTTCCCAATTTTTTATTCCTTCCCCAAGATTCTATAATGATTCAGTGGGTTTTCTAAGAGAGGTATGCATTGTTGAAGAGAGAAGTTATGTATGCCCCCAGATATTTCATGTCCTTTAACTATTTGTATAGGATAGAGATTATTTTATTTAAAATATTGTTATGTATCCAAGTTGGTTGAGAATTCCATCATTTCTTTTGCCAGAAAGATGAATTATCCTTGGAATCTTATTTTGTGTTGTTGAATATCACTAATAGTCCCTTAACTATTAGAAACACAAAGGAGTCTTATTGTTGGCAGTGCTCAGAAATGCTTAGAATGGAGTTGCATTTCAGAATTCCAAGAGGCTTACTTATGATTTAAAGCCCCATTCAACTACCAATGTCCAAATAAAAAGAAAGGGTAGGGTTTAGATTCAGCAGATAAATGTGGCCAGTGTCAGGAATAAAATACGCCAAGTCCCTGTGAGATAGCTGTAGATGAGGGGTCAGAAGGAAGCAGACCAAAGTCAGCTCTTGTTATGGAGGTATTGTTAATGCCCCCAATTCATACGCCGAACTCCTGATTTCTCATACAAAGGGATTTGGAAGTGGGGCCTTTGGGATGTGATTGTGTTTAGATAAAGTCATGGGAATAGAGTTAGCCTGTGAAAAGGAAAAGGGCTTCCCAGGTGGCTCAGTGGTAAAGAATCCTCCTGCAGTACAGGAGACACAGGAGATGCAGGTTCCATCCCTGGATCAAGAAGATTCCCTGGAGGAGGAAATAACAACCCTTTGCAGTATTCTTGCCTGGAAGTCATACGGACAGGGAACAAGCCATAGTCCATGAGGTCAGAAAGAGCTGGACACTACTGAGCATGCACGCACGAAAAGAAGATGAAAGCCTGAGCCAGCTTTTTATCTCTAAGGACACACCAAGAAAGCAGCTGCCTGTACACTGAGAAACCCAACCATTTTGTTCCCAACCATTCTATCGCCTTGATCTTGAACATCCAGACTCCAAAAATATGAAAATTGAAATTCTGTTGTTTAAACTATTCCATCTGTGGTATTTTGTGTGGCAG
The DNA here is from genome assembly GCA_022376925.1 of Tragulus kanchil. Lineage (NCBI taxonomy): Eukaryota > Metazoa > Chordata > Mammalia > Artiodactyla > Tragulidae > Tragulus > Tragulus kanchil. Next base: position 70,312,840 of record JAIOJX010000031.1, on the reverse strand, counting down.
CTTGAGCTAAGACAGCACTTTATCAGAGAAGCGAGGGAGAGGAGATGCATCAGCCAGTTCTGCTTTGGGGTGACTCACATGATCCTCCCTGCAATACGGAGATGCAGAAGTTTCCTCAGTGACAGGCTTCCAGGAGGGGGAAAAAACCCTGAGCAGAACAATGAATGGAATGCCAACCCTCTGTTGACCAAAAACTCTGCCACCAAAGTTTGGCAATGGAAGAGGAACAAATAGTGTAGCTGGTGGATGCATATCACTGACTTTCACTGCAACCAGGGAACCTGGGGACAGCATTAACCATCCACCTGCCCAGAGCCTGGGCAATATGTATTTGAGAATATCTTCCTTTTCATCCACTCTTGTCAAATAGAAGAACCTGAGAAAGAAGCACAGTTCTTGCAAGCATACTGGAGGGAGGAAACACTTGGCTGAGGGTTTCCATGGCCAGTTACTGGTATTCACTATCCTCTCCATTGTTCTCCCCCTGGTTGATACCACATGTGTTTACAGCTCAAACTTCACAGAGCACAGAGATTCTTTCTCCTGCCAAAGTGAACTGCTCGGATTTCTCCTTCAATATTTTAAGAATTCTTTAAAGTGAAAGTCAAAATAATCATATTAGATGTGGTTAAAGTGGCCTTTTAACATATAGTATTTTCAGTTTGCACATCCTTCATGGGTTTAAAGGGCTTCCCTGGTGGATCAGATTGTTAAGAATCTGCCTGTAATGCACCAGACCGAGATTTAGTCTGTGGGTCAGGAAAATCTGCTGGAGGATGAGATGGCTATGCACTCCAATATTCTTGTCTGGAGAATTCTATGGGCAGAGGAACCTGGCAGGCTACAGTCCATGGGGTCGCAAAGAATTGGATATGGCTGAGCGACTAACACATGAGTTTAAAGCTAAATATAGTCTTAGAAAAAAAAAAAAAAGAAAAATGATGATGTTAGGGACTCTCAACTACCTTTTAGCTTTTGATTTGAAATTTGCAAAAAAAAAAAAAAAGATAGTTCATTAAATACACATATCTGACAGTTGTTAAGATTTTTAAATGTATTCATTTGTAGAACAATATACTGATTGAGGTCATTTCAGTCTAAAACCTCATACAACAGTACTTCAAGAGCTTCAGAGACGAGTCTCTAGCCTTGTACTGGAGAACCAGGAAATCTGGAATCTTCAGATAAAGTTTAGATAAGAATTTTAATGTTAAGTGTTTATTTCACTGAAGTTGTTGGAATTCAGTCTCTCCTGCCTGTGTGATGCACTGTGATGTGTGCCAAGGGTGAATTTCTGAGCAACTGAATAATTTCTTTGCACTCTGGTATTAAGTGCTGATTAGTTCTATCTTCTCTGGCTTGTTCTTACAAAGGCTGCCTTGACATAGCCTGGAAACCTCTAGAAACAACCAGAATTATACAGTTAGAGAGAAAAAAAACAAATTTCCATTAGCACACTCTGTCTATACATAAACCCATATATAGTCCCCAGGAATGGATGATATATTTAACTATGTGAGTTCGTTCATTTTAATTAAAATGAATGTAGCCTTTTGATCTACGGAATAAACAATCTAACAATAGGAAAAATGCAATCTGTCGAGACATATTTGAGTTATTTTGCCGTAATTGGCTTGGCAGCAGCTTCAGTCACAGATTTCTGTTTCACAGATTGTCCCCAAATGAAAAAAGGTTTGCTTTTTTTTTCGAGACATTAAAAGAATGGCAAAATAATCATATTAGATGTGGTTAACAATATAGTATTTTCAGTTTGCACATCCTTCATGGGTTTAAAGGGCTTCCTGGTGGATCAGATTCTTAACAATCTGCCTGTAATGCACCAGACCGAGATTTAGTCTGTGGGTCAGGAAAATCTGCTGGAGGATGAGATGGCTATGCACTCCAATATTCTTGTCTGGAGAATTCTATGGGCAGAGGAACCTGGCAGGCTACAGTCCATGGGGTCGCAAAGAATTGGATATGGCTGAGCGACTAACACATGAGTTTAAAGCTAAATATAGTCTTAAAAAAACAAAACAAAAATGATGATGTTAGGGACTCTCAACTACCTTTTAGCTTTTGATTTGAAATTTGCAAAAAAAAAAAAAAAGATAGTTCATTAAATACACATATCTGACAGTTGTTAAGATTTTTAAATGTATTCATTTGTAGAACAATATACTGATTGAGGTCATTTCAGTCTAAAACCTCATACAACAGTACTTCAAGAGCTTCAGAGACGAGTCTCTAGCCTTGTACTGGAGAACCAGGAAATCTGGAATCTTCAGATAAAGTTTAGATAAGAATTTTAATGTTAAGTGTTTATTTCACTGAAGTTGTTGGAATTCAGTCTCTCCTGCCTGTGTGATGCACTGTGATGTGTGCCAAGGGTGAATTTCTGAGCAACTGAATAATTTCTTTGCACTCTGGTATTAAGTGCTGATTAGTTCTATCTTCTCTGGCTTGTTCTTACAAAGGCTGCCTTGACATAGCCTGGAAACCTCTAGAAACAACCAGAATTATACAGTTAGAGAGAAAAAAAACAAATTTCCATTAGCACACTCTGTCTATACATAAACCCATATATAGTCCCCAGGAATGGATGATATATTTAACTATGTGAGTTCGTTCATTTTAATTAAAATGAATGTAGCCTTTTGATCTACGGAATAAACAATCTAACAATAGGAAAAATGCAATCTGTCGAGACATATTTGAGTTATTTTGCCGTAATTGGCTTGGCAGCAGCTTCAGTCACAGATTTCTGTTTCACAGATTGTCCCCAAATGAAAAAAGGTTTGCTTTGAAATGTAATTAATATTACGTTCAGCTGCAAGACATTCTCAGGTTGTCAAAGGAATTTGATGGAGGTAGCTACAGAAAGTGAACAAAATAAAAGTGAAACTGAAAAGTAAATTAAGTCAGATTAATACACACAAAGGAACTGGACCAATAAAAGAATATCATTGTCATGAGCTAGAATTTACCTTCAGTTCAATCTCCCATGAGTGTTAAAATGTATGTATATGGCCAAATAATTCACAGGATTATGTTTATGGACAGTGATGGCCTCATTTTATCATTTAAACATGAATAAAGAGTCTGAGGAATATAGAAGCTATTCTCTTCTCTAATGCGACGGAACAGATTAGAAGCCATGGGGCCACATGTGGGGAGTTGAGTCACCTGAATTCTACATGCATTGATTAGTATTATTGATTATTTCCTTACTGTAATCATTAATCATCTTTTTGCTGCAGGCCTTTAAGTAAGTATTGAGTTCTATTGGTGAAGGGCATGAATACTAGTTCAGTACTCAATTATAAATACTTTAATTGCAGTATATTTCCATATTTCCTATAAACCCAACTATTCTATTTTAGTAGGGAGTATGGATCTATGCAAAACACCCACAAATAGAAATGTAGTTTCAATTCATCATCTTCAGAGATGTCCTTCTACTCAGTATATTTATTTATTATGGTTTTTAAGTTTTATTTATTTATTTATTTTTGACTGTGCTGACTCTGTTGCTACATGGGTTTTTCCTTCATTGTGGCAAGCGGGGTCTACACTCTGACTGGCAGTACTCGGGCTTCTTATTGAAGTGGCTTCTTTTGTTCGTGAGCCCAAGCTTTAGGGCATGAGGGCTTCAGTAGTTGCATTTCCTGGGGTCTAGAGCATAGACTCAGTTGTTGAGATGAACTGGCTTAGATGCTCCAAAGCATGTGGGATCATCCCTGGATTAGGGATCACACCCATGTCTCCTGCCTTTTCCACCAAGAGACTGTGAAAATCCCTGCCCGGCATATTTAAAACACCACTGCCCATGATACACCAACAATTAATTAAATATATGTGATACTAATTTCATACACTAGTGGAATCTGAAGTATCTTTTCTCCCCCTTTTGACTGGGGAAATTGTAAATACATTTGTATTTATTAGCTTTAACAGTTGACAGTAGTAGTTAATATATAGTCAGAAAAAAAGTTGCAATTTGCATGTAAGAAGCATATGGTTTATAAAAGAATAAGCGTAATGATTTCAATCTGCTCTACTGGTATTAGGCAGTTGCCTTGCAATATCTCTTAAAAAGGTACGATAGCTTCACAAATCAACAGGAACAGAGGTTTTTTTGTAGAGCAGAGTTTGTATCAGAAAATTATTTCATTCTGTGTTCAAAATCTGGATTGCTTCCTATTCACAATTAACCCAGTTTTCTGGTGACATATTTATCACTATCATTATGTGACCTAAATTAGCTTCAACCTGTGATATGTGGAAAATTTGAGAACATAAAGAAGTTTGGAATGGATCTTTTAAAAGGACAGGAAAGGGGAGTGATTGGAAATGTGCCTTGCTGTATATCCTGACTCTGGCTGGAAGACCAGCTTTTGAGCAAGCTGTCATTTTCCACATGGGAGTAGCATTGCTACAGTAAATTGCCAGATTTCATCCATCATAATGTCATGGCTCATATTAAAATGTCTTCAGGGACCAAAGGAAGGGATGGGTAAAAGACATCAAATCAATTTTCAGGCAATTGCTATGGTTTTTAGAAACTAAGCCATGTGTGATAGTGTTATGGCTGCACAAAGGAAGGTTATAAATAAGGGCCATACATCAAGGGAGGAAGTAATTTAGAAAAAGAAAGCTGATTTGCTTTTTGTGTGAATCTGAACATATGGTCAGGGTACAGCTGGGTTATCATGCTATACATTCTTATGAGAGAAAGGAACCATATCAACACCTCAGAAAAATTAACCCATCAACAGAGTCTTGCAACTGACCCCTCTGAAACCATGCATCCTTCTTGATCAGTTTATAAGGACTTCAGGTTATTTTTCTTTTGTTATTATTTGATCATAAGAAACCTAGGTAAGCATTATTTAGTGACCATGTTAGCCAAGAACTAACTTCTACAAAACAAGACTGTGAAAATCCCTGCCCGGCATATTTAAAACACCACTGCCCATGATCACCAACAATTAATTAAATATATGTGATACTAATTTCATACACTAGTGGAATCTGAAGTATCTTTTCTCCCTTTGACTGGGGAAATTGTAAATACATTTGTATTTATTAGCTTTAACAGTTGACAGTAGTAGTTAATATATAGTCAGAAAAAGTTGCAATTTACATGTAAGAAGCATATGGTTTATAAAAGAATAAGCGTAATGATTTCAATCTGCTCTACTGGTATTAGGCAGTTGCCTTGCAATATCTCTTAAAAAGGTACGATAGCTTCACAAATCAACAGGAACAGAGGTTTTTTTGTAGAGCAGAGTTTGTATCAGAAAATTATTTCATTCTGTGTTCAAAATCTGGATTGCTTCCTATTCACAATTAACCCAGTTTTCTGGTGACATATTTATCACTATCATTATGTGACCTAAATTAGCTTCAACCTGTGATATGTGGAAAATTTGAGAACATAAAGAAGTTTGGAATGGATCTTTTAAAAGGACAGGAAAGGGGAGTGATTGGAAATGTGCCTTGCTGTATATCCTGACTCTGGCTGGAAGACCAGCTTTTGAGCAAGCTGTCATTTTCCACATGGGAGTAGCATTGCTACAGTAAATTGCCAGATTTCATCCATCATAATGTCATGGCTCATATTAAAATGTCTTCAGGGACCAAAGGAAGGGATGGGTAAAAGACATCAAATCAATTTTCAGGCAATTGCTATGGTTTTTAGAAACTAAGCCATGTGTGATAGTGTTATGGCTGCACAAAGGAAGGTTATAAATAAGGGCCATACATCAAGGGAGGAAGTAATTTAGAAAAAGAAAGCTGATTTGCTTTTTGTGTGAATCTGAACATATGGTCAGGGTACAGCTGGGTTATCATGCTATACATTCTTATGAGAGAAAGGAACCATATCAACACCTCAGAAAAATTAACCCATCAACAGAGTCTTGCAACTGACCCCTCTGAAACCATGCATCCTTCTTGATCAGTTTATAAGGACTTCAGGTTATTTTTCTTTTGTTATTATTTGATCATAAGAAACCTAGGTAAGCATTATTTAGTGACCATGTTAGCCAAGAACTAACTTCTACATGGAGGTGTATTTTCCTTGAAGGATAGGGGGAGAAGGATTCACCCAATTAAGAGGCCTGCAAGGCAGAAAGCCTTCCATCCATAAAATTCCTTTTCCTTCCTAGTTCCTTGTTAAGCTAGAGGTAAAGCACTGCAGCCTAGATTTATTGGCACTGCCTCTACTCTGTAAACAGTCTGTCTTCCAAGAACTTAACCATCACTAAATAGGCCCTGTGTGGAGCGGAGAGAAACTTGTGGTATTTCCATGCATTGATATTAACTGAAAAAAAAGTGAATAATGTGACATGATTTTTCCAGAAGAATAAAACAATCTAAATATTTGTGATACTCTAACCTCCTATTGATACTTTAATCATGACAATATAGATGATATCTTTCTTTGAAACATTAGAAGCACAGTAAATCAGCATATAAACCACAATTCTTCCAAAAGTATTCCTAATATGTAATTTTTGCCATCCAATTTGAGGAAATATAGCTTTGTAAAAGTACTAATCTTCAGATGCTCTGTTTCTCCAAATTATTACATGCTGAAAGAAGTTGTGTTTCAGTTTTCTGATCATCAAAGTAAGTTAGTACATGTCCCTGCCCTCATGAAGGAGCTGTGGAGTAATATACTGATGATGCATTAGAGGATACACAACCCCACATATAATTATGGAAGATAGAATGTTAAAACACAGAACACTTTTTAAAGTTGTAATATGTGCTGAGATGATTAATAAGGGATCTAAGTTGGTTAAGTGACACGTGACAAAGTTTCAGAAAATAAACTGCCTCAGAATTTTGCAGTAAGCAGCTCAGTTGGAAATAGTTCTAATATGTGCTGGAAAAAAAAGAATAAAAAAGATGTATCTTTTGAATATTCAGTTATGCTTTATTCATGTCCAAATCAAAGGTTTCATAGACTCTTAGAGGTCAAAATTCGAGAAAGTCCAACCAGTTTTAAGGCAATGTAGATGTTTAACTGGACATAAACAAGATTCTATTATTTACCAAAAAAATAAATGATGCACCATGTATTTGCTGCACCATAAACATTAAAGTCCATTTTGCTGTGTTTAATTATGTAGTCATTTTTAATTGAATTTGCAGTTTGATTTGATTTGCAGTAGAGCGATGCAATATAATTCTAGTCTTGTGTTTCACAGAAAAGATTTGTTCAAAATGCATTTACTCTATATGTTTATTAGCAATACAACACAGTGAGATAGCTAAGTTTAAACTAGTCATTGATTTATGAAAAACAGGGATAGAAAAGAAATGAGGTATTTTGTAGAAGGTCTTGATAGAATTCTGTGACCAAAATGAAAATAAATCAACCAACAGCCTCTTTGCTGGTGTATAAATTTTTAAAAATACCCATCCTAAATTCTTCATAGGTAAAATAGAAACTTGTATGTTAATAGAACTGCCACCACCATTTCATTTATTTTCTGCCTTAGTTTTAAAACAATGGAGGAAGCATTAAATGAAGATTCATTAGAAATTAATGTTTTGTAGGTACTCACTTTTCAAAAATAATGAAAATTCTTGTAAGTTGAAACATTATTTATGTTTTAACATTTTATCATTATTTTATTCTTAATAAAGTGAGCTGCATATAATATAATGCTCAGTCTGAAGTCAAATCATTCATTTATTTAACAGTTGTTGAGGAATTGTTATATTATATAAGATGTTGTTATAATACTAGGAGTACCAATAGGAATAATGGGTATTTTTAGTGTTGTCGTTGGTATTATTGAATACTTCGCATGCCAAATTCAGTTAATGCTAATGATGACAGGATAGGTTAGTAGCTATTAATATCCCCATTTTCCATAGGGGAAAGTGGGCCTTTGAAAACTTGAAAAACCTTGCCTATGGGTACAAAGACTTTAACTGGGAAGTTCATCCAAGCCCTCCTGGCTGAATGTTTGGCTGGTCCAGCTCTCAAGGAGCCATATGTAAGGAGATAAGGTGATGAGGTAAAAATCCATAACACAAACTGGAGCATCTTGTGAGACAGAGGAAAGAAATCACATTAATGACAGCCATAGACTCTTAGAGGTCAAAATTCGAGAAAGTCCAACCAGTTTTAAGGCAATGTAGATGTTTAACTGGACATAAACAAGATTCTATTATTTACCAAAAAAATAAATGATGCACCATGTATTTGCTGCACCATAAACATTAAAGTCCATTTTGCTGTGTTTAATTATGTAGTCATTTTTAATTGAATTTGCAGTTTGATTTGATTTGCAGTAGAGCGATGCAATATAATTCTAGTCTTGTGTTTCACAGAAAAGATTTGTTCAAAATGCATTTACTCTATATGTTTATTAGCAATACAACACAGTGAGATAGCTAAGTTTAAACTAGTCATTGATTTATGAAAAACAGGGATAGAAAAGAAATGAGGTATTTTGTAGAAGGTCTTGATAGAATTCTGTGACCAAAATGAAAATAAATCAACCAACAGCCTCTTTGCTGGTGTATAAATTTTTAAAAATACCCATCCTAAATTCTTCATAGGTAAAATAGAAACTTGTATGTTAATAGAACTGCCACCACCATTTCATTTATTTTCTGCCTTAGTTTTAAAACAATGGAGGAAGCATTAAATGAAGATTCATTAGAAATTAATGTTTTGTAGGTACTCACTTTTCAAAAATAATGAAAATTCTTGTAAGTTGAAACATTATTTATGTTTTAACATTTTATCATTATTTTATTCTTAATAAAGTGAGCTGCATATAATATAATGCTCAGTCTGAAGTCAAATCATTCATTTATTTAACAGTTGTTGAGGAATTGTTATATTATATAAGATGTTGTTATAATACTAGGAGTACCAATAGGAATAATGGGTATTTTTAGTGTTGTCGTTGGTATTATTGAATACTTCGCATGCCAAATTCAGTTAATGCTAATGATGACAGGATAGGTTAGTAGCTATTAATATCCCCATTTTCCATAGGGGAAAGTGGGCCTTTGAAAACTTGAAAAACCTTGCCTATGGGTACAAAGACTTTAACTGGGAAGTTCATCCAAGCCCTCCTGGCTGAATGTTTGGCTGGTCCAGCTCTCAAGGAGCCATATGTAAGGAGATAAGGTGATGAGGTAAAAATCCATAACACAAACTGGAGCATCTTGTGAGACAGAGGAAAGAAATCACATTAATGACAGCCATGAACTTTTGAGGAGATTTTCTTAACATTGCTGCTGACATATCTTTGAGGAAACCACACAATTCTTTATTTCTCTGTTTTTTTTTGTTTTTTTTTTGTTTTTCTTTATTTGCCTGATCTATGGCAATATCGTTCCCATCACTTCTTTGTTGAGAAAAATGTTGAATGATTGGCTCGGATTTCTCAAGTACCTTTCTTTATGATAAGTAAACTACAGCTGCAATTGCTAGAGTAAGATTTATTGCCCTACCATGGTCATGCTTCAGCTTCGGGACTGCTATCTTTACAAAATCTCATCAAATAGCTTGGAAGAGGTACCCACCGGTGTGGAGACATTCTGAGTCTGGTGCACATTTCAACACAGGACTTCGCTCTGCGAGTATAAAGTATCAATATTACCTCCTGATCCCAAGCACTTTCGCTAACCATGATTTGCTTTTAAAAGCGTGTGTTTCGTTGATTGGCAGTATAACCCACCAGTAAAATAGGGCTTCCCAGATGGCTCCATGGTAAAGAATCTGCCTGCAAATGCAGGAGGCAAGAGAGACACTGGTTCAGTCTCTGGATTGGAAAGATTCCCTGGAGGAGGGAATGGCAACTCACTCCAAGATTCTTGCCTAGAAAATCCCATGGACAGAGGAACCTGGCAGGCTATAATCCATCGAGTCACAAATGAGTTGAACTTGACTGGACTGAGCAACTAAGCACACACGCACACACGCGCGCACACACACACACACACACACACACACACACAACCATTAGCATAAACTTTGAATTTGGAATCAAAACCAAAAGAAACTATTAAAATTGCCCAAACCAAGGACTGAATCAAATATTATATTAGTATTGATATGGTAAATTAAAGATAAACAGGCAGGTTATTTATATTAGTGGTGTAGGTACATGAAAGAAGGTAGGTGAGCAGCTAAGTAGGCAGAGAATGTAGAGTTAGATATAAATGAGATAATGTGCTTATGTCCCTTTTTTTTTGTTTTTGTTCTTTTTTTAGATCAGTGTCTAGAACTCTACCGATAGGGGGAAAATAGTATGATGGAGCAGCAGTTTAAAGGTTGTAGGGTCTAGAGTTACTCAGACACTGTATACACTTAAAAAGATCGACTGCAAAGAGGAGAAGCAGGAAACACACTGTGGGATGGAAGGGATGTCACTGAGCAAATACTAGCTCATAAGAACAGTTAGTATAAACATGTAATTGACTGTTTTCCAGACTGAGAAACACAAATCATAATTCTAATTTCTTCTGTAAAAATTTATAAATATCCCAAAGTTCAGTGCTATTTGGGTTGAGTGACCACATAATTTTTCATGTAACTCTGCTATTTAACAAAGGAGAAGTAATTAATAATTAAAACAGGACTGGGCCATTCCAGACATGTGAGGATGTGTCTTCATTCTTTATCTTGACATTTACACCACAGAAAATGTATAGTGATGATTCAGATGCATAAAGAATGAGTTCTTTGCATCAAGGAATAAAAATCAGACATTGGTGGAAAATTCTAAAATCTCTGAGTGTTATTTTTATTAAATACAGAAAACATTATTTTTCTGTATTTAGCATTTTTAAAAATTATTTTAAGTCTGTTACATTTAAAGTAAAATATTTTTTTTAATTGAGACTATTTTGGTGGTCCAGTGGGTAAAGAGTCTGCCTTGCAGTGCAAGGGGCTTTGGTTCGATCCCAGGCCTGAGAAGATCCCACATGCCGCAGAGTGGCTTGACTGCTGTGTCCAATTACGAGTCAGTGCTCTGGAGTGCAAGTGCCCAGAGCCAGTGCTCTGCAATGAGAGAGGCCACTGAATGGGAGGCCCACGCATGCCAAAGAATAAAGAGGGATGAAAAATAAGTGATGACTTAGAAGCAAAAAAGAAAAAGGAAAAAAAAAAATTAATTTTAAGATAAATTTTAAACTGTATTCAATGGAAATATATTGTAGAATAAAAATAATGATAAAAATATTATATCATATTAATATAGAAACATTTATTTAATTTTTTTCAAATAAAAAGTTTTTACTTTGCTGTATTTTATTTGTTCTGTGTAATTTTTGTTGTGGTTTTAAGTAAGGTTTTGTATTTTTATTGTTAAAGGTCTTTGAAATTCATTACATTATTTAAGATTTTGAACTTTAATTTTTTTTCCTAATTTTGGCCTTTTTCATTAGTTTTTTATTTATTTATTTTCATCCATCTTTATTCTTTGGCCTGAGCCTCCCATTGCAGTGGCCTCTCTCATTGCAGAGCATGGGCTCTGGGCGTTTGCACTCCAGAGTGTTGGCTTATAATTGGATACACCGGCCCAGCTGCTCCACAACATGTGGGATCTTTCCAGGCCAGGGATTGAACCGGCGCCCCTTGCACTGCAAGTAGATTCTTTACCCACTGAACCACTAGAGAAGCCTTGAACTTTAATTTTTTTAAGAGAAAAATGTATTTCAGCTTTAAGTCCAATTACGAGTTGAAACTGCTGCAACAGTAAAGCATTTAAATCTCTCTGTTGAATAGAGTTTTCATCCACATGTTATAAAAATATAAGACTTGACTTATATAATCCACATTCGTATCTGTGTTCCTGTCATAGAAAAGATTGATTTGTGCAGTATCTGAATGAATTTTCCTCATTATTAGCAAAATATTGGTTGCTGTAGTACTATGCATTGTAAGGAGGAAGGTGTTTGTCACTGAGGATGTGACAGTTTTTCTCACTGTATTGAACATCCCACTTACAAGCACACAAATGTTTAGACTAAAACCTTTTTAATTTACAACAAAAAAAGAAAATGCATGTATTACTTCCATTCTTCCCAGGAAACTCAAGACTATTTTATATAGAAAATTTACAGATGGCCCTTTCCAGGCATTGCGTTAACATGTGTGCTAAGTCACTTCAGTTGTGTCCAACTCTGTAACCCTATGGACTATAGCCCTCCAGACTCCTCTGTCCGTAGGATTCTCTAGGCAAGAATGCCAGAGTGGACTACTGTGCCCTCCTCCAGGGGAGAAATTAGACATGGCTTTCAAAGCAAAGGTGGTGGGTCTTAAAAGCTGATATGTGTTGGTGGGAGAAGTTTTGAAGTATCAAAACAGGATCACATTACGATTTGCATTTCACCATCACAGCCTGCCTCCCTGCCTCAGCACACAAGGTCACTATATTCTCTTCAACTTGATGGCTCTGGCATCTTCTGTCTGGCCCAGCATCACCTGCATCTTGGCCTGCCTCTTGCCAGCACTTTCCTCTTACCCTACTTATTAGGCAGTTATTTCAACTAGTCCCTGATTGCACTGTTTTCTCTCTGCATGCTCCTTCTCACCTAATTTTCCATTTATTTACTCTTCAAAGACTTCTTTATATTCATTGGTGAAGCCTGTACTTGGCTGTCAAGTTTGGAAAGAGTTATTTTCCCCTCCTATTATCATGATCATGACTTAGTGAGCAAGGCAGAGCGTAGCATTGTGGCTTTTACTTTAGACCTCTTAAAAGCATGAGTGTGGATTAGCACTGACTGAGTAAATGCATCTTAAAAAATGGGTTGTCTTTCACTATTTTTAATTTTGAGCAGCCAACTCTGATTCTATTGCTCTTGGGATTAGAGAATTTTGTAGAGTGAGAATGATTTCTTAACCCATTGATTTTCTATACCCCTTGACCTCCCAATCCTATGAAATTCTCTATTTTCATTAACCAAACCTTTTATTCTGTAACTCATTCTTTCCAATATTTCAAAAAGAAAGAGAAAAAGATTATTAGCAAAATATTGGTTGCTGTAGTACTATGCATTGTAAGGAGGAAGGTGTTTGTCACTGAGGATGTGACAGTTTTTCTCACTGTATTGAACATCCCACTTACAAGCACACAAATGTTTAGACTAAAACCTTTTAATTTACAACAAAAAGAAAATGCATGTATTACTTCCATTCTTCCCAGGAAACTCAAGACTATTTTATATAGAAAATTTACAGATGGCCCTTTCCAGGCATTGCGTTAACATGTGTGCTAAGTCACTTCAGTTGTGTCCAACTCTGTAACCCTATGGACTATAGCCCTCCAGACTCCTCTGTCCGTAGGATTCTCTAGGCAAGAATGCCAGAGTGGACTACTGTGCCCTCCTCCAGGGGAGAAATTAGACATGGCTTTCAAAGCAAAGGTGGTGGGTCTTAAAAGCTGATATGTGTTGGTGGGAGAAGTTTTGAAGTATCAAAACAGGATCACATTACGATTTGCATTTCACCATCACAGCCTGCCTCCCTGCCTCAGCACACAAGGTCACTATATTCTCTTCAACTTGATGGCTCTGGCATCTTCTGTCTGGCCCAGCATCACCTGCATCTTGGCCTGCCTCTTGCCAGCACTTTCCTCTTACCCTACTTATTAGGCAGTTATTTCAACTAGTCCCTGATTGCACTGTTTTCTCTGCATGCTCCTTCTCACCTAATTTTCCATTTATTTACTCTTCAAAGACTTCTTTATATTCATTGGTGAAGCCTGTACTTGGCTGTCAAGTTTGGAAAGAGTTATTTTCCCCTCCTATTATCATGATCATGACTTAGTGAGCAAGGCAGAGCGTAGCATTGTGGCTTTTACTTTAGACCTCTTAAAAGCATGAGTGTGGATTAGCACTGACTGAGTAAATGCATCTTAAAAAATGGGTTGTCTTTCACTATTTTTAATTTTGAGCAGCCAACTCTGATTCTATTGCTCTTGGGATTAGAGAATTTTGTAGAGTGAGAATGATTTCTTAACCCATTGATTTTCTATACCCCTTGACCTCCCAATCCTATGAAATTCTCTATTTTCATTAACCAAACCTTTTATTCTGTAACTCATTCTTTCCAATATTTCAAAAAGAAAGCAGACAAATTGAATTTGGATGAATATTGATTTGAAGTTTAGTTCAAGAAACAAACTTTGGACTTAGTTTTCCAAAAGCATCATTATGTGTTTTAGGACTGTAAATTCCCACTAGTATGTGCATTCCATGAAGGTAAGGGTTTTGACTCATAATTTCCTAGTCTGTCCTTGGTGCCTAGAATCCTGCCTGGCACATAGTTATTATTCAGTAGAAATATTTCAACAAAAAATATCATTCTTCCTAATCTGTCTTTATCGTTGTTAAGTTACTAAGTCGTGTCCGACTCTGCAACCCCATGAACTACAGCACTCCAGGCTCCCCTGTCCTTCACTATCTCCCAGAGTTGGCTCAAACTCATGTCCTTTGGGTCAGTGATGCCATCCAACCATCTCATCCTCTTTCACCCCCTTCTTCCCTTCCCCTCATTCTTTACTAGCACTAGCGTCTTTTCCAGTGAGTGGTCTCTCTGCATCAGGTGGTCAAATAGTGGAGCTGAAACCAAATAAATTTCACCAAAAACATATACAATTCACCCTTTTATATTTTTCTGAATAGCACCAGCTGCACAGAGCTGTGTTGTTGGAATAGCAAAAATACTACCTGCTTACAATATAAAACATAGTCACATTAAGAATGAACTCAACATAAGGAGCACTGAACAAATAGAAGTATTTTTATGGTAACTTGGTTAAAATGCAGTTTGAAAATGTAAATTCCATAATTTGATCTATGAACTAGGCACCCATGACTATATCCACACAGGGAGAGTGAGTGCATTCACTCATTCTTAGCACTTAGTCAGGGACCCTTGACTGTGGCCCACAGGCATCTGATGTGTGTAAAGGATTCTGATAGAGTAATCTCACTTCTTTTGACCATTCAGTTTATCACAGAGCTTAAAGAAATGTGTGCACATGCTTTGCAGTTACCAAATGGAAGTCCATGAGGGGGATAGGGTTCTGTACAGGAAATTTTGCCGTGTAAAGTTTTCAGAAGAGATCCAAATGCATTTGTTAGGTACCTTAACTGAAATTCTCTATTTTCATTAACCAAACCTTTTATTCTGTAACTCATTCTTTCCAATATTTCAAAAAGAAAGCAGACAAATTGAATTTGGATGAATATTGATTTGAAGTTTAGTTCAAGAAACAAACTTTGGACTTAGTTTTCCAAAAGCATCATTATGTGTTTTAGGACTGTAAATTCCCACTAGTATGTGCATTCCATGAAGGTAAGGGTTTTGACTCATAATTTCCTAGTCTGTCCTTGGTGCCTAGAATCCTGCCTGGCACATAGTTATTATTCAGTAGAAATATTTCAACAAAAAATATCATTCTTCCTAATCTGTCTTTATCGTTGTTAAGTTACTAAGTCGTGTCCGACTCTGCAACCCCATGAACTACAGCACTCCAGGCTCCCCTGTCCTTCACTATCTCCCAGAGTTGGCTCAAACTCATGTCCTTTGGGTCAGTGATGCCATCCAACCATCTCATCCTCTTTCACCCCCTTCTTCCCTTCCCCTCATTCTTTACTAGCACTAGCGTCTTTTCCAGTGAGTGGTCTCTCTGCATCAGGTGGTCAAATAGTGGAGCTGAAACCAAATAAATTTCACCAAAAACATATACAATTCACCCTTTTATATTTTTCTGAATAGCACCAGCTGCACAGAGCTGTGTTGTTGGAATAGCAAAAATACTACCTGCTTACAATATAAAACATAGTCACATTAAGAATGAACTCAACATAAGGAGCACTGAACAAATAGAAGTATTTTTATGGTAACTTGGTTAAAATGCAGTTTGAAAATGTAAATTCCATAATTTGATCTATGAACTAGGCACCCATGACTATATCCACACAGGGAGAGTGAGTGCATTCACTCATTCTTAGCACTTAGTCAGGGACCCTTGACTGTGGCCCACAGGCATCTGATGTGTGTAAAGGATTCTGATAGAGTAATCTCACTTCTTTTGACCATTCAGTTTATCACAGAGCTTAAAGAAATGTGTGCACATGCTTTGCAGTTACCAAATGGAAGTCCATGAGGGGGATAGGGTTCTGTACAGGAAATTTTGCCGTGTAAAGTTTTCAGAAGAGATCCAAATGCATTTGTTAGGTAGGGAAGGAGAAAGTGAGCCACACAAGAAAACTCAAGATTACTAGGCAGTAGAATGAGAGTAAGGAAGTTGATGGACAGAACTTTGTGGCAGCATCTCATGCACGCCCATGAGTAGGC
Organism: Tragulus kanchil; assembly: GCA_022376925.1. NCBI lineage: Eukaryota > Metazoa > Chordata > Mammalia > Artiodactyla > Tragulidae > Tragulus > Tragulus kanchil. The sequence continues at coordinate 70,296,486 of JAIOJX010000031.1, read as the reverse complement.
TCTGATAGCACTCAGACACCTCAGTCATGACCTTAACACTATTTGGGAGACTCCACTAGGCTTTTTTGAATGTTACCAATGGAGTTGAAATTATAAACTCTGTCTTGGTAAAGGCTGAAGTGTAATAAGTTTTTCTTTTTTTTTTGAGTTGGGGAGGGGACTGATTGGGGAGGCGGGTAGGTGGGCCATTTCTATTGGTCTTTCATTCATCTATTTTCATCCATCTTTGTTCTTTGGTCCACGTGGGCCTCCCATCGCAGTGGCCTCTATTGTCACAGAGCACCGGCTCTGGGCGCATGTGCTCCAGAGCTCCGGCTCGGTAATTGGACACATTGGTCCAGCCGCTCCGTGGCACGTGGGATCTTCCCAGGCCAGGGATCGAACCGGCGCCCCTTGCACTGCAAGGTGGTGTCCTTACCCACTGGACCACCAGGGAAACCCGTAATAAGTTTTTCACTTGGAACTTTGAGGAGTTTGTGGGTTTAACACATCTTATCTCTGTAGCCCTGATCCTGCTGGAGCAGCAGAACCTCACTCAAAGCACCTTCAGGAACTAGTTCATGGCTCAGTCCTTTCCTAAAATTTTGCCAGATTCTGATGGAGGAAACAGATAAAGTGAAATCTCTCAAATATATAGAATTAATCTCACTACATTTTCCCATTACCTGTATGTTGGGGTTTGTTACTTCCTTTTTAAACTGTGTCCTATGAGTTTTTGAAGAAAAAAAAAAGCTCAGTGATAACTGCTTATTTGGCAAGGAGGTGTTTTTATTTTTATATTGCAGGTGTGTATCTTCTTTAGAAAAGGCTATGGTTAAACAGATTTTTTTTGAGTTGAGTAATAATTGAAAAGTAAAATTGGAGGTCAATCCTATGGTGAAAAAAAGACCCTTCCCTAATGAAGACCCACCCACCTGAGCCACTTACTCAAATATAGATCCAGGAAGCATTTACTAGTCAACCCAGTGGTTCTCAAACAAGCCGCAAGAAGCTTTTTAAAAATATTTATTTCTGTGCTTCACCCCAGGCCAATTAAATTAGAATCTCTTTGCGTGGTGCCCTGGAAATAGTTTGAATTTAAAAGCTCTCTGATAGTTCAAACAGGAAGCCTAAATTGAGAGGAATTGATCACACCCTTTTCTAATCTATCACTTTCAAAGGAATTGCATTCCAGAAGTTTGGTGAGCATTTGTTTGCATTTGGGAATACATTTTCTCAAATGAACAATGTTATATATTGTGGTTAATTCTCTGGGCCTTTCCATAAAAGCCTAATTAAGTCCAATGTATCTGAAGCTTAGTACTCTGCTAATGGAATTATAGAACTTAATCACCATGTATAACAATGTTCCTTCTAAAATAGGCTCTGGACTGTAATGGGGAGGGAGGAGAATAGAAAACAAGATCACAGCCTGCAACCGAGACAAGCCCTCTCGTGCTGCTCACTCTGCAACCTCTCTCCACACCTGCCTGCCCTGCAGTTGTCAGGAGGCATGAGGACCCTGAATAGTGCCTGTCATATCCTTGATTCTCCTCCATCAGAATGTAAAACGTCAGCAGTTTCGCCTCCTCTGCCACACTAGTGTTTCTGATCAGGAGTTCCTTCCTCCTTTGGATGCACACATAGGACCTGGCACCCTATATTGCTGGTGTGAGTGTGTTTTTGGTGCAGTGTTGCTATTGCTGAAGTGGTTGATGCATTGCTTAGTTTAGTCTTTTCCTCCCCTAGTCTTCCTTACTGTTTTTTAAGTGATGAGGTTGTTTCTCTGCCATCAAAGTGAAATAAACATCCTATTTTTACACTTAGACACTATAAGCACAGTGTCCATATAACTTGTCCTCAGAAACAGGACACTTAGGAAAGTAAAAAAGGGGACTAAGTAATTGTGCTGGATAGCCGCTGGTAACAAGGAATGTTCATTCTCCTACATGTGGCTCATTGGCAAATCAAAAGAGTGATATCAGATTCGTTTGAGTAATAATTGAAAAGTAAAATTGGAGGTCAATCCTATGGTGAAAAAAAGACCCTTCCCTAATGAAGACCCACCCACCTGAGCCACTTACTCAAATATAGATCCAGGAAGCATTTACTAGTCAACCCAGTGGTTCTCAAACAAGCCGCAAGAAGCTTTTTAAAAATATTTATTTCTGTGCTTCACCCCAGGCCAATTAAATTAGAATCTCTTTGCGTGGTGCCCTGGAAATAGTTTGAATTTAAAAGCTCTCTGATAGTTCAAACAGGAAGCCTAAATTGAGAGGAATTGATCACACCCTTTTCTAATCTATCACTTTCAAAGGAATTGCATTCCAGAAGTTTGGTGAGCATTTGTTTGCATTTGGGAATACATTTTCTCAAATGAACAATGTTATATATTGTGGTTAATTCTCTGGGCCTTTCCATAAAAGCCTAATTAAGTCCAATGTATCTGAAGCTTAGTACTCTGCTAATGGAATTATAGAACTTAATCACCATGTATAACAATGTTCCTTCTAAAATAGGCTCTGGACTGTAATGGGGAGGGAGGAGAATAGAAAACAAGATCACAGCCTGCAACCGAGACAAGCCCTCTCGTGCTGCTCACTCTGCAACCTCTCTCCACACCTGCCTGCCCTGCAGTTGTCAGGAGGCATGAGGACCCTGAATAGTGCCTGTCATATCCTTGATTCTCCTCCATCAGAATGTAAAACGTCAGCAGTTTCGCCTCCTCTGCCACACTAGTGTTTCTGATCAGGAGTTCCTTCCTCCTTTGGATGCACACATAGGACCTGGCACCCTATATTGCTGGTGTGAGTGTGTTTTTGGTGCAGTGTTGCTATTGCTGAAGTGGTTGATGCATTGCTTAGTTTAGTCTTTTCCTCCCCTAGTCTTCCTTACTGTTTTTTAAGTGATGAGGTTGTTTCTCTGCCATCAAAGTGAAATAAACATCCTATTTTTACACTTAGACACTATAAGCACAGTGTCCATATAACTTGTCCTCAGAAACAGGACACTTAGGAAAGTAAAAAAGGGGACTAAGTAATTGTGCTGGATAGCCGCTGGTAACAAGGAATGTTCATTCTCCCTACATGTGGCTCATTGGCAAATCAAAAAGAGTGATATCAGATTCGTTTGCATTTCACTGCATGTTGGCAAAGGGTTTGAAACAAAGATTAGGAATCGGGATGAATAGGGAATATTACTGTTATCAAGAGAGAGATAGTATTAGGTAATGGTTCTTTTTCTGTATTGATTTTCCCATTGCCACCCAAATTGCCTCACTGGCCCAACTGCTTTGGTTTAGGATAATGAGATGGGGTTGGTGGATAAACAGGGGAATAGGATGAAGTGTCTGCCTAACAGTGGTCCCAGTGAAAGGAAAGATGGAAGAAAATGTCCCAAAAAGTTGAGAGAGAAGAAAGTTGTTGTCAGGGAGTTACTAAGAAATGTGTTGGTTATTTTAGGGGAGGGTTATTCATTTGTAAAGGATAAAAATAATTTAAAGTCGAGTGAAAACCATTCACAAATCTGAATGTTAAAAAGTGAATAAATTATACAGAGTCCTCAGGATGTGAGAGTTTTTTTATACCCCGTTCTTTGTTCAAAGAGACTGAATTGTTCTGGGTTATTTATGCTGCATCTTCTCCAGATGTCTTTCCAGGCCACCCTTTCCAATTGTATGCATATGGTTGGCATCTAGTTAGTCAAACCAAGATGGCAAGATCTGGTGCTCCCAACTCAACTGGGAGAGAGTCCATCTCTACTTATGTGGACATCTGTCAGAGAACATTTCTACTCCTTTCTACATAGCAAGGATGGGGAAAGAAAATAAGTATGTGAAATGTCAACCTCATGGCACATTGGTTTTTTTTGGATTTACTTCTTTGTCCCTCTGTGAGTTTCATTCATGTGACACCTGGCACAATTAGTCATCCAACATTATGTACTGGTATTTAGAATGTCTTCAGTTTTTGAGCAGTCTGACAATATGATTGATCTTGTCATTATTTTCTTTCAGTCTGAATTTATGATCTAATGATCACTTTGATCTTTAGGGAACATTCATGATGGAATTAGTTTAGCTTTTTTGGGAGAGGTCCCATTTTCCTCACAACACTTCCACTATTTCAAAGATATCTGACAACCAAATCAAGTCTCTTATTCCACATAGAATTAATAATACAGGGATGACCAGATACTATTATTTCATATAATTAGAAATGGTCTGCCTTAAAAATCAAAATATTTTCCTAATATTACAACATTTGTTTAGATTTCTAAGAAAAGTATGTCAAATGAATATAAATATCCACATTGACAGGGTATATAACAATCACTTCAAAAGGATATTTGATTATTTTAAAATAATTATGAAGTGTATACTATTTGCTGGGCAATTTCAACTTGATAGATGCTTTATTTGATTTTCATAGTCCCTGATGTAGCATTATTTTGATGAAATGAAAACTGAAATTCAAAAATAATTAAACAGCATTCAAAGATTATATAGCTTTAACTGTCTAAATCAAGATTTTAACAAACCTTATTTATCTTTTCTGATGCCAAAGCTTTGGTCTCCATCACTCTTCTCCTTAATCAACTGGTAGCATATTTTTCAGTCTCTCTGTATGTATGTATCTTTTTTTTTTTTTTTGAGAGTCATAGTCATTTATTTTTACTGTTTTTTTCTCATTACATTGGTCTAGGAAGAAAGAAGTCATGAATGTATAAAATTGTGCTACTCCATTGTCTATCTTTCAAGTTGCAATCCAACTTCCAACTGTAGGTTCTCCATCTTATTGTTAGGAAAAATTGACAGTTGCTGGAGGCCAGGGCATGGCAGGAGACCACTGTGGCTGAGGGCCAGGGACAAATACAGGAAACAAATATGGACTCGGCTGTGGAAAATTACATTCCAGGGCTCACATCTGGGTACCTGAGGATCCTCTCTGTAGATCATATGTGGAAGAGTCCACAATGGCTCTACAAAGTGATCAGGGATGGCGTAGGTGGGAGGCTGGTACACTGATTGTGGGAGGGCAGTCACTTCTGAGAAGTTCTTGTTCTCCAGCCTATGTCTGAAGATCCTGTGAAGCACCTCTCCATAAGGACATGGCAAGGTTGACATCTTGGTTTCTGGTTGGCTTCATGGATGGTCCAATACAATTCCTGGTGAAGCCCCCTTACAAAAAGGTCCCATTTTCCTCACAACACTTCCACTATTTCAAAGATATCTGACAACCAAATCAAGTCTCTTATTCCACATAGAATTAATAATACAGGGATGACCAGATACTATTATTTCATATAATTAGAAATGGTCTGCCTTAAAAATCAAAATATTTTCCTAATATTACAACATTTGTTTAGATTTCTAAGAAAAGTATGTCAAATGAATATAAATATCCACATTGACAGGGTATATAACAATCACTTCAAAAGGATATTTGATTATTTTAAAATAATTATGAAGTGTATACTATTTGCTGGGCAATTTCAACTTGATAGATGCTTTATTTGATTTTCATAGTCCCTGATGTAGCATTATTTTGATGAAATGAAAACTGAAATTCAAAAATAATTAAACAGCATTCAAAGATTATATAGCTTTAACTGTCTAAATCAAGATTTTAACAAACCTTATTTATCTTTTCTGATGCCAAAGCTTTGGTCTCCATCACTCTTCTCCTTAATCAACTGGTAGCATATTTTTCAGTCTCTCTGTATGTATGTATCTTTTTTTTTTTTTTTGAGAGTCATAGTCATTTATTTTTACTGTTTTTTTCTCATTACATTGGTCTAGGAAGAAAGAAGTCATGAATGTATAAAATTGTGCTACTCCATTGTCTATCTTTCAAGTTGCAATCCAACTTCCAACTGTAGGTTCTCCATCTTATTGTTAGGAAAAATTGACAGTTGCTGGAGGCCAGGGCATGGCAGGAGACCACTGTGGCTGAGGGCCAGGGACAAATACAGGAAACAAATATGGACTCGGCTGTGGAAAATTACATTCCAGGGCTCACATCTGGGTACCTGAGGATCCTCTCTGTAGATCATATGTGGAAGAGTCCACAATGGCTCTACAAAGTGATCAGGGATGGCGTAGGTGGGAGGCTGGTACACTGATTGTGGGAGGGCAGTCACTTCTGAGAAGTTCTTGTTCTCCAGCCTATGTCTGAAGATCCTGTGAAGCACCTCTCCATAAGGACATGGCAAAGGTTGACATCTTGGTTTCTGGTTGGCTTCATGGATGGTCCAATACAAGTCTTGCAGACTGAAGAGCATCTGGAGACATTTTCTTTTGCCCTTAATTATGCCCCTCTGCTTGAGATATCTGGCAATTATTTTTGATGCTACGTGAAAATTCTTTATCTCTTCACCTTCGAGGAGGCCCCATTCTTCTACAAAACTCCTAATCTCATCCTCACTCCAAGTTTTAACACCCTGGACTGAGGGCATTTTTGCTTCCTGGGCTTCTTTCACTTTCTCTACATTCTGGAGATGGCTAGTAATTTCATTCTTATTTGTCACTTTCTGCGTTGATCCTCTGAGATTTCTCTGTGACCACAGGGCCTGATCCAGGAGCTGAAGAGAGCTGGCACTACTCTACCTTGCTGGAATTCATGAGATCAAGTGGTCTCCTGAAATGTGTTGGCTCCTCTCTGGCTCTGGATGTCTCTCTGTATGTATCTTTTATATTAATTCTAGAGAGTTCTGAATAAGCATTTTAATTTTCATGTAGCTACTGATAGAAAGCTTGCTATGACTTTTGAAATTATTCAATCCCTGTTTGTGCTATAGAGATCTTTCTTGAGCATATTAGTGATTGGTTATTTGATTCTCCATGATCCCTACACAATGGTCAAACTTCTTAGCAAGATTTCAGAGGAGCCAAAAAATATACCCTCTTATCTATTCAACTTCACTTCCCATATATAGAAATATTCCCATACATAGAAATATTTCCATAGAAACACATGGAGTTCCTAGAACACTCTGGGTTTCTCACATGTCTGTGCCTCTGTATATGGCCTTTCCTCTGTGGTCTGTACTTTTTGTCTATGGTTTAGAATCCATTGTTTATCACCAGCCCTTTCTCCCTTTGCCTGAGTACCTCCTACACCACCTTTGAGTCTACCTTACAGTTTTCCTGTCTCCTAAGCATGCCTGTGTGCCCAGTCATTATACAACAAGGTCATGCTCTTTTCTTGCTTCTCGTCTCCCTACATCATGACTTAGCTTCAGGGACTATATTCTACCTACCCTTTAATTTCTGCACCAGTGGAGTTCCTGGTGTTTTTCTCATGGCTAATGAAGATGTAATGACTAAAACAAAAATAAATGTGTTTATAAGTTACATATGTAGTCCACTGCCCTCAGTAACAAAGCATTGTCAGTCTGGGTATAAGTCAAAACTTCAATGTGAAGTAATATTTTGCTTTACCTTGATGCTTTAGAAAAGTGAAATGAAACATTCTGCATCAACTCTTGGGAGTGCCAAAAGTTTAAACTCTTCATCCAATCTTTTTGGCAGTATTGATACTGCTTTGAATGTATTCATAATATTAGGTAACCAAGGTATATGATAAAAAATAAAACAGTAGTAGGAAGGATTTGTGGTACAGAAATAAAAGAGAGTCAACATGGAGTCTGAAGCAATAAGGAGCCCAGATTTGGGGAGTAAGCTGGTGGGGCTCAGAAGACTGGTGCCTGGGTCTAGAACAGCTTCTGAAAAGAGCGTCACACTAGCAGTTGCAATGCTGCTTCCCGGTGCTCCCGTAAGTCATGCTCTTTGGAAGTAATGAAATATGGGTATTTTTATTGTTAAGAGTGCCATCATCTCAGACATGAGAAAGGAGTTCTTTCTCTGTGGTCAGCTGTCTTTCCCACCCTTCTCCTAACCTCTTCCACTTTTTCCTGCTCTGCCTCCCAGTTGCCTCTGTCCAAGCTGTCTTATGAAAAACTCCTATTTTCTGAACTATTTTATCTGTATGCTAATTTATTCTGGTCGTTTAATGGCAAACCAGTTAAAAATTCAACATAGCATCCGATACATTAGCCCTTGAGGACATGGCTCCAAGACTTTTGCTCAGTTTTCTGTTTATAAAAATTCTTATATAAATAGCTACTGATGTATTTCAATCCTCCAATGTATAAAAGGGAATAATGTTTATTTTTCTCCAAGCTCAATGCATTCTCATCTTTAAAGTGTTCATTTAAATGTGTTCCTTAGGAGAAACTTAATAGACTGCTTACCACATTCTCCATGTATAAGTTATTGTTAATGTCTCCCTTTGACTAACCATCTACTGTTTTCATAGACCTGGAGAGCACTGAAAGGCAGATTTAGAGGACTGGGAGCCCCTAGAGGGGACCTTGGAGGAAATTTCTTATCAGAAATAATGAGATTGATCCTTGGGGTATAGGAGACTCTCTAACAATTGAGACTGTCTAACAACTTTCCCTCATGGAAAGTTAGTCCAAGACAATAGGATGGTGTTTAAGTAGTGTGTGCATGCAGTGGGTAGTGCATAAGTGCCTGCAGGACCACTTCCTCTCAGGTCTCTATAGTAATTAGGGTGTGGTGTGGAAGACAGAGTCAGGAAGGTCTGGGCTAGAACAGTAGTTATCCCATTTGCTGTCTGTTGTGTTCTTGGATAGGTAACTTCTCTGCTCCCATGAGCAGAATTATACCTGTAACCTAAAAGGATTACTCTAGTGTTTAAGAAAGCAATCAAACAAATTAGTTATTATAGTGACTACTTACAAACTTTCATTTTCTGAGGCTCATGTTTGCCTGACTCTTGGAGAGGTTAGTTGGCTGCTATACTACTTACAGTATAAATCTGTTTATTTCAGGGTCATTTTTGACATCGATCAAACCCCTTCCAAAGCATAGGGCCCAGAACTAGAAATTGCTTTGGCCAGTGACCAAAAAGTCACATTCTACCGAGAGTTGTTTGTCAAGGAGACCTAAAGGCATACTGGTGGAAGAATGAAAGTTTCACTAAATACATATTACAAGTTCGGTGGTTGGTTGATTTGGTAGGTATGGAACCCTGGATATGGAGGGCTGCCTATAAAGGTATACACTGATTTTTTTTTTTTTTAAACATTTATTTATTTATTTTGGAGGGGTGGGAGGGAGAGGGTGGGCAGGCCACTTCCACTGGACATTCTATATTTTAAATTTTAAAAATTTTAAAAGCTACTGATGTATTTCAATCCTCCAATGTATAAAAGGGAATAATGTTTATTTTTCTCCAAGCTCAATGCATTCTCATCTTTAAAGTGTTCATTTAAATGTGTTCCTTAGGAGAAACTTAATAGACTGCTTACCACATTCTCCATGTATAAGTTATTGTTAATGTCTCCCTTTGACTAACCATCTACTGTTTTCATAGACCTGGAGAGCACTGAAAGGCAGATTTAGAGGACTGGGAGCCCCTAGAGGGGACCTTGGAGGAAATTTCTTATCAGAAATAATGAGATTGATCCTTGGGGTATAGGAGACTCTCTAACAATTGAGACTGTCTAACAACTTTCCCTCATGGAAAGTTAGTCCAAGACAATAGGATGGTGTTTAAGTAGTGTGTGCATGCAGTGGGTAGTGCATAAGTGCCTGCAGGACCACTTCCTCTCAGGTCTCTATAGTAATTAGGGTGTGGTGTGGAAGACAGAGTCAGGAAGGTCTGGGCTAGAACAGTAGTTATCCCATTTGCTGTCTGTTGTGTTCTTGGATAGGTAACTTCTCTGCTCCCATGAGCAGAATTATACCTGTAACCTAAAAGGATTACTCTAGTGTTTAAGAAAGCAATCAAACAAATTAGTTATTATAGTGACTACTTACAAACTTTCATTTTCTGAGGCTCATGTTTGCCTGACTCTTGGAGAGGTTAGTTGGCTGCTATACTACTTACAGTATAAATCTGTTTATTTCAGGGTCATTTTTGACATCGATCAAACCCCTTCCAAAGCATAGGGCCCAGAACTAGAAATTGCTTTGGCCAGTGACCAAAAAGTCACATTCTACCGAGAGTTGTTTGTCAAGGAGACCTAAAGGCATACTGGTGGAAGAATGAAAGTTTCACTAAATACATATTACAAGTTCGGTGGTTGGTTGATTTGGTAGGTATGGAACCCTGGATATGGAGGGCTGCCTATAAAGGTATACACTGATTTTTTTTTTTTTTAAACATTTATTTATTTATTTTGGAGGGGGTGGGGAGGGAGAGGGGTGGGCAGGCCACTTCCACTGGTCTTTCATTTGTCTAGTTTCATCCATCTTTTTTGTTTTTTGGCCTGTGTGGGCCTCCCATCGCGGGGGCCTCTGTTGTCGCAGAGCACTGGCTCTGGGCGCATGCGCTCCAGAGCTCCGGCTCGGTAATTGGACACATGGGTCCAGCCGCTCCGCGGCACGTGGGATCTTCCCAGGCTAGGGATCGAACTGGCGCCCCTTGCACTGCAAGGTGGTGTCCTTACCCACTGGACCACCAGGGAAGCCCCTACACTGATTTTTGATTAAGTGGAGGTTGGATACCCAAACCCCCAGAATCAACTGCATTTGTTATTGGGGTTAAAGGTGCTATCAATAGCATTGATTATTGTGTGTTGCCTTATTAAATAGATAATAGTTTCTTTCTGAGATTGTGGTCTCTGAAAGAGAATTGGTCATGACCTGTTTGATTCAGGGAGTGATAATGAGTCTAACTTTCAATATATTGAATCCAAAGTGCTTTCTCAGTAATCAAGAGTACTATAGCTGCATTTTTAGACAGATAGTCTAAACTTAGATGAAGATTATAAATATGTGAGTTATTTGTGAGCAGATAGTAATTAAAACCAAGGGTGTAAAAGACAGCCCCAAAGATGAAGAATAAGAATAGATGAGAAGGCCTGGGACTGTGGCTGGAGAGAGGTAAATATTTCATGTTAAGAGGTAAAATAAGAGTTGGTAAGGCATGGAGAATGAGCAATCAAAACCGTTGCTGAGAGGACCGGTTTTGAGTTGCTGAGTGGTGTCCGACTCTTTGCAGCCCAATGAACGGCATGATGCCAGGCCTCGCTGTCTTCCCCTAGTTCCTGGGGTTTGTTCAAATTCATGTCCATTGACTCAGTGATGATGTTATCTCAGTGACCAAAAGTCACATTCTACCGAGAGTTGTTTGTCAAGGAGACCTAAAGGCATACTGGTGGAAGAATGAAAGTTTCACTAAATACATATTACAAGTTCGGTGGTTGGTTGATTTGGTAGGTATGGAACCCTGGATATGGAGGGCTGCCTATAAAGGTATACACTGATTTTTTTTTTTTTTAAACATTTATTTATTTATTTTGGAGGGGGTGGGGAGGGAGAGGGGTGGGCAGGCCACTTCCACTGGTCTTTCATTTGTCTAGTTTCATCCATCTTTTTTGTTTTTTGGCCTGTGTGGGCCTCCCATCGCGGGGGCCTCTGTTGTCGCAGAGCACTGGCTCTGGGCGCATGCGCTCCAGAGCTCCGGCTCGGTAATTGGACACATGGGTCCAGCCGCTCCGCGGCACGTGGGATCTTCCCAGGCTAGGGATCGAACTGGCGCCCCTTGCACTGCAAGGTGGTGTCCTTACCCACTGGACCACCAGGGAAGCCCCTACACTGATTTTTGATTAAGTGGAGGTTGGATACCCAAACCCCCAGAATCAACTGCATTTGTTATTGGGGTTAAAGGTGCTATCAATAGCATTGATTATTGTGTGTTGCCTTATTAAATAGATAATAGTTTCTTTCTGAGATTGTGGTCTCTGAAAGAGAATTGGTCATGACCTGTTTGATTCAGGGAGTGATAATGAGTCTAACTTTCAATATATTGAATCCAAAGTGCTTTCTCAGTAATCAAGAGTACTATAGCTGCATTTTTAGACAGATAGTCTAAACTTAGATGAAGATTATAAATATGTGAGTTATTTGTGAGCAGATAGTAATTAAAACCAAGGGTGTAAAAGACAGCCCCAAAGATGAAGAATAAGAATAGATGAGAAGGCCTGGGACTGTGGCTGGAGAGAGGTAAATATTTCATGTTAAGAGGTAAAAATAAGACTTGGTAAGGCATGGAGAATGAGCAATCAAAACCGTTGCTGACATTACCGTTTTTGAGTTGCTCAGTTGTGTCCAACTCTTTGCAGCCCAATGAACTGCATCATGCCAGGCCTCCCTGTCTTCCACTATTTCCTGGGGTTTGTTCAAATTCATGTCCATTGACTCAGTGATGATGTTATCTAACCATCTCATCCTCTGTCACTCCCTTCTGTTTTTGCCTTCAGTCTTTCTCAGCATCAGGATCTTTTCCAGTGAGTTGACTATTCATGTCAGGTGGCCAAAGTGTTGGAACTCAGGCTTCAGCATCAGTCCTTCCAATGGATATTAAAGGTTGATTTTTTTCTTTAGTTTGACTGATTTGATCTCTTTCCAGTCCAATGGACCCTCATGAGTCTTCTCCAGCACCACAATTCAAAAGCAACACTTCCTTGGTTCTCTAAACTTTAGGAGACACAGAGAATGAATCATAATGGAAACAGTGGATTTCAGATGGTGGTAGTGTGTCAGTACAGGTTCATCAGCAGTGACAAGTGTACCACTCTGGCAGGGATGCTGACAGAGAGAAGTCATTTTGTGGGGAGAGCAGGGATTTGGGAGATATCTCTGTATCTTCCCCTTTAGTTTTTCTGTGAACCTTAAAATGCTCTAAAAAATAAATCCTTCATAGCAGTAACTTTAAAAATTGATGGGGCTTCCCCTGGTGGTCCAGTGGGTAAGGACACCGCCTTGCAATGCAAGGGGCGCCGGTTCGATCCCTGGCCTGGGAAGATCCCACGTGCCGCGGAGCGGCTGGACTGATGTGTCCAATTACCGAGCTGGAGCTCTGGAGCGCATGCGCCCAGAGCCGGCTCTCTGCAACAACAGACGCCACCGTGATGGGAGGCCCACAGGAGCCAAAGAACAAAGATGGATGAAAATGGACAAATGAAAGACCAATAGAAGTGGCCCGCCCACTCCCCTCCCTTTCCAACCTGACCCCCACCCTAAATAAATAAATAAATAAATCTTTAAAAAAAAAAAAATTGATGGAGGCTAAAAAAAGGAAAGCATGTGGGTTATACAGCCAACATAAAAGAGTTTTTTTTAAGAAAGTTCATAGTGTCACTATGCTACTTGCTACTTGCCACTATGTCACTTGCTACTAAGAAGTCAGATCAGCTGGATTGCCTGCTGAATGGAGTGATGTAACCATGTGGAAGGAACATTGGGAAAGGTGAAGAAGGTGGGATGAGATATATATTTATTTAATATCATGTATTCATAATGTTTTCTTTTCCATTTCATAATAGGCTTGTGAAGCTATTTCCATGTTGTTAACATTCTTCTAGCAGAACTATACCATAGTTTATCCAATGCATTTCATGTTATTGGCCATTTAGTTTGATTCTAACTTTTTTGCCACTATAAACAACCCTATAATGAGCACCCTTGTAGCTGTGTCTTTATGAATATAATTATGTCCTTGGGCTACATTTCCAGAAGTGTAATTGCTAGGTTAAAAGTTGTTCTGCTTTTTAAATACAGGGTTATATAATCACTAGAATGTTATTACCAAACCACTTGGGGGCTAAGGCTTCATGGTCTCCTGATGTCTTTTCTCTAGGGAATGAAGTGAAACCAAAGTGATTTTTTCATTGATTATCCACTTTTTGATAGGTCTATACATGCTTCTGAGATGAGTTTAAGTTGAACCACTATATAAAATTTTACTTCCAAAAATACAATCTATTATCAACATTTTGTTACCGCTTATTGTATGGCAGGAAAGAAGTCTTTTTAAGTTGATGGATAAATAGATGATAGATACAGATAAAAAGAAAAATACATGGGCAGATGGAAGACTAGAGATAGAGAGATTGATCTAGACATAGGTAGGTGATTAGATAGGTAGATAAGTCATAAGTTAATGTATATGTACAGACAGACATCACATAGATAAGAAGGTCCTGAGCACACTGAACTTTGGGAAACTGTGCACGATCTGTTTCTTATCATCCTCAATCAGGTTATTTTAATTGTGCCATGTTTCTCTGTTGGTTACTTAGTTTGACTGAGTGTGCTTTCCTCCATTGAAATTTACACATGACACTTAGAATCCATAGTCAGTATAGGGACCTACTATTTTGGGACATTTTTTTTCTTTCTCTTGTCTTTGATGAACACTTTGGTTAGATATTTTCTAAGACCCCTTCCAGCTTGAAAATTATTTTCTTCTCTTGACACTCTTTATTTTTTAAAGTATTGCTTTTACATGATTATAATTTCTAAAAGTGTAGTATATATTTCCCAAGGTAGAATTTCTGTTTGTTCCTGTCTCATTTTGAGCTATTAAGGCTTGCCTGACTTGCAGCAGCATGGTATTCTAGGGGTTACTCACACAGAAACAGAAACTGGAAGGTAGTTTCTGAATCTTATGCAAATCTCATATGCTGATACTAACATTATAATGAAATATGTCATCACTATACTTGCCCCATAGCTCAAAATCAGCTTGATTACTACTCACATTACTTATTCATATATTGATAAAGTTATAAAGATATCGACCTATGTTTAGCATTTCCTTCAGATGACAGACTTACTGTAGTCTAAATTGCCATTTTCAGTATGAAATAAAAATAAATTAATTCTCTTTCATCTGTGCATTTGTCTTCTAAACATTCACCAGCAGAGACTTTCTTATATAGCGAATGGGCTTGGTTTGCTTCCAAGCAGTATTCTGTGAAACTGAATTTGGTTTCATAATTTCAAACAGAGCAGAAATATCATGAGTCTTATTTTCCCTATTCTGAGAAAACAAAATTTGTTAATCCTCTGCATAACAGAGTTAAATCGAATGATTTAGACTTGGAGAAATTATAATTCTAGTGTCTGGGAACATATTCCTTCTGATTTTCTTCTCTGTTGTGCTGCTGACATTTTAAGTGACCTGAAGTAAGACTATAAATGCATGATTTCCCTTTAGTAAATGAGTATTCTATGGAGTTTCACAGGGCTTTGTGTAAATTGTTATCTTGTTGAGAGCCCTGTGTGGGAATAATACTTTAAAATTGCATTTCTCTTGCCCATAGTTTTGAAAAAAGCTATCTCACAGTATATTTTAGCACATTTTTTTTTTTTTCTCTTGTCTTTTGACTGATGATGTGCTTTCCTCCATTGAAATTTACATGACACTTAGAATCCATAGTCAGTATAGGGACCTACTATTTTGGGACATTTTTTTTTTCAATTGTCTTTGATGAACACTTTGGTTAGATATTTTCTAAGACCCCTTCCAGCTTGAAAATTATTTTCTTCTCTTGACACTCTTTATTTTTTAAAGTATTGCTTTTACATGATTATAATTTCTAAAAGTGTAGTATATATTTCCCAAGGTAGAATTTCTGTTTGTTCCTGTCTCATTTTGAGCTATTAAGGCTTGCCTGACTTGCAGCAGCATGGTATTCTAGGGGTTACTCACACAGAAACAGAAACTGGAAGGTAGTTTCTGAATCTTATGCAAATCTCATATGCTGATACTAACATTATAATGAAATATGTCATCACTATACTTGCCCCATAGCTCAAAATCAGCTTGATTACTACTCACATTACTTATTCATATATTGATAAAGTTATAAAGATATCGACCTATGTTTAGCATTTCCTTCAGATGACAGACTTACTGTAGTCTAAATTGCCATTTTCAGTATGAAATAAAAATAAATTAATTCTCTTTCATCTGTGCATTTGTCTTCTAAACATTCACCAGCAGAGACTTTCTTATATAGCGAATGGGCTTGGTTTGCTTCCAAGCAGTATTCTGTGAAACTGAATTTGGTTTCATAATTTCAAACAGAGCAGAAATATCATGAGTCTTATTTTCCCTATTCTGAGAAAACAAAATTTGTTAATCCTCTGCATAACAGAGTTAAATCGAATGATTTAGACTTGGAGAAATTATAATTCTAGTGTCTGGGAACATATTCCTTCTGATTTTCTTCTCTGTTGTGCTGCTGACATTTTAAGTGACCTGAAGTAAGACTATAAATGCATGATTTCCCTTTAGTAAATGAGTATTCTATGGAGTTTCACAGGGCTTTGTGTAAATTGTTATCTTGTTGAGAGCCCTGTGTGGGAATAATACTTTAAAATTGCATTTCTCTTGCCCATAGTTTTGAAAAAAAAGCTATCTCACAGTATATTTTATACATACGATGAACTTTTACTTCCTCTCTTCTCCCCTGCCAGCTCATCCACTCCAAACCATCTTAGAGGAAAATATCAGTGTGAAAGTACTGTGGAAAATGTAAAGTACCCCACAAGTGCAAAAGTTGCTTATACTGCTAACTCCTGAGTATGGTATAATTTATAAATAAAAGCTAATAAAGACTTTTAGAAATAAAATTAATCTTCCTGGGAGAGGTTTTCCATTGAAAGAAGTGTCTTTTGTATGTTAGCTTTTTTAACAGTACTTTTTTTCTTTTAAGTCAATGGGTTGAATTCAGTTAAGTTACTGCTTTGAATATGAGGGCACACTTTTTGTGTCTTTAGAAATTTAAAGTATACAGACTAATGTAATGATACAGTTCTAATGGCCTATAAGATCACATGTCTAAAAATGGAATTTTGCATATTTTGCCATCACGCTTCAGACTTCCTTAATGCAGGCAACTCATTCTATATGTTTCCAATAAATTCAGTTCAACTCAAGGATGTCTTGGCCATATTTAAATTCCGTACTTCTTCTGTTTACTTATCCCCATTCTTTCGTTCTTTCTGATGCTGTTGTAAATGGAATTGTCTTCTTAACTGTTTATTATTCTGGCAGTCATTCTTGGAAGTCAAACTTAGAGCCAACTCATTCAGTTCTTTGAACGTTATTTTAATTCTTCACATTAAACCCTTCCTGCTTTAAAAAAAAAAAAATGTCTTGCCATGGTGTCTCTTTGAAAAGTCATGACTTTAGATTAGATAGGGGGTATACTTTTATAAATACCTAACCTCAGTGATCAACTTTAGTAATTCTCTAGAGGCTTGTGACAAGTATCAGTGAGCGAGACAATTGGAGTTACAGGAGGCACTAGATGGCTCGGCAGCACCCCCTTGTCTGCACCGTGCAGTCTGTTAGGCTTGTGTGACCGTGTCATCTGCAGAGACGAGCAGTTAAAGCCCCTTGTGGTCACTACGCTGTGTGCCCCCCACATCCTGAAACTTCAGGAAGAAGCCCTCCTGTTGTAAAATCAGAAACCTCAGTTTTCTTTCCACATTGTGTTAACCTCTCAGGAGTGTTTGATTCTTTTAGTCCTGACAGCAGATAACAAAGCATCGTTCTCCTCGGCTTTTATGCCAAAACTATCTTCTGATTTTTCCTTTTAATTCTGCAGAACAGCTTCTTTGTTGGCTCCTTTATCCTCTAACTCCACATATCCTTTCTCTGCAACCCTGTGACAGCAGAATATGCTGCCTGATAACTTCAAAACCTATGGATCCAGTCTGAATCCCTTTCTCTGGATGGATCCACCCCTCCAGCTGCCCTCCCACTTTGATTGTTAGGGTGGTAGGCTATTAAAGTGTTAACACTGCGGCCGGAGATTCCCCAGCACTAAATAATCATAAGAAAGGGCCAAGTTGTTAGGGTCAACACCGCAACCAGACTCCCGGCACCAAATCAGGGGGTCAGTTGCTTACCTGCTGGTGCCTGAGAATCTCCCTAGACCTGCGATAAGGAGATAGCCTTGGCCATAAAAATTCCTCACAAAGTGTCAAGAATTTCACACCCCCAGCCCACAGCCACCTGAAGGATAGTGGGCTCATCACTGGACTTCCCGCCAAGCTTAAACAAAGACTTCGTTTCTGTGCCTGCCCTGAGGGATACCCCCTCCCCTTTTCTCCTGCTCCCCTCCTCCCTAATAAAACCTCCTCATCCCATCTCCGGGGCGCGATTTTTCTGGCCCATCTCTCGGACCTGTGGATCTCGCCCGGGAACTCTTCCCAAATAAACTTCTTCCCTAACAGCTTGCAGCCCGCCGTGTCTTTACGATTCTTACACTGGGAAACCCCCGCACTTTAGATTAGATAGGGGGTATACTTTTATAAATACCTAACCTCAGTGATCAACTTTAGTAATTCTCTAGAGGCTTGTGACAAGTATCAGTGAGCGAGACAATTGGAGTTACAGGAGGCACTAGATGGCTCGGCAGCACCCCCTTGTCTGCACCGTGCAGTCTGTTAGGCTTGTGTGACCGTGTCATCTGCAGAGACGAGCAGTTAAAGCCCCTTGTGGTCACTACGCTGTGTGCCCCCCACATCCTGAAACTTCAGGAAGAAGCCCTCCTGTTGTAAAATCAGAAACCTCAGTTTTCTTTCCACATTGTGTTAACCTCTCAGGAGTGTTTGATTCTTTTAGTCCTGACAGCAGATAACAAAGCATCGTTCTCCTCGGCTTTTATGCCAAAACTATCTTCTGATTTTTCCTTTTAATTCTGCAGAACAGCTTCTTTGTTGGCTCCTTTATCCTCTAACTCCACATATCCTTTCTCTGCAACCCTGTGACAGCAGAATATGCTGCCTGATAACTTCAAAACCTATGGATCCAGTCTGAATCCCTTTCTCTGGATGGATCCACCCCTCCAGCTGCCCTCCCACTTTGATTGTTAGGGTGGTAGGCTATTAAAGTGTTAACACTGCGGCCGGAGATTCCCCAGCACTAAATAATCATAAGAAAGGGCCAAGTTGTTAGGGTCAACACCGCAACCAGACTCCCGGCACCAAATCAGGGGGTCAGTTGCTTACCTGCTGGTGCCTGAGAATCTCCCTAGACCTGCGATAAGGAGATAGCCTTGGCCATAAAAATTCCTCACAAAGTGTCAAGAATTTCACACCCCCAGCCCACAGCCACCTGAAGGATAGTGGGCTCATCACTGGACTTCCCGCCAAGCTTAAACAAAGACTTCGTTTCTGTGCCTGCCCTGAGGGATACCCCCTCCCCTTTTCTCCTGCTCCCCTCCTCCCTAATAAAACCTCCTCATCCCATCTCCGGGGCGCGATTTCCCTGGCCCATCTCTCGGACCTGTGGATCTCGCCCGGGAACTCTTCCCAAATAAACTTCTTCCCTAACAGCTTGCAGCCCGCCGTGTCTTTACGATTCTTACATCTGGTGCCGAAGACCCGGGAGGAGTGTGAGCCTCGCGGCCCCCTGCGAGTGCCCCTCCTCTCCCGCTGGCACGGCGGGACCTCTCTGACCATCACCCGCTCCGGCACACGTGAGTGGTAAGTCCCCCTTATTAAATCCCATTGTTTTCACTCGAGACTCTGCTCCGGGCCCCTGGCTGAAAATCGCGGCCGCGTCAGGGCAACCCTCCGCCCCTGTGGCTTCCGGCGACTACCGTTGCGGAGACGTCTGCCACGGTTTTCGCACTCTCCGGTGTTCTGCTCACGCCAAGCAGAACATCTATCCTGTGGTCCCAGGCAGTCTCGGGGACGCCTGTCTCTGCCTAGTTCCACATCCGCCGGTCTCGGGTGACAACGTGGGCAACTCTAAATCTAAACCTGATCCTCAGACCCCTTTTGGGCTGTTTACACCCCTCCTGCCCAAGCCGGTTCCTCCGGCCCTCCAGTCCAGGACTGGTTGGCTCCCGCCCGTGCTGGGCTCCCGTTCCTCCGGCCCTCCAGTCCAGGACTGGTTGGCTCCCCACCGTGCTGGGCTCCTGTTCCTCCAGCCATCCAGTCCGGGACTGGTTGGCTCCCACCCACACTCTTTAAGACTGCAATACTGCAATAGTGTGTGGCCACAATATCCTCTAAATAATCAAATCAGTGGCCTAAAAATGGGGCTTACGACTTTAATGTCCTCACTGATTTAGATAATTTCTGCCAAAGGAATGGGAAATGGTCAGAGATTCCTTATGTTCAAGTTTTTTGGGATGTTCGTTCCCGTCCTTCTCTCTGTGCTGTCTGTTCTACCTCCCAAGTCCTTCTTGCTAAAGAAACTCCGCCTACATCGCTGATAGCTCCACCACTAAGAAACACCAAACCTGCTCTCTCTCTCTCTGATTTAGATGCGGAAGCCTCATCCTCACTTTCTGAACCTCCTGAAAACCTTTCTTCTCCGCCGGCTAAACCCATCCAGGCTCCGCCAGAAACCCCACCCTCTTTAGCTCCTGAAACTGTCTCTCTTTCACCTAGTAACTTTACCCAACCTCCGCCATACCCCGAATCAACCTCTCACCAGAGTCCACCAAACTCACCTTTGGCCCCCGCAGAACCTCCCCCCCCTTCACTTTCTCCCACTTCCCCTAATCCCCGCTTTTCAATGCCTGTACCTTCTCAAGCCTCGGCTTTATACCCGACACTTCCATCCTCAGAATCTATGCGACCTTCTTTTTTCTATGACTCCCCCATTAGTGCTCACACTCGCTCTAAAATTACGCCTGCTACAGACCCTTCCCCTATATGCCCACTTCGAGAAGTGGCCGGGGCAGACGGAGTCGTGCGGCTACATGCACCTTTCACTCTTGTTGATCTCTCCCAAATTGAAAAACGCCTAGGTTCTTTCTCTGCTAACCCTTCTTTATACATCAAAAAATTTCAATATCTTACACAAGCATATGACCTTACCTGGCACGATCTCCAGGTGGTCCTATCCTCCAGCCTAACTCCAAAAGAAAAAGAACGAATTCTAATTGCTGCCACGGCTCATGCTGACCAAACACATCTTACTGATGACACTATGCCACTAGGCGCTGAGGTGGTTCCCAGAACTGAACCAGCTTGGAATTGCCAACCAGGGCAACCTGGCCATCAGCGGCGAAATCAAATGATTACATGTCTAATAGTAAGAATGAGGACTGTCTCACATAAAGTAGTTAACTATACCAAACTTCAAGAAGTCACCCAGATGCCGGATGAAAATCCGGCCCTCTTCCTTAACCGACTTACAGAGGCCCTAACTCTCTATACTCGAATAGACCCTGCCTCTTGACGCAGGAGCCACCATTCTTGCTACTCACTTTATCTCCCAATCAGCTCCTGACATTAAAAAAAAGTTACAAAAGACAGAAAGGGGACCGCAGACCCCTATCCAAGACCTGGTAAATATGGCCTTTAAAGTTTTTAATGCCCGAGAGGATGAAGCCGAGGCCTCATGTAAGGCCCAGCTGCAGCAGATGGTAGCCCTCCAAACCCAAGCCATGGTAGCTGCCCTGAGGCCTGCCAACGCCAAAGGCAAACAAGGGGGATCTAAAGGCACACAAAAGACCCCACCAGGGCCATGTTAAATATGTGGCAAAGAAGGCCACTGGGCAAGGAATTGCCCCAATCCCGAGTCCCTAACGGACCCTGCCCATTGTGTAACCAGAAGGGACATTGAAAGAGTGAATGTCCCACACGGTCTGGTACGACCTCGATGCCTCCACATCGGAGCCCTGCCAGCCCTCTCCTCTGGACCTACTGGGCATGGATGATGGTTGACGCGGCCCGGACTCGAGGACCCCCATCAAACTCACAGAGCCCAGGGTAACGCTACAGGTAGCGGGTAAATCTAATTCCTTTTTCTTTATACACGGGGCTACCTACTCTGTTTTGCCATCCTATGCGGGACCTTTGACTACTTCCCAGATCTCGGTTACGGGTATAGACGGTCAGCCCACTACACCCTTTCAAACAGAGCCTCTACCTTGCAAACTCGATTCGACCTACTTTACACACTCATTTTTAGTTATTCCTTCCTGCCCTCTCCCGCTTTTAGGACGAGATATCCTAGCCCATTTAAAAACGGTCATGCTCATAGGCTCTGACTCTGCCACTCATCTCCTTTCCTTATTAGTTCCTCCTATCGAGTCACCCCAAGTCCTCCCTGACACTAAAGCTGATCCTATAGTCTGGGACACAGCCACCCCAGTCATCACTGCCCACCATCAACCAGTACTCATTAAACTAAAAGATCCCTCTTATTTCCCATCGAAGCCCCAATTCCCTATTTCTGATGCTCATAGAAGGGGACTCAAACCAATCATCACCCGGTTGCTAGACCAAGGCCTTCTCATTCCTACCAACTCTCCCTGTAATACTCCGATCCTCCCTATAAAAAAGCCCACAGGAGCCTATAGACTGGTCCAAGATCTTCGCCTGATCAATGAGGCAGTTATTCCTATTCACCCAGTAGTCCCAAATCCTTATACCCTTCTCTCTCATATTCCTCCAAACACCACCCACTATACTGTCCTAGATCTTAAGGATGCCTTCTTTACCATCCCTCTTCATCCTGATTCCTATTTTCTTTTTGCCTTCACATGGACTGATCCAGACACCCAGGTCTCACAACAACTCACCTGGACAGTCCTCCCCCAAGGGTTTAGGGACAGTCCCCACCTGTTTGGACAGGCTCTAGCTAAAGACCTAACTGACTGCCCATTACCGGACAGCCATCTCTTACAATATGTCGATGATTTACTATTATGCAGCCCCTCTTATTCTCACTCACAACAAGACGCCATAACGCTTCTCAATTTCTTAGGACAAAGGGATATCGAGTCACTCCTCTAAAGTCCAGCTATCCAGCCCCACAGTCACCTATTTAGGAGTTAGCTTAAACCGCTCCTCAAAAACTCTGACCACAGATAGAATACAGGCACTACGGAGTCTGACTCCTCCCACTACCACTGATCAAATTCTCTCCTTCCTGGGTCTAGTAGGATTTTTCAGACACTGGATACCCAACTTTGCCATTCTTGCTAGGCCCCTCAATCGAGCAGTGAAGGAAACCCCACAGGGCCTTTGACTTCCCTACAAAAGTGGCAAAAGCTTTCCATGTTCTTCGAGATATTCTGATCGCTTCTCCGACTCTCGCATTACCAGACCCTAATAAACCCTTTCACCTCTTCACCGACGAAAAAACAGGAATAGCAACCGGCCTTCTGGCTCAACCACTAGGCCCTGCCTATCAGCCTATCGCTTATTTATCAAAGCAGCTAGATAATACTGTTAAAGGATGGCAACCTTGCCTCCGGGCTCTAGCAGCAGCCTCAGAGTTGGCAAAGGAATCTCTCAAACTGACGCTCTCTCAACCCTTATCGGTCTTTTCAACCCACAGACTTCAAGATTTACTAACCCACCGCTCTCTTTCCCTGCTGGGACCCTCCCGCATACAAGAGTTTCACCTGCTGTTCATTGAAAACCCCCTTATTAACTCTATGCCCTTCTCCTCCTTTAAACCCTGCTTTTTTACTGCCCAAGTCCACAACACTCCCCTTCCCGCTGCACTCCTGCCCTGAGGTGGTAGAAGAACTCTCCAACTCCCCCACAAAGTGGCTGTTATACACTGCAAAGGGCACCAGTCTCAAAATAACTCAGTAGCCCAAGGCAATGCTAGAGCAGATGCTGTGGCCAGAAGCCTGACTTCCGGTCCCCCCATTACTAACACTGCTTTATTCTTGACCCCCACTGAAACCCCTAACTACTCTCCAGAAGAGCAATCACTCTTAAACACACAAGGAGGTGCTTACTCAAAAGAAGGGTGGATTACTGTCCAAAACAAAATAGCCCTTCCCGCCTCCCAGGCATTAGACATCCTAACCCAAGTACATCAGACACTACATATTGTCC
Source organism: Tragulus kanchil (assembly GCA_022376925.1). Lineage (NCBI taxonomy): Eukaryota > Metazoa > Chordata > Mammalia > Artiodactyla > Tragulidae > Tragulus > Tragulus kanchil. Next base: position 70,272,854 of record JAIOJX010000031.1, on the reverse strand, counting down.
CACGAGCTATGTTCCATTTCTTAGAGCCTTTATTCTTTCACCCCAATCTAAAAACTCTGATTAAGCAGGTCCACTCGCAGTGTCACATTTGCTCTGTCACCTCATCCCAAGGAGGGCTTCACATCAGGCCTCCAGCACATCAGATGAGAGGACACCTCCCGGGAGAAGACTGGCAAATTGACTTTACCCATATGCCTCCCTGCCGTAAATTGAGATTTTTGCTTACTCTGGTAGATACCTTCTCAGGTTGGGTAGAAGCCTTCCCGACCTCGCAGGAAAATGCTCACACTGTATCCACTATTTTGCTAGAGCAGATAATACCCCGCTTCGGATTGCCCTCTTCCATTCAGTCCGATAACGGGCCAGCCTTCATCTCTCAGATAGTACAGCAAGTCTCCTCTGTTCTAAATATTTCTTGAAATCTTCACATTCCGTATCGCCTCAATCATCAGGAAAAGTAGAAAGAGCCAATGGACTGATTAAGGCTCACCTGGCTAAACTAACTGTGGAAGACGCCTTTCCTGGCCTGAACTGTTGCCTCTTACACTGGCCAGGCTCAGGGCTACTCCTAGAGCCCCACGTTCCTCAGCCCCTTTGAGCTCCTCTATGGACGCCCCTTTCTTATCAATAACAACTTGTCTACTAAAACCTCTTTGTTAGCCTCTTATCTCCCTTACTTGACTCTGCTTCGAAAACTTCTTTGAGAACACGCAGACCCGGGTCCTGCCACAACCCAGTCATCGTGACACACCTAACACAAGCACTCAATCCTCTCCTACTTCCTTACAACCAGGAGACTCAGTGCTTCTCAAAACTCTACACCCAAAGCCCATAGAGCCACGGTGGACCAGACCACACACGGTAATCCTAACCACCCCAACGGCAGTTAAGCTACTGGGAGATCGAGCCTGGCATCACGTGTCTCAGATAAAAAGGGCTCCAAGCCACCTAGATCAATTCTCTGCTAAACTCACCAGATCCACCAAGATCCTGGAAAATGAACATTCAAGACCCCTGGGACTCCACGTGACAATCCGGACAGTATGGTAAGCTGGATAGAGGCTATCAACAGATGCCATAGACCACATTATATATTCAAAAATATATATATAGAGAGAGAGACTAGACACCTTAACAGAAGTAAAACAGACCATAGATCAGGCTGAATCTAGCCTTAATCAGGACATAAATCAGCCATGGGTCCCAGAAGCCTTCACCTGGATAGAAGTTACCAGACAGGGTGTAAAACTGCTTAATAACACAAAGGACTATCAGGTATCTGACTGTTTTTTGTGTGCATCTTTGAATAGACCAGTACTAGCAGCAGTGCCATTAGCATACTCCGTGAACTTATCTAAGTCTAGTTTACCAAACCAACCCCAAAATCCTGTGGCAGTAGATGTCCCCCTCTTTCAATCTGAACAGACTTACTTCCTCTGCGATGACAAAGGTGTGTCGAATTCCCCTTGCAATATGACCATACGGGTAACAGAAACCTTGTATACCCCTCTGGCATTTTCTTCTGGTGCAACAAAACTCTTTACAATCACATAAGTCTGCAATCACCGTTCCCATGTTGGCCTGTTATCCTAGTTCCTCAACTAATGTTGTATGGCAGAGCCAAGTTTGCATCTCTTTACAGACCTCCGGCACGACAGAAAAGAGCCGTTTTCTTCCTCTCCTGGCTGGAATCACTTTGATCACCTCATTAGCTGCAGCTGGAATTAGCGCCGGAGCTTTGGGACATAGTGTTTCTACTCAACAAAAACTTGAAGAAAAGCTTCAAATAGCAGCAGAAGCCTCTGCAACCTCTATGTTGTCTCTCCAGAGACAGATAACCTCCCTGGCTAAAGTAACCTTACAGAATCGGAGGGCCCTAGATCTCCTAACTGCCGACAAAGGGGGAACCTGCCTCTTCCTGCGGGAAGAATGCTGCTACTATATTAATGAGTCAGGTCTGGTGGAAGAGAACACGAACGTCCTGACTCGGCTGGGGGAGCAGCTTCGCTCTGGTAGACAGTCCCCACCACCCTTTGAAGAGTGGTGGCGCTCTCCCCTAATGGCATGGATAACTCCTCTCTTAGGACCCCTTCTAATTATTTCACTTTTACTCATGCTTGCTCCTTGTTTCCTCAGATTTCTACTGAGCCGAATGAAAGACATCTCACAGGTCGCTATTCATCAGATGCTCCTTCAGCCCTATTCCCGACTGCCCACCAGCCCACCACCCTCAGACCAGCCTTAAACTCCCCATGCCCAAACGAAGACTCAGCAGGAAGTAGCCAGACAAAGCTCGGCGCCCTATATCACCAAAAAGGCTGGAATGTTAGGGTGGTAGGCTATTAAAGTGTTAACACTGCGGCCGGAGATTCCCCAGCACTAAATAATCATAAGAAAGGGCCAAGTTGTTAGGGTCAACACCGCAACCAGACTCCCGGCACCAAATCAGGGGGTCAGTTGCTTACCTGCTGGTGCCTGAGAATCTCCCTAGACCTGCGATAAGGAGATAGCCTTGGCCATAAAAATTCCTCACAAAGTGTCAAGAATTTCACACCCCCAGCCCACAGCCACCTGAAGGATAGTGGGCTCATCACTGGACTTCCCGCCAAGCTTAAACAAAGACTTCGTTTCTGTGCCTGCCCTGAGGGATACCCCCTCCCCTTTTCTCCTGCTCCCCTCCTCCCTAATAAAACCTCCTCGTCCCATCTCCGGGGCGCGATTTCCCTGGCCCATCTCTCGGACCTGTGGATCTCGCCCGGGAACTCTTCCCAAATAAACTTCTTCCCTAACAGCTTGCAGCCCGCCGTGTCTTTACGATTCTTACATTGATAACTTGCAGACACCTAACACTCAAGATTCCCACTACTCTACTACTGTCTGCCCTCCTGCCCTTTACCAACCATGAATCTCCTTGGGGATTCAACATCCAAGTGACCTCCCTCCCTCACCACCTGACAACACACCTGCAACTGACCTGTGACCCCTTTCTCCCTGTCCCCTTACCACCCCTGCCACTCTGTCACTGAGCACTGCCAGTTCTTCCTCCTAAATTCATCAGGAAGGCAAATCAAAGATAGAACTCAGAAGCCAGGCTGTCTGGTGTCAAATCCAGCTTTAGTCTTTCAGGAAGTTTGAACCGATTTTCTCTTTGACCTTGAAGTTCCCTATCTGTGAATAGCAAGCTTGAACTTGAAGTTCCTTACTTGTGAACTTGAAGTTCCTTACCTGTACTTGTATTGTATGACTTGTGTGTGTCGGTGTGTGTATGAACAATTCAATCAGACAATATAGGAAAACATTGGGTAATAAATACTGAAAAGCTGTGATAAATACTCAACACATGGAGCTCTTCTTGTCATTGGTCCCCTCTCTCCACCCGCCCCACCCCTGGCCTCCATCTACAGGCATTTCTCATGAGGGTCACTTCAGTACCTATTCCACTAACCTTTTGTCCCATGTCTCCTCCAGAATCCCTTCTGTTAACCCCACAGTCGGAGAGATCCTTCTGAAACTACAAGGATGCCTGTGCACATCCCCACATCCTTGATGCCCTTTGTTTACTTCCCATTGCTTTTCAGTTGCAACCCAGCTCCTTCACCCCACAATGAGACCTCTCTTCACCTGACAGTCTGGCCTCATCTCTGCACCAAAATATCAGCTCCTGGAATTCACCATGTTCTTTCTTTCTTCCAGACCCTCACAAACATTCTTCACAGTGTCAGAAATATTCTCTTCCCTTTCTTCCTCACCTGGGCCAATCCCCTGCATCCTTCTTCCTATTCCTTTGCCCCAAGTTTTATTCAGGGCCCCTGCTGCAGCTTCTAATTGCAGGCATTCACCAAGGCACTTATCTTTTGGTGCTGGGAGTTTTAAAAACAGTCTCTCTCCTAAGACTGTTCCATTGGCTTCTCTTCTCTGCATCTAGCCATTGTCTTCTAACAAGCACCATTATCTCGTACAGAATAAATGGCCTCTGTGGAACAGAACATTGCAGTCTTGTTCCCTTTTCTGGAACCTCACAGATAGCATTGCTCAAGATGGGCCTCATTGATATCCCTAGTGGGCATATGTGAACCAGCTCCCAGGAATATTTATCCTTTGTGCCCCTGAAATTTAAATACTTTCAAAAAATATACCTGTCAAGTCTGTTACTTTTTTTTGTTCATTTTTCTCTCTCACAAATGAGGTAACTGAGGAGCAGAAAAGTTCACTGATTCCAAATCATTTATCTAAGTGGAAGACAGTTCTCTAAATCACATCATCAGCAAGAAGAGAAAAAAGTGTTAGTTAATTGAGCAGACTTGCAAAATTTGAGGAACCAAGAACATCTCTGTCCTGATGAGAAGATTTAGACCTGAGTGACTTTGTTTGGGTTTGAAAGAGGTAGAAACAGCAGCACTTTGTGCTGATAATGCAAACAGTGGTGCCAAATGCAACAGCCTTGTCCCAAAGAAAACGGATCTGTCTTTTCAGCAATAACAACACATGCAGAGAACAGCACTGACACAGATATGTCAAAAGCACCAGCGTTTAAAAGGTCTTTTCCTCAAGAGAATACTTTCATATGCTTTAAATAATTCTTAAGTGTAAAATAAAAGTGATGCTTAAACTTGCACGTGAGGTATTTTGCTTAAAAACCCTCAAACCAGATTTGAGGACAAACTCTTCATTTTTTATTACTTAACGAGGGGAGAATATTTTAGATATTTTTCAGCTTTGTTAAACATCAGCTCTGACTAAAAAAGTGTATGCCTAGGTGGGTGTTGATTAATGTGGCTAAGAACACTTTGTGTAGGATTTTATGCTAATTACCCTTTATACCCTAACCCGTGTCAATTTTAACAATCTAAATTAGCATTTTCTCCCAGGACTCTGGAATGTGAGAATTGTGAAATTGGCTCAGTAAGCTGAGTTAGCAGTGAGAAAATTGAGATGTTCTATATTTCTGTATTAACATCTGCTGCTGTTCAAAGCGTGATTCTTTCAAAATGATGAAGATATTGAAAAAAATAAGGAGAGATGAGAGAGGTGCTGCATACTTTATATATTTTTTAAATTGTGATATTTGACATTGTCATCAATGCTTCCCAGTAATCATGGCCCTGGACAATGGATTTTTGATCTGCAGTGTTTGAGAATTAGACTGCAGTGTTACAGACACAGATATTTTAGCTTCTTTGTCATTTTGGCACCTGGGTAGTAGGGCACACTCTAACAGATTCTTGGTTATGGAAAAACATCAGGTGAAATCACAGTAAAAATTAACTTTCGTTTTGCTTATTTTTGAAGCAGCTCAAATAGGAAGCACAGGCATTTCCAGATGGCTTTTTTTGAAAATAGAATACCAGATCTCTTCAAGGAGGCAGATTTATTATAAACTTCTATCTCAAAAAGTGGGGTATAGACTTTAGATATCTAAAAGTTAGATGTAGCAGTTGTAAACTGCATGGAGAAGAAACTTTATCCATCACCCTAAGGATTTCTTCCAGGTTTGTGAAGATACACTGTTTGGTGTCATTATTATAACCTGTAAGACCCAAGAGATAGCCAGTAGTGGTAAGGTAACACAATTAGAAGAATTTTTCAGCCTCAGACAGGTATTGCTCAGACTCTCTCAGATCAGGCAGAACCACTACTTGCTTTGTTTTGCACATACAATATTGGGGAAATTTGAACCACACACTAATTCTCAGTTCACTTTTAAATATGTCCAGATTTTTTTGACTTGTTGACTTAAAAAATATCAACAGCGTAACAATTTAGTTTGTTGTTGTTGAAAGTTATGTTTTATTTAGTGGGAATTTTTAGGACTTCTAGCCTGGGAGACAGCATTTCTAGTGACCCCAAGAGAACTGCTCCCAGGAGGTGAGGGAAGGACTCAGGTTGTATAGATGTTTTGCAACATAGGGCAGGTTGTCTTAACATCAAAAGACTTTGTTTTTATTGTCATTCAGTTTTTAAGCCATGCCTGACTCTTTGTAACCCCGTGGACTGCAGCATACCAGGCTTTCCTGTCCTTCACTATCTCCTGGACTTTGCTCAGACTCATGTCCATTGAGTTGGTGATGCTATCTACCCATCTCATTCTCTGTTGCCCCTTTCCCCTCCATCCTCAGCTTTCTACAGCATTAGGATCTCTTCCAGTGAGTCAGCTGTCCTCATAAGGTGGCCAAGTATTGGAGCTTCAGCTTCAGCATCAGTCCTTCCAATGAATTTTCAGGGTTGATTTCATTTAGGATTGACTGGTTTGATCTCCTTGAGGTCCAAGGGACTCTCAAGAGTCTTCTCTACCACCACAGTTCAAAAGCCTCACTCTTTCAGTGTTCAGCACCCTTTTGCTTATTTTTGAAGCAGCTCAAATAGGAAGCACAGGCATTTCCAGATGGCTTTTTTTGAAAATAGAATACCAGATCTCTTCAAGGAGGCAGATTTATTATAAACTTCTATCTCAAAAAGTGGGGTATAGACTTTAGATATCTAAAAGTTAGATGTAGCAGTTGTAAACTGCATGGAGAAGAAACTTTATCCATCACCCTAAGGATTTCTTCCAGGTTTGTGAAGATACACTGTTTGGTGTCATTATTATAACCTGTAAGACCCAAGAGATAGCCAGTAGTGGTAAGGTAACACAATTAGAAGAATTTTTCAGCCTCAGACAGGTATTGCTCAGACTCTCTCAGATCAGGCAGAACCACTACTTGCTTTGTTTTGCACATACAATATTGGGGAAATTTGAACCACACACTAATTCTCAGTTCACTTTTAAATATGTCCAGATTTTTTTGACTTGTTGACTTAAAAAATATCAACAGCGTAACAATTTAGTTTGTTGTTGTTGAAAGTTATGTTTTATTTAGTGGGAATTTTTAGGACTTCTAGCCTGGGAGACAGCATTTCTAGTGACCCCAAGAGAACTGCTCCCAGGAGGTGAGGGAAGGACTCAGGTTGTATAGATGTTTTGCAACATAGGGCAGGTTGTCTTAACATCAAAAGACTTTGTTTTTATTGTCATTCAGTTTTTAAGCCATGCCTGACTCTTTGTAACCCCGTGGACTGCAGCATACCAGGCTTTCCTGTCCTTCACTATCTCCTGGACTTTGCTCAGACTCATGTCCATTGAGTTGGTGATGCTATCTACCCATCTCATTCTCTGTTGCCCCTTTCCCCTCCATCCTCAGCTTTCTACAGCATTAGGATCTCTTCCAGTGAGTCAGCTGTCCTCATAAGGTGGCCAAGTATTGGAGCTTCAGCTTCAGCATCAGTCCTTCCAATGAATTTTCAGGGTTGATTTCATTTAGGATTGACTGGTTTGATCTCCTTGAGGTCCAAGGGACTCTCAAGAGTCTTCTCTACCACCACAGTTCAAAAGCATCAATTTTTCAGTGTTCAGCCCTCTTTATGGTCTGACTCTTATATCCTTACATGACTACTGGAAACTCATAGCTTTTACTATCTGGATCTTTGTCAGCAAAATGATGTCTCTGTTTTTTTTTTTTTTTTTAAAGTTTTATTGGAGGATAATTGCTTCACAATATTGTGCTGGTTTCTTCCACATATCACCATGAATCAGCCCCAAGTATAAAAATATCACCTTCTTCTCCAATCTCCTTTCTGTCTCCCACCTCATACCACCCCTCTAGGTTTCACAGAGCACTGGTTGAGCTTCCTGTATCACACAACAAATTCGCACTGGCTATCCATTTTGTATATACTTATGTATATGTTTCCATACTACTCTCTCAAGTCATCCCTCCACAGATGGAGATATATACCATGTTCCTGTATTGGAAGAATCAATATTATGAAAATGATTGTCTCTGCTTTTTAATACATTATCTAGATTGGTCATAGCTTCCCTTCTGAGGAGCAAGTGTCTTTTAGTTTCATGGCTGCATTCACCATGAATGGAGTTTCCTTTCCAAACATAAAGCTTTCAAGTAATTGTCATCAGCCCCAGCAACATTGTGTTCTTAGCGCTATGGATTGTATTATAGGACAATCATAATGCAAACATTTTAGGTCATGCAAAGTCACTATTAAGTGACTTTTAATTTAAGACTAATTTTAGACCAATTTAAGACCAATTTTAGAGAGTAAATGTGAGTTTATGGAGAGGAGGAATACAGCTAAAGTGTTTTAGGAGCATATTAATCTAGCAGTTCTGACACTCTAGGATCACATTTCTACTGTGTTATACTTGCCAAGATTTATCTTTTTACCATTTTCATTATCTCTGCCTGGTTATGCAATCATTTTCACAAATGTAAAGCTTTACTTGCTCTCATATTGCTGACTTTCTCAAATTTTGAATGTTTCATGGAAGCTGTTTAGCCATTTCCTTAGTCTTCTTATTGCATCTAATTTATCTTCCAACCTTGCTGATTACCAGCTTGTCTTTCAGCATAAGGTTCATTACTTAATCCATGTTTGGGAGACATTTTTATAGGACATCAAAAAATTTAAATTATAATGACAGAGAATGTTCATATAATGACACAGAAATCACTTGGAATTTTTAACAATGGGATTTTGCAGAAGCTACTAGCAGTGGGGTTTACTAAATTTCTATTTACTGACTGAAGTGAAACACCAAAAAATGCAAACATACCTGAAAATTAGGCTTAAATTTATGGAGGTCTTGATTTTTAAAAATTATGGAATTTACCTTTCAAATGATGAATACTGGGAATGATCATGAGAAGCTATGTGTAAAACACTTAGCACTATGCCTGGCATAAGAGAGATACCCCTAAGTTTGTTCTCTTCATTGAGTTCCTTCTTCCCCTGGTACACCAGCCTTTCCTTCTACCTATACTCACCTGCCCCTCCAATCAATTATTTATGTTTCCCCTTATTTCATCTTTATCTCTTCTTTTCCTACAGTGTGCCTACTTTCTGGGTCATTGCATCTACTCTTAGGTCTTCAAAGAGACAGTTGTATCAGTCATTTCTAAAATGATGTCTCTAGATCAACAAATTCTGAGTCAGTCTTTTTGTGTCTACAACCTCCTGGGCATCTTACTGGATTTCTTTCAGGCTTCCCAAACTGAAGTTCTTTTAGTATAAATGGTATTTAAGTTTGTCTTGATTTCCCATCTATCTAATGAGACAAGAATCCTATTAATCACACCTCCTTAATATCACTTGACTCTGTCTTCCCTTCCTTTACTAGCATCACCACTGTGCTAATGCAGATTTCCTCTTCCCTTTCTGATCATCACAGCAACCCAGTAAAAGACCTCCCTGAATCTAATGGTCTCACTCCTGCTCATCCCAACTCCATTCTCAGAATTACTTTGCAGTCAGAGAGATCTTTCCACAGTGAAAAATGTAACCATACATGGTTAATCCTCTGGATTAATTCACTTTTTAAATTCTTTGCTACTTTAATCATAGAATTCAGTCTCCCTTGCATGACATCCAAGACCCTTCATACTCACTCTGGAGTCTGTGCTTTTACACATTCTTTTTCCTTTGCCTAGAACATGGATTCTCAGCTTCCCAGTCTTATGAATTCCTGTGTATTCAGAGACTTTGGTCTACTGAAAAGAGCCACTGTTGTTATTCCACAGAGAATGTTCATATAATGACACAGAAATCACTTGGAATTTTTAACAATGGGATTTTGCAGAAGCTACTAGCAGTGGGGTTTACTAAATTTCTATTTACTGACTGAAGTGAAACACCAAAAAATGCAAACATACCTGAAAATTAGGCTTAAATTTATGGAGGTCTTGATTTTTAAAAATTATGGAATTTACCTTTCAAATGATGAATACTGGGAATGATCATGAGAAGCTATGTGTAAAACACTTAGCACTATGCCTGGCATAAGAGAGATACCCCTAAGTTTGTTCTCTTCATTGAGTTCCTTCTTCCCCTGGTACACCAGCCTTTCCTTCTACCTATACTCACCTGCCCCTCCAATCAATTATTTATGTTTCCCCTTATTTCATCTTTATCTCTTCTTTTCCTACAGTGTGCCTACTTTCTGGGTCATTGCATCTACTCTTAGGTCTTCAAAGAGACAGTTGTATCAGTCATTTCTAAAATGATGTCTCTAGATCAACAAATTCTGAGTCAGTCTTTTTGTGTCTACAACCTCCTGGGCATCTTACTGGATTTCTTTCAGGCTTCCCAAACTGAAGTTCTTTTAGTATAAATGGTATTTAAGTTTGTCTTGATTTCCCATCTATCTAATGAGACAAGAATCCTATTAATCACACCTCCTTAATATCACTTGACTCTGTCTTCCCTTCCTTTACTAGCATCACCACTGTGCTAATGCAGATTTCCTCTTCCCTTTCTGATCATCACAGCAACCCAGTAAAAGACCTCCCTGAATCTAATGGTCTCACTCCTGCTCATCCCAACTCCATTCTCAGAATTACTTTGCAGTCAGAGAGATCTTTCCACAGTGAAAAATGTAACCATACATGGTTAATCCTCTGGATTAATTCACTTTTTAAATTCTTTGCTACTTTAATCATAGAATTCAGTCTCCCTTGCATGACATCCAAGACCCTTCATACTCACTCTGGAGTCTGTGCTTTTACACATTCTTTTTCCTTTGCCTAGAACATGGATTCTCAGCTTCCCAGTCTTATGAATTCCTGTGTATTCAGAGACTTTGGTCTACTGAAAAGAGCCACTGTTGTTATTCCACAGGCATAATTGGGCTACATGGAATCTTACACATTATGTAACTGCAGCGTTTAGCCATTTGGAAGAGGCTTGTTGCAAGTAAGTGGTGGCAATTGACTGGTGAAAGCAGTACTTATTTCTTAACCATTTTATTTTCCCAGAATCTGTACGTAGTAGGGATTAGTTTATGAATAAATGATAGAATAAGTGAATGAACTCACTTCCTTTCTATCTTGGTCTTGGCATGCCAAGATGCATGTGGTAATTTCCAACTTTTACTTATATGCTTGGGGGCCATTATGTATTACAACAGTAATGAATTTGGACCTTGTCCATTCTTTCATTAAAATAAGGAAGATTTCCTGCCAAATCTGACTTTGATCTTAAAAAATCTCTTTTTCAGAGTCAACTTTTGACCTCTTTCCTAGCCAGAGAAACTTCAATAATCTTACTTTTCCTTTGAGAAAGAGTTGTACTATCATTTTTCATATATAAAGATTTCAAAGCCTCTAGGATCTTATTAGACATTATATCATAGACTTTAAAGGGATTTGATAACAAAATCATTCCCCAATAAATACCAAAATACTACTTAAGGCAGTTATCCTAGTTAGGCATTGAAAATTAAATTTTTGCTACATACACAAGAAATTTATACCTGTACTCTGCCTAATGGCCTGAAAATGCAGTGAGATGACTGTATTGCTCAGTATGCCACATACATCTAATGAGGGAAAGCTGTACATCTCCAAACTACATTTTTCATCATTTTTGTTCTAATTTAAGCTGTATTCAGAACTGTACAGAATGTCGCCTTCATTACTTTCATTGAAGCATTTACATGGCTGAAGTCAAAGCTATTTCTTGCAAACTTGATCTTTATTAAATATATCTGATTTACAAGTTTGAGAAAGGTCAAATTAATTTCATCATAGTTCTCCTTTGAAGTAGCATCTGTTAGAAGCACGGTACTGCTGTTATAAATAAGGCTTCCCCCCTAAGCAACAACATGGTGTCTTAAATTATACTCAGCACCATTCCCAGTCTTATGAATTCCTGTGTATTCAGAGACTTTGGTCTACTGAAAAGAGCCACTGTTGTTATTCCACAGGCATAATTGGGCTACATGGAATCTTACACATTATGTAACTGCAGCGTTTAGCCATTTGGAAGAGGCTTGTTGCAAGTAAGTGGTGGCAATTGACTGGTGAAAGCAGTACTTATTTCTTAACCATTTTATTTTCCCAGAATCTGTACGTAGTAGGGATTAGTTTATGAATAAATGATAGAATAAGTGAATGAACTCACTTCCTTTCTATCTTGGTCTTGGCATGCCAAGATGCATGTGGTAATTTCCAACTTTTACTTATATGCTTGGGGGCCATTATGTATTACAACAGTAATGAATTTGGACCTTGTCCATTCTTTCATTAAAATAAGGAAGATTTCCTGCCAAATCTGACTTTGATCTTAAAAAATCTCTTTTTCAGAGTCAACTTTTGACCTCTTTCCTAGCCAGAGAAACTTCAATAATCTTACTTTTCCTTTGAGAAAGAGTTGTACTATCATTTTTCATATATAAAGATTTCAAAGCCTCTAGGATCTTATTAGACATTATATCATAGACTTTAAAGGGATTTGATAACAAAATCATTCCCCAATAAATACCAAAATACTACTTAAGGCAGTTATCCTAGTTAGGCATTGAAAATTAAATTTTTGCTACATACACAAGAAATTTATACCTGTACTCTGCCTAATGGCCTGAAAAATGCAGTGAGATGACTGTATTGCTCAGTATGCCACATACATCTAATGAGGGAAAGCTGTACATCTCCAAACTACATTTTTCATCATTTTTGTTCTAATTTAAGCTGTATTCAGAACTGTACAGAATGTCGCCTTCATTACTTTCATTGAAGCATTTACATGGCTGAAGTCAAAGCTATTTCTTGCAAACTTGATCTTTATTAAATATATCTGATTTACAAGTTTGAGAAAGGTCAAATTAATTTCATCATAGTTCTCCTTTGAAGTAGCATCTGTTAGAAGCACGGTACTGCTGTTATAAATAAGGCTTCCCCCCTAAGCAACAACATGGTGTCTTAAATTATACTCAGCACCATAAAAAGATTCCAAGTCCCATTCTAATCAGGCTCCATTTCTCTGGCATGTCACATATGGCCACTTTTGAAATTTGTTCCAATAAGTTTTTATATTTCAAAGAATTGTGTATCCAAAACTAATTTACAAGAAAGAAATTCAAAGAACAACACAGAAAAGTGTTTAATTACTAAGGAGATATAAGGAAATTGTAAGGGTGATGTGGTTTTGCATACATGCATGCCTGTAAGTATTAAATGTGTGGTCTTGTAGAAATCCATCTTTTTCATCTCCCTGTGCTTATCTATTGTAGCCCATTAACTTTGCCTAAAATCATTAAGAGCTGGTAAAACCAAATAAAATGTCAAAACACTATGTGGGTGAACTATGAATGATGTAGGTGCAAAGAGCCTATACTTTGAGTATAATTAACAAAATCTAAAGTGGGTGTCAAGCTATGAAAATTTGCTCATGAATAAATAGTGGAAAAGGAAGGAGTATTGGCTCCCACTGGATTCTGGAATATTTTAAATTTCAAAGTAGGTTTTCTTTTGTATATATGTTGCCTATACATTACACTTTACTACTGGTTATTGGGTTAATATAGATAAATTATTAATCTTATTTACCTTGTAAGTGACTTCCTCATTTTTCAAAACTTTTTAAGTTTTCTAAATGTTGTTTTTTAGGAGACTTTTTACATATTCTCAGTATCAGTTTACATCATTTGACAGTAATGAAAAATTTGCCCATTTTCCTTCCAATCTTAAAAATTCCAATGCTTTAAACAACCAGGAAAATAACTGGTGGTATTAAGTAGGGGTCTTTGGTCCTTATTCCTGACTGTGAACAAAATGAGTATATCAGCAAATATATTCTATACTGATTGCTTTTGATAATCTTTTAAGGAATAATTTTAAGGTCACTTCATTCAGTTCTTGTATGCTGTACTGTGATCTGCTTAGTCACTCAGTCATGTCTGACTCTTCGCAACCCCATGGCCTGTAGCCCACCAGGCTCCTCTGTCCATGGGATTTCTCCAGGTTACTCTGCCCTCCTCAAGGATATCTTCACAACCCAGGGACTGAACCCAGGTCTCCCGTATTGCAGGTGGATTCTTTACCATCTGAGCCATCAGGGAGGCCCTTCTTAAATTCAAGAAGGACTGAAGCTTAAAAGCACCTTTCAACAATTATCATGACAGTAATTTTTGCTCCTTTGAATAAAGATAATAGCAAACTACAGATGTGTAAAGTTACAAAAACAAAAATAGAGAAGAAAAAGAAACCTGTATAGGGTAGAGAAGTCCACAAAATGGTGATACCCTATCCCTGGGAAGGAATGGTGATAAGCAGTTTCACAGCAGAGGCTAATTGGAGAGTAATTTTTCGATCAGCGGTCTAATTCCTCAATTTATAAATACCACAATATTTATTTTAAAACATCCCAAAATGTTAATGGAACAGAGTCCATCTTGAAAGGTATGTTTGCTTAATAGAGGAAAGATCAGAAGTTAAAAAAGCTGTGGAAAAATCCAATGAGCAAGTTACATATACTGTTTGGGACCCAAGTAAAACATAGAGGGAGTTTTGAACAACCATTCCAGGAGCACCACCACCCATAGCCTCTCCCCAAACTAGTAGCATCACTTTTAGAAAAAGACTCACAATGAGAACATGAATCAATTCAGCCTGAATCAAGAAGAAAATTGTTGACTGTAGAACTGAACATTAGTTGCAGGGTGAACTAATTTTCCTGCTACTCTGATTATTTCTCAAGTGGAGTAGTGGGGGACAGAAATAAAGGGGATAAAATTTGCATTGATGTGTAGAAGTCAGGTTAGAAAATAGATCATGTCAGTGACATCAGAAGGTATCCAGAACACCAAGATACAGCACTTCTCTAACATCATAACTGTAATGCAAGCAGGAACAAGGCTAATAAAATGGATTTCTAGAGCACTGTGTCCACTTGTGAGGATAAGAATTTGATTGTAACTGGAGAAAAAGAGGCTCTTTGAAAATACAATGTCGATTGACAGCTGAATTAGTTTCCTAGAAAGAAACTTCTCCCTAGTATTGGGTACTTTTAGCCATTCCCAATTATTTTCATGCCTTACAGACACTATACGCGAAGAAGGTAATTTTCACTGCCACTTGGCCAAAGCCTCAAATAATTTGCTGCAACCACCTAAGCCTTCATTTCCTCATAATAATGGGGCCTTGATCCTCTCCTTCACGGGGACAGTGGAAGTTATTTATGATACCTAAAGCACCACTTCAAAGAAGAGTCTAGAAAAATAAAAAGCATTGAAATAACACTTGCAGGCCACTTACTTGACTTTGTGTAGGTCTTCTTTACCAAATTTCTCAGGATTCTGCAGTTTTTGACGTAGTATTTTTCAGTCATCTCTCTTTGTTGTTACTTAGCACTGTCTTCCTACAGGTGTATATGCTTAAACTGTCTATTATGTATATGAAACAATGATAAAAATATGGACACACATTGGGAGGTAGATGAAGAATGATAGCATGGATTCACTTTTGGAATCTCAAAGCTAATAATGTGGGAGAATAGAACCCAAAATGCACTATGAAATGATTGAAGTCTTAGTATATATATTCAAGTCTTTTTCAAAAAAGAAATAAACCACTTTTTTCATTTACTTTAGCATAAAGTTTGTTTGGCTGCAAAATCCAATACCCCAAGATTTCAAGGAAATTCATTCTTAGTTACTACTAGGACTTCCTCTCCCTGCAAATGGTGAGACTCTAGGAAACCAATATGGAACCCAGAAATAGGAAATGGGTAACATTTCCATCTCCATGCTTCTTCTGACTTCTATTTTTCCACTCTTTCAACAAATATTGTTAGAATACCTTACCATAGAGCTTAGGACTTCAAAGTGCAAATTCTTCTAGACTTTGAATCCAAAGGACAAAAAAATAGGTAACCTTAGGAAAGTTATTTAATTTGCCATCTTCTCAGCTCTAGTTCATATAGCTCAAATAGCACATCGTGGAACTTAATAGAAGTCACTCCTATGGGCAGATGTATTCCTAGGTGGAGTAGGGGCTAGACTTCCTTGGAAGGCCAAGAAAAGCAAGTTTCACTGAAAATGTTGAACAAGAGATAGAAACTGAGTGAGGAGAAATGCCCTTGGTAGAGAGATCTCAGAGAAATCGTGTGAATCAGAGAGAAGAGAACAGAGCAAACCTGAGGGCCTTCGTCATGAAGGTAATGACTATGTTTTTATTTTAAGAAGAATATATTAGAGGTTTCGGAAGGAGAATGACATAATCTAATTTGCATTAATTGATAAAATCTATGTTGTAGAGTGAAGGAACATCAGCAAGGGGGAAGTTAGGAAACTATAGCAGAGAATGTAGAAAGTGGTTAGTGTAGGGAGTAGGCAGTGAAGATGATAAAAGTGGACAGATGATGAATTTGATATCAGGACTCACTTTATGGTATCTGGTGGGAGGATTGGCAGGACGAAAAAATGGAGGAATCAAGGACAACCCCTGGAGTTTCATAATTTGTTACTGAACCTATGGCAAGATTGAGAATATCAGGGAGACTTTGTGGGGGTGGTGCGAGAAATCAAGTGTTTCGTTGACAAAACATCTTCACAGTCTAAGCCTAGGATGGACTGTATCTCTTCAACTGCTTTGCTCTTCTGGGACATAAAGCTCGATGGTGAGCCTGGGATCCCTAGGGTTACTGACTGTAGAGGTGTTTCACAGTGACTTTTTTTTTTTAATTTATTAATTTATTTATTTCAGGCGGGGATCAGGTTGGGGAGGGAGGGGAGCGGGCTGGCCAGTTCCATTGGTCTTTCATTTCTCTGTTTTCATCCGTCTTTGTTCTTTGGCCCGTCTGGGCCTCCCATCGCAGTGGCGTCTGTTGTCACAGAGTACCGGCTCAGGGCTCATGCGCTCCAGAGCTCCGGCTCGGTGATTAGA
Organism: Tragulus kanchil; assembly: GCA_022376925.1. Lineage (NCBI taxonomy): Eukaryota > Metazoa > Chordata > Mammalia > Artiodactyla > Tragulidae > Tragulus > Tragulus kanchil. The sequence goes on along the minus strand of JAIOJX010000031.1, from coordinate 70,256,142 downwards.
CACATCAGTCCAGCTGCTCCGCAGCACATGGGATCTTCCCAGGCCTGGGATCGAACCGGCGCCCCTTGCACTGCAAGGCGGTGTCCTTACCCACTGGACCACCAGGGGAAACCCCCACAGTGACTTTTAATTACAACCTTGCCAAGTAGCTATGCCAGGTTGATACACCCTCAAGGGCCAAGAGCCAGAGATTTTTCTTTTTTTATAGTTGACTGGAGTTTTCTGAGTATCCTTTGTTCATTTCTTTTAATAGCAAGGTCGGGTTGGGTTGAGGATTAAGTGAGCTGATCCATAGAAGACTTATCATGGGAATTGTGAATGTACCATAAATGAAATTTCTTGTCCACCTTCCCCGCTTTATACACCTCATGCTAAGTTTTTCAACAGATCCTTTAGAACTTCTACAAGTTGCTAATCTCCATGAAGTCAGTGCCCAATGTTTCCATTTTAGAATTCTCAGCAGAGAGTAGCTCCTGATTTCTACCCATGTCTGCTCAGGAAGTAGGCTTGCTTATCTATTTGCTCTAGTAGAACAGAGACAGGCACCTGTACTAACTGTGGCATCTTAAAATGTTTAAGAGGAAAAAATAAAACACTAATTACTTATCAGACAAAGGAAGTAGCAACAATGGAATGATGACACATTAACAGGCATGGAGTATACAAAACCTTTACAGATATTATAGCACAGCTAAATTGCCATGCTTCTGTTATCTCAGAATATTTTATTTTGAGCTTGATTTGAAATGATCCTTCATATAGTTGTTGGTTCTGGATCAGCTGGCAGAACACCTCTGGGCCTGTTATTGTGCTACATTTTCCATGTTTATTGATTTTTAAATATGCTCAGAAAATGATACCCTTTTCATAATAACCCTATAAATACCTCCAATGACGTTATTTTCTGCCTGCTTCATCGTATAGTGGGAACATTTTTCTAGTCTTTTTAAGTCAGATTATATAAAAACACATTGAAGGAGAGGGGCAGGGCATTCCAACCAATGTTTGTCATGGAGATCATTTTCTAAGAATAGCTCACAGTGAAAGAATATAGGGCTAGAAGCTATGCAGCACAAATTTTTAAAATGACCATTGATAAAATTCTTAAGGTTTTAAAGGCGGCATCTGATCAGGCCAACTTTCACCTTCAGTTTGTAGTTTTACAGTGTGGATTTTGTGTATCTTAAATTTGCTTGCTTTCATGGGTACATGATTGTATCCTTATAGATGACTGAAGTGTCCCCTATAATTTCATCAAGGCTTTTTTATTTTTCACTTTAAGAAATGGTGAAGTTATCTGCACTCTCCTTATAGGACTTTTCCAAATTGATGTAAAGTCTCAACTTCTTTGGTAGAAAACACTTTGGAACGTCCTCATATTGTCTTCTCCTAAAAATGTGGAAGTTAAAACAAGGTGGGGTATTTGAATATCATCTGGCTAGTATATAGTCACTTGAAAGGAGATGCCCAGCCCTTGAGATCTAAGTTCTAAAGCACTTCCAAGTACATACCATGTTGCTGCTTGACTCCTGAGATATCCAAGTAGAGCGTGGGCTTCCCAGGGAAGTGAACTAGATGATTCATATGGGTGTGGGAAAAATTTTTGAAGTTCTTTTTAAAGAGCACTTTAAAATTGGAGGTATAATTTGCAGCCATAGAAATGCAGTCATATTAAGTGTACAATGTGATTAGTTTTGACAAATGCATATACTTGTGAAACCCACACACTTTCCAAGGTGTTGAATATTTCCATCACCCTGGAGAGCTCTCTCCTGCCAATTTCCACTCAAATAGACCCCCTCCCAGGCCACCACTTTCTGACTTCTGTTACCATAATTAGCTTGATTTGGTTTTAAGCCTCAAACAAATAAAACTGTAGACTCTGTACTTTTTGTCTTGCCTTTTTTTTTTTTCACACAGCTTCCTTCTTTTGAGATTCATCACTGCTGTTGTGTATATCAAAAGTGTTTCCTTCTATTACTTAACAGAATCCCATAGCATATGGCAATGGTAAAATGTTTGTATTTTAGCCTATCATTTTGTTATTTGTTTTTGGTTTGTCCCATCAGTTTTTTGTGTCTCTGTGTTCTCTTCTCTATCTACCCATGGGTGAATTAACATTTCATATTTATGTTATATTCTCTTTTGACTTTTTAAAAAATTTGAAACAATTATAGATCCAAAGGAAGTCTAATAATGAATAGATAGGTCCCATGTAACCTTAATGTGATTTTTTCCAGTGAGGTCCTCTTGTATAGTAAGAGTATAATATCAAAATCAGACAATGGCTATCAAAGCAATCCAGAGATCACTGGTGCTTTGTAGTGTCTCCCTGTCCTTAACCTCTGACAACCACTACTGTACTCTTCATCTCTCTTGTACATAAATATATTTTGTTTTAACAATTCACCAATTCCTCTGTTATCTTCATTTTGCTGTTGAACCCAGATAATTAGCTTTCTTTCTTTTTCTTTCTTTTTTTTCAGTTTCTAGCATTCCATTTGGTCCTTCTTTGTATCTTCTGTTTCTTTCTAAGAATAGACTCTGGCTTATATTCACTCCCCATTTTAGGAGGCAGTCATCCTACCAAGGTGAGGTGTACATAGCCAGATTGGGGTCAAGGTTTAGGTGCCCACTGGTGCCTGCTGATAACAGCCCAGCAAAGGCAGAGCACTCACTGGACAACCTTATTCTGATGCATGGGCAGAGGAATTCTCCAAATTGTGTCCCCAGAGGTAGGATAGAAAGGAAGTGTCCACTAGTTCTGCCTCCCCTTCCCTCATTCTGCCTCCTCATTGCTTTGTAAGAGTGAAATTTCTGCTCCATTGTGGGTAACCAACAGGGACACAGAAGGACACTGATCCCATAACTTCCTTCTGTCTTGTTCTCTTTTGCCTTCAAATGTGGAAAGAAGCTCGTCCCCCTCTTTGCCAAAGTGACACCACTGGGGATGAACAGAAGCAAAATGCCAGCAAACAGAGGCTTACTCAGCTCCTTCCAAGTAGTTGTTGCCGGGCAAGGGTGAAGCCCATGGACTGCATTGCCTCCTGGGGTCGAGGGAAGCAGATTGCCAGACACTGCCTCTTCCGCTCATTGCTGCCATTTGGGGCAAAGTTCAGCTACCTGTTGGATCATGTCTACATCTAGGAGAAGTCATGGAGCAGTGAGTGTACTACCTCAGTTCAACTGGGATGGAGAAGAACTTGGTCTCCTCAATGGACCCCACTGACATCACCCCAGTGAAAGAGATGGCATCATCCCAACTTGCTACAACAAGGTGCGACTGGAAGCCTGGCACCCCAGAGTCACAGAGACATCGCAGAGCTGGGCACATCACACTTTCATGTTTAATTAGAGCAGGATGGGTGCCACCAAAATGGTTTTCTATTCTGCTAAACCACCCTCATTCCAGTTCTTTGGGGCTTCCTTTGAGGCTTTGTTGATGGGTGACTGCAGGTTGCAAGTTTTCTCTAATGCCCTGTCTAGGATATGTGTTGTCATGCCTGCAGCCCCGAGGTTCCTAGCCACTATACCTTCTTGTTTCCATTTTCAGTTCAGTGTCTGCGTTTCCTATTTATGGCTCCAATTTTTAGTCATAAGAGAGAGTACCCTGGGATCAACCTGTGGAAGGATCTGTATCAACTTAACCAGAACTGGAAATCACTCTATAAACTTTTAAATATGCCTTTCTTGTTATTTTTAGTTGTTATTCTGAAGATTATAATATGCATCTTTATCAGAAGAATAGTCTGCTGCTTTGTTAAAAATATAAAAATCTTACAACACTATGCTTCCAGTTACCAATCTTCCAATACTTATACTCTTGTTCTCATATACTTCACTTCTACATATAAGTTGTACAGTACATTTATTATTTTACCTTTAGCAAATAGCTTTTCAAAGATATAAAAGATCCTGCATAAAACTAGGAAATGTTTGAGTTCCTTATATTTTCCAACACATTAACTGTTTCTTGTATTTCCATTCTTTCTTACAAAACCAAGACTCTGTTTGCTATTATTTCTCTGCAGCCGAAAGAACTTCTGTTAACATTTTTTTATAATGGAAACCTGCAGGAGATACATTTCTTCAGTTTTGGTCTGTTTCAAAATGTCTGTATTTTGCCTTTAGTTTGTAGGATTTCTTTCTAGGTTTAAAATTCTATACCCACTTATGTTTTTTCTTTAAGTATGTGGTTTCATTATTCTTCTGACCTGTATTGACTGTGGTGAGAAGACAGACATAATTTTTATTGCTCTTCCTCAAGAAGAATATGCCCCTCCCACCCATCTCTGGTTTTCAACAGATTAACTACCAACTGGATAGAAGACGAAAGGATGAAGGGAAAGATGGCATCATCCCAACTTGCTACAACAAGGTGCGACTGGAAGCCTGGCACCCCAGAGTCACAGAGACATCGCAGAGCTGGGCACATCACACTTTCATGTTTAATTAGAGCAGGATGGGTGCCACCAAAATGGTTTTCTATTCTGCTAAACCACCCTCATTCCAGTTCTTTGGGGCTTCCTTTGAGGCTTTGTTGATGGGTGACTGCAGGTTGCAAGTTTTCTCTAATGCCCTGTCTAGGATATGTGTTGTCATGCCTGCAGCCCCGAGGTTCCTAGCCACTATACCTTCTTGTTTCCATTTTCAGTTCAGTGTCTGCGTTTCCTATTTATGGCTCCAATTTTTAGTCATAAGAGAGAGTACCCTGGGATCAACCTGTGGAAGGATCTGTATCAACTTAACCAGAACTGGAAATCACTCTATAAACTTTTAAATATGCCTTTCTTGTTATTTTTAGTTGTTATTCTGAAGATTATAATATGCATCTTTATCAGAAGAATAGTCTGCTGCTTTGTTAAAAATATAAAAATCTTACAACACTATGCTTCCAGTTACCAATCTTCCAATACTTATACTCTTGTTCTCATATACTTCACTTCTACATATAAGTTGTACAGTACATTTATTATTTTACCTTTAGCAAATAGCTTTTCAAAGATATAAAAGATCCTGCATAAAACTAGGAAATGTTTGAGTTCCTTATATTTTCCAACACATTAACTGTTTCTTGTATTTCCATTCTTTCTTACAAAACCAAGACTCTGTTTGCTATTATTTCTCTGCAGCCGAAAGAACTTCTGTTAACATTTTTTTATAATGGAAACCTGCAGGAGATACATTTCTTCAGTTTTGGTCTGTTTCAAAATGTCTGTATTTTGCCTTTAGTTTGTAGGATTTCTTTCTAGGTTTAAAATTCTATACCCACTTATGTTTTTTCTTTAAGTATGTGGTTTCATTATTCTTCTGACCTGTATTGACTGTGGTGAGAAGACAGACATAATTTTTATTGCTCTTCCTCAAGAAGAATATGCCCCTCCCACCCATCTCTGGTTTTCAACAGATTAACTACCAGCTGGATTCTGCTTTCTTTTGTATTTGCTGAAATTTGTGCTTTTCTGGCTAATATTTTTTGTCAGTTGCAAAAATGTGTGTTGACCAATGTCTCTTCAAACATTTTTGTTTTGTCCCACTTTCCACCTCTTTCCCTACAAGTATTACTTGCTCAGTCATGTCCGACTCTTTTCGACCTCATGGACTGCTAGGCAAGAATATTTTAATGGGTTTCCAAGGGATCTTCTTTTCCAAGGACTTTTCCCAATCAGGGGTCCAATCCAGGTCTCCTATATTGCAGGCAGGTTATTTACCATCTGAGCCACCAGGGAAGCCCAAGGTCACTAATACAATAGATCTTTTGATACTGCATGGTATACTTTGAATGGTCTCATCTATGTTTAATACTTCTCTTTTCATTTTTGTATCTAAGTTTGAGCCACCTCTCTATCCTATGCAGTTTAAGAACCAGAATACCTGAAGAGTTTCTCTGATATCTTCTTACCACCCTCAGAGTTCAGTGGATACCTTGGCCCTGCAATTCAGAAAAGGAGAGTATCCCTCAGCTTTTCTGCCCTGTCCCAAAGCATAACTGGATGCATTTGGTGAAGACCTATGGAGAATATTTGTCAGTTTCCTTCTGATTCTTTTTGTCTGTCAGTGGCCCCATAAAATCATAAACTATCAAGTTCATTCTTGACCTTTAAACTTCATTAAAAGTTGAGTTGTTTTATCCTTACCCACATCTGTGGTCACTGCTTCTTGCTTCCAGTGTTCTGCCAGGGGAGATGATAGTCATGGGTACCTTCTTTCCTACAAAGGACCTTTTATCTTCTAAATTTTAGATCATTGCTGTCGTTGCATCCTTAGATCTCTGATGTGTTAAAAAATATTTAGTTTGGTTGTTTCTCTGACTAATGATTTATGATATATTTGTAGTGATATTCTCTGGAGGTTTTCAAAAGACTCATATAGAAGGAAAAGTCTATTTTTTAAAGCTCTGCATTTATCTTTTATGTTCTGTGAATTTTATGATGCATTGTATATCAGTTTATCATATAAAACTATTTAGGTCTTCTATTGATTGACAAATTTTTATTGCTCTTCCTCAAGAAGAATATGCCCCTCCCACCCATCTCTGGTTTTCAACAGATTAACTACCAGCTGGATTCTGCTTTCTTTTGTATTTGCTGAAATTTGTGCTTTTCTGGCTAATATTTTTTGTCAGTTGCAAAAATGTGTGTTGACCAATGTCTCTTCAAACATTTTTGTTTTGTCCCACTTTCCACCTCTTTCCCTACAAGTATTACTTGCTCAGTCATGTCCGACTCTTTTCGACCTCATGGACTGCTAGGCAAGAATATTTTAATGGGTTTCCAAGGGATCTTCTTTTCCAAGGACTTTTCCCAATCAGGGGTCCAATCCAGGTCTCCTATATTGCAGGCAGGTTATTTACCATCTGAGCCACCAGGGAAGCCCAAGGTCACTAATACAATAGATCTTTTGATACTGCATGGTATACTTTGAATGGTCTCATCTATGTTTAATACTTCTCTTTTCATTTTTGTATCTAAGTTTGAGCCACCTCTCTATCCTATGCAGTTTAAGAACCAGAATACCTGAAGAGTTTCTCTGATATCTTCTTACCACCCTCAGAGTTCAGTGGATACCTTGGCCCTGCAATTCAGAAAAGGAGAGTATCCCTCAGCTTTTCTGCCCTGTCCCAAAGCATAACTGGATGCATTTGGTGAAGACCTATGGAGAATATTTGTCAGTTTCCTTCTGATTCTTTTTGTCTGTCAGTGGCCCCATAAAATCATAAACTATCAAGTTCATTCTTGACCTTTAAACTTCATTAAAAGTTGAGTTGTTTTATCCTTACCCACATCTGTGGTCACTGCTTCTTGCTTCCAGTGTTCTGCCAGGGGAGATGATAGTCATGGGTACCTTCTTTCCTACAAAGGACCTTTTATCTTCTAAATTTTAGATCATTGCTGTCGTTGCATCCTTAGATCTCTGATGTGTTAAAAAATATTTAGTTTGGTTGTTTCTCTGACTAATGATTTATGATATATTTGTAGTGATATTCTCTGGAGGTTTTCAAAAGACTCATATAGAAGGAAAAGTCTATTTTTTAAAGCTCTGCATTTATCTTTTATGTTCTGTGAATTTTATGATGCATTGTATATCAGTTTATCATATAAAACTATTTAGGTCTTCTATTGATTGACAAATTTTATATTGCCAAAGTTTGGATATAGTGTTAGAATGGACTAGACTATGCTTATGTAACCCCAAAACTCTAAAACCTCAGTGACTTTAGTAAGTAAAGGATCACTTCTGGGTTACAGAGATTGTTTACAAGTTGAGGATGGTTTTCTCAATGACTCAGAATTCTGAGTTCCTTCTATTATACATTACCAACAGACAACATTTAACTATTTTTAAAGAACCGGCTCTCAAAACCATTTACATCACTTCCACCTACACTGATTTGGACAGAGCTCAGTTGAATGGCCTTGAATCTGAACAGACACTCCTAAAAGAGTCTCAGGGTTAGGCTATTAGAAGCCAGGGAATAGAGGGAACAAACAGAATCAGTAGGATTCCAGACACATTTGGGCATGGTGTGGATTGTATCTGCTACTGTGACAGTAGTTTTTCTTTCCTCTTTTGTTTTCATAGGCTTATTGGGATATAACTTACATACCATTGATAGATGATAGTAAATAGCTTACCATGAACATTGTCAGATTCCTGATCTCCAAAGGAGAAGATTTGCACTTTGGTCACTCAGAACTTAGTGCAGTAAAAGGTTTATTAAAGAAAAAGGGATAGAGAAAGCTTCCAGCTAAAGGAACTGGAAGAGGGATAGAAGAGTACCCCCAGCAACTAGTTTAGGTGAGGCATTTTGTACTTTTCCAGTTGGTTATTAACAATAGATCAAAAGAATATTTTAAGGCTGTAAAGGTCTTACTAGACCCACTCCCACAACATTAACACAAGATTAGCCAGAGGATGGTCTCCAGACATCAAGACTAGATGAGACATTCCAACACAAATTGCTTGTATCCATAAGACAGTAAAGTTAGTTTCAAAGTGGATCTTTCTCATGGCAAACATTTAGGCTAGAAAATGTCAGTTCCCTTCCTCCTCCTCCTCGGAAGCTGCTGGCCTCCTTACCAAGTCTGCCTATTCACCCCTTTCACCATATGATTCATCAATTTAAAGTGTACTATTTCATGGTTTTTAGTCTATTCCCAGTTGTGCAGCCCTCACCGTTGTCTAATTTTAAAACTTTTTTTTCACCCCAGCAAGAAACGCAGTACCTATTAGCAGTCATCCCGCCCTGAACTCTAGGGAACCACTAACCTATTTTCTCATTCTATGAATTTAACTATTCTGAATATTTCAAATCAATGGAATCATGTGATATGTGGTCTTTTGTGACTGGCAACTTTAACTTAGCATTATGTTTTTGAGATTCATATATGTTTTAGCATATAGCACTATTTCATTCCTTTTGATTGCCTAAAATATTCCATTGCATGGATAGACCAGATTGGGTTATCCATTTATCAGGTGGTGGGCATTTGGATTATATCCACTTTGGGGAAAGACAATCGTGTTTTGATTGCCTTAGAAGAAGCATATCAGATGGAGTAGGTACCCATTGGTGGCAACAGAGAAGACAGGAAAGAGATTTGACAGAGTAGAGATGGGGAAAGAAACATCTTTGTGGTAGAGTGTCTACTGATATAGGGTTATCATCCATGACTTTAACCAGTGATTCATCAGTGGAGAGTGAATGTGTACCTTATTTACTTCCAAAAAATAGTTTTATATTCTTTAAACACTTGGTGAAAATAAACAAAACGTAGAATTGCATCTCGCTGACTAAGAAAATAAAATTGCCTTTGCCAAACTAGTAAACATAATTTTTCTCTTTAAATGTGCAATGCTTCTAAGGGAGGAAAGCATGCCCTAGGGTAGCTTCAACTCCAGTTGGTCCCCACTCAGATGAGTTGGAGACTTCTGGTGTCTTACTGGTGATGGGCTAATGCAATTAAGTACCCAAATCTTGTCATTTTCTTCTTAACAAGCTTCTGGGTTTGCCTGCAGCTTTCTTAGCTGGAGAAGACTGTAATTCACTTGACATCAGTGGGTTATTTATAGAACATTGGCTCAGGAACTGCAACCTACATAAAACTGGGCTCTTTTATTTCCTGTATGAAGACATATTTGCTGAAAATCTGTGTGTTTGAATTTACCAAGGTAAACTTTTTTGGCTTTTAATTCACCCCTTTCACCATATGATTCATCAATTTAAAGTGTACTATTTCATGGTTTTTAGTCTATTCCCAGTTGTGCAGCCCTCACCGTTGTCTAATTTTAAAACTTTTTTTTCACCCCAGCAAGAAACGCAGTACCTATTAGCAGTCATCCCGCCCTGAACTCTAGGGAACCACTAACCTATTTTCTCATTCTATGAATTTAACTATTCTGAATATTTCAAATCAATGGAATCATGTGATATGTGGTCTTTTGTGACTGGCAACTTTAACTTAGCATTATGTTTTTGAGATTCATATATGTTTTAGCATATAGCACTATTTCATTCCTTTTGATTGCCTAAAATATTCCATTGCATGGATAGACCAGATTGGGTTATCCATTTATCAGGTGGTGGGCATTTGGATTATATCCACTTTGGGGAAAGACAATCGTGTTTTGATTGCCTTAGAAGAAGCATATCAGATGGAGTAGGTACCCATTGGTGGCAACAGAGAAGACAGGAAAGAGATTTGACAGAGTAGAGATGGGGAAAGAAACATCTTTGTGGTAGAGTGTCTACTGATATAGGGTTATCATCCATGACTTTAACCAGTGATTCATCAGTGGAGAGTGAATGTGTACCTTATTTACTTCCAAAAAATAGTTTTATATTCTTTAAACACTTGGTGAAAATAAACAAAACGTAGAATTGCATCTCGCTGACTAAGAAAATAAAATTGCCTTTGCCAAACTAGTAAACATAATTTTTCTCTTTAAATGTGCAATGCTTCTAAGGGAGGAAAGCATGCCCTAGGGTAGCTTCAACTCCAGTTGGTCCCCACTCAGATGAGTTGGAGACTTCTGGTGTCTTACTGGTGATGGGCTAATGCAATTAAGTACCCAAATCTTGTCATTTTCTTCTTAACAAGCTTCTGGGTTTGCCTGCAGCTTTCTTAGCTGGAGAAGACTGTAATTCACTTGACATCAGTGGGTTATTTATAGAACATTGGCTCAGGAACTGCAACCTACATAAAACTGGGCTCTTTTATTTCCTGTATGAAGACATATTTGCTGAAAATCTGTGTGTTTGAATTTAAAGTGCAAGTTGATGTGCTGCTTCCCTTTATATCAGGTTAATATTCCACATTCATAAAATTGTAAGACAAGTTTTAACTCTCCAAGTGAGCTCTTCCTCAAGAGGTTATAATTACTATTTTTTACTTTGCCCTCATCACCTTTCTCCTTGCTCCATATCTTGTTTCGTGTCATTTTTCTTTTCCTTTTGAAGGCTAATTTTTAATTTTACCTTTTTCTGAAATACAGAATTAGATTTGGCTCTTAGTTGAAAGATTTTCTAAGTTTGGTTGATACATACCTTATAAATTTGCTCTTCATGGGGGAGAGATTTGGAAAGAGTAACATGGAGCCCTATACTATTATAGAGATAACTCTTGTCAATGCTCTGTGGGTTAAGGGATCTTACACGGATGCTATGTGATGGCCTGGAGGGGTGGGGTGGGGGAGAATGGTATATATATATGAGTAATCTGTGATTATGCATATCTGTAAATAACAAAACTCTGTAAAAACAAAAAAGCCAAATTTAAAAAATGGCAAAAAAATTATATATATATATATATATATATATATATATATAAGTTATATATATAAATTATACATTAATAATTATATATATATATATATATATAAATTAGCTCTTCAGTTACCTTAGCTAAACTGCTATAATTTGTTAAAAAATTCATACCACTGGATGTTATTTTATGTCTTTGTATTATCTGAAGTTATATTTTAAATTATATATCTCAGGGCTTAAAAACATAGCAAATATTGTAAAATAAAGAGATTCTTTGAAATCATAGGTTGAAATTTCTGTGTTGCTTTTTGCATTTTACCATAAAGCACAGTTATTAGAGCAAAGCCTTTTTGCTGTTACTTTCAGAATATCTGTTATTCTTTTTTTTTTTTTTTTTAATTTTTGGTCTCTTTTATTGGTCTTTCATTTATTTATTTTCATCTTAATTCTTCAGCCTGTGTGGGCCTCCCATTGCGGTGGCCTCTCTCCTTGCAGCGCACCGGCCCTGGGCGCATTCACTTCAGAGCGTTGGCTCATAATTGGACACACCAGTCCAGCTGCTCCATGGCACATGGGATCTTCCCATGCCGGGGATCAAACTGGTGCCCCTTGTACTGCAAGGCAGATTCTTTACCAACTGGACCACCTGGGAAGCCCCTACATCTGTTATTCTAAAGACAGATAATTTTCTCTCACCTTCCTTAACATTAAATGAACCTAACATCCATAGAAAATGCCTTCCATTTTCATTCAGATTCTTATTAGCATGCTCTGATATTGAGACCTCAAATCTACTTTGGGTTGTATAACAGGTTTGGAGTCATGCCACTCTGTTATAGATCCTAAAAGCATTCACATCTGAATACCCTCTCTCAGCCTCAATGTCCTCATCGCTAATTGAAGGTCATGAAAGCACCTACCTATGGGTGTGTGGATTAATGAGATAATACCTGAAGAAATGCTTGCCTAGATAGTAAGGACTTATCAATCACTGTCATTATTTAAATCCACTTGATCTTCAAATGAAAACAAATTAAATTCTACTCTTTCCATCGTGATCCAGAAAAGTACTATTTATTATTAGATAGCCATGGTAAATATCTGTTATTGTCTTCCCAATTCCCAGTGACCTTTGACATCCCTTACTCAGGAACCACCCACAGTTTTAGTCCCAGAGTCTGAACTTGCAGCTGCTCTGTACACATTTCATGGTCTGTCCGTGCAATCTGATTCTTTCCCCTGAGGAGCAGAACTGAGTGACAGCAACACAATTGGGGGTGCTCTTCTGAATTGGGAATATGCAATCTTTAAATTGTTGAGTAGACATGAATATGAAACATTGAGAAAACTGAGTTGCGAAAGAGAGGTGAAGAAAGAAGCATGAGAGGAAGCAAAATCAAGAAATGGAGAAAGTACAGGCAGCACTGCTAACAGCTTTGTTAATTTCCTGTTCTCCATCTCCCCCTGACTCTTGGGTGCCCAGAAGAAGGAGGCACTACGGTTCCTACAAATGCCCTTCTCTCCACCCTCAGGCTTTATCTCTTCTTCTTCTCCTTCCATCTCCTCCTTCTTCTCTTTTTCCTTTCAATAAAGCTAACTTATATCTGTGTTGCTTGCAACTGTGCAACCACAAAAAGTTAACATCAGTATTTCTTGATTAACCCAGAGATAGTTTGAAAAAGTATAAGTAAATTTTAGGAGTGAGAGACATTAAATACATACTCAGCTTTTGCTGATACTAGCAAAATGCCTGTGTATTTTGTAGTTCAGTTCAGTTTAGGTTTTCAGTCATGTCCAACTCTTTGTGGCACCATGAACTGTAACATGCCAGGCTTCCCTGTCCTTCACCATCTTCTGGAGCTTGCTCAAACTCATCTCCATTGACTCATTCTTCCTTCTATTTTACCCATCATCAGGGCCTTTTGCAGTGAGTTGTATCTTCACATCAGGTGGTCAAAATATTGGCATGTCAGCATCAGTCCTTCCAATGAATATTCCAGGTTTGTTTCCTTTAGGATTGTGTGGTCTGATCTCCTTGCAGTTCAATGGACTTTCAAAAGTCTTTTCCAACACCACAGTTCAAAGGTATACAAAAATATATACCCTGTTTTGAAAGGTATATAATATCAACCATGCCTACTTTACAGTAAGAAAATGGAAACTTAGAAAGGTTAAGTTCTTTTTCCAAGGTTTTTCTACTTAGGTTTTTCTTATAGGACTCAGCAGGCCTAGAACAAGGATTTTACAAACATCTCTCTTGATTTTTTATGGGTAGTACTTAGAAATGTTTGTCATTCAAAGCAAATGATGAACACACCATTTATATTCACAGAATTGTAGGAAGCATAAGTAGGTATTTAACATTAAAGAGAAGTAAGTATTTAGCATTAAATGAGTCAGATATTATAAAGCCACCAAATCTTAGCTTAATTCTTGTCTTGATCTCAAATCTTTCATGGTGAAGTCTGTCTTCCTTGGGGAAACTTCAATGGTCATTCTTCTACTTGGATTGTGATGGTTGGAGTTTCATGGTGCCTGTGATGCAGTGTGATCCACACTGAGTGTTTATATGCTTGTTTATTCATTGCTGTTTGATACAGTATCAGGATAATCAGGCTGTCTGTTTTCATTCCCATTGACCATCTATTTGTTTTGTGACTGCTGACAGTTAATAAGTAAGCTTGTTTACAGCTTTTTGCTAAATCTTCAACCTCATTACGTTTTCTGGTCAGTCATACTGAGGAAATCAACATCCATTCAGCAAGTAGTCAAGCTGCAGTATTCCTAACATAATAATGTGTCCAAGAAGACTGGTAGGAGATAGACCAGGCCAGAGTGTGATCCTTCAAATGACTAACATGCTGTATTTAAAAATATCAGCAGGGAGCTCAACAGTGATCTGTAACAACTAGAGAGTGGGATAGGGGAGATGGGAGGGGTCATGAGTATACTTATGGTTGATTCATGTTGTTGTACAGCAGAAACCAATACAATATAGAGCAGTTTCCTCCAATTAAAAATAAAATAAAAAGTGGAAAGTCCTAAAAATATGAACGAGATCCATCTCTTCTAATATAGCATTTAAGGCTTGTGTTTCCCTCCTTACCATTTATAATTCTGGACCCAATGCAAAGAGCCAACTCATTGTAAACGACCCTGATGCTTGGAAAGATTGAGAACAAGGGGAGAAGGGGGAGACAGAGGATGAGATGTTTGGATGGCATCATCAACTCAATGGACATGAGTTTGAGTAAACTCTGGGAGAAAGTGAATGACAGGGAAACCTGGAGTGCTGCAGTCCATAGGGTTGCAAAGCATTAAAAACGATTTAGCAACTGAACAACAGCACTTTAATCTTTGCGCCTCAAGGACAAAAATTATTGCAGTGTTACATTACCAAATTGTTCCTGCTTCTGGACAATATCCTTTCCTGACTAGGACCTCATTTCCCCAGTCCTCCAGAATCATCTAGTGCAAGTCTGGATCCCCACACATTATAAAGAGCTATTTCCATCTCCCTCCTACTAAATCCCTTGTCTGGTTCCCTTAGAGTGTGCTCTTCATGCTTCAGCAAACAAATTGCTCTAACTTTGACTTTTACAATACTAGTAAGGTATTCCTGGTGGTCTTTGGTTGGGAAGCTTTAATACTACCAAATAAATGAAGGTATTCTCTGGTGTTTATATGCTTGTTTATTCATTGCTGTTTGATACAGTATCAGGATAATCAGGCTGTCTGTTTTCATTCCCATTGACCATCTATTTGTTTTGTGACTGCTGACAGTTAATAAGTAAGCTTGTTTACAGCTTTTTGCTAAATCTTCAACCTCATTACGTTTTCTGGTCAGTCATACTGAGGAAATCAACATCCATTCAGCAAGTAGTCAAGCTGCAGTATTCCTAACATAATAATGTGTCCAAGAAGACTGGTAGGAGATAGACCAGGCCAGAGTGTGATCCTTCAAATGACTAACATGCTGTATTTAAAAATATCAGCAGGGAGCTCAACAGTGATCTGTAACAACTAGAGAGTGGGATAGGGGAGATGGGAGGGGTCATGAGTATACTTATGGTTGATTCATGTTGTTGTACAGCAGAAACCAATACAATATAGAGCAGTTTCCTCCAATTAAAAATAAAATAAAAAGTGGAAAGTCCTAAAAATATGAACGAGATCCATCTCTTCTAATATAGCATTTAAGGCTTGTGTTTCCCTCCTTACCATTTATAATTCTGGACCCAATGCAAAGAGCCAACTCATTGTAAACGACCCTGATGCTTGGAAAGATTGAGAACAAGGGGAGAAGGGGGAGACAGAGGATGAGATGTTTGGATGGCATCATCAACTCAATGGACATGAGTTTGAGTAAACTCTGGGAGAAAGTGAATGACAGGGAAACCTGGAGTGCTGCAGTCCATAGGGTTGCAAAGCATTAAAAACGATTTAGCAACTGAACAACAGCACTTTAATCTTTGCGCCTCAAGGACAAAAATTATTGCAGTGTTACATTACCAAATTGTTCCTGCTTCTGGACAATATCCTTTCCTGACTAGGACCTCATTTCCCCAGTCCTCCAGAATCATCTAGTGCAAGTCTGGATCCCCACACATTATAAAGAGCTATTTCCATCTCCCTCCTACTAAATCCCTTGTCTGGTTCCCTTAGAGTGTGCTCTTCATGCTTCAGCAAACAAATTGCTCTAACTTTGACTTTTACAATACTAGTAAGGTATTCCTGGTGGTCTTTGGTTGGGAAGCTTTAATACTACCAATAAATAAGTGATTTTCTTTATTCCTTTGAGCCTGATCTCTGTGTTTACACCTGGACTTCTTCTTTACTTCACAGCAAATTTCTGTATCTCCTTGAATGAGTTGGACACAAGTTCAACTTCTTAAAGAATCAATCTCTGCACACATTAGCAAATACCAATAGCTACGCCCTGTCACCACCTCGATGATAGCAGACGGCCCCCTTCTGTTTTTTGTGATGGTCCATGGTGGAAGCCAGTCAGCCTGTGAGCAGATGAGAAAGGCTGGAAGCAGGAGCTGATAGGAGAAATCCACCCTGCACAGATGTGTCCTTCAGCTCTTTGCTTTCTCTTCTTCTAGTTGCACACATGTTCTATGCAGAGAACCTCCAATTTGATAAAGGAGATGGTTTCTATCCAAACCATATGTATTTACATCACTAAATTCCAACGGTGAAAAAATCATCTCTAACATCCTGCATGCTAATGGAAATACTATTGCTGTCTTGACACATGTGTATCCAATTAGAGTAAATGTTAACTAAATTCTACTAGGTTATAATTTAAAGACAAATTGCATACTATTGATGTGGAAGAATTGTAAGGAAAATTACAGACAGTACAAAAGAAGTATAATTTGATCCATGTCCTTTCTTTAGCAAAATGGAAATGTGCTATTGGTAGATATGTCACATGCACTAGCCTTGTTCTCTGTTTCACTAAACACTAGCAAATGTTGAACAAAATGTTTAAAAACATCTATTTGATTTTTAAATAATGCTGCAGTCAAATAGTTTAGGAGAATAACTTGACCCGCTTTCCTTCGTGTTTTTGTTATTTACAAAAATTATTGCAGTGTTACATTACCAAATTGTTCCTGCTTCTGGACAATATCCTTTCCTGACTAGGACCTCATTTCCCCAGTCCTCCAGAATCATCTAGTGCAAGTCTGGATCCCCACACATTATAAAGAGCTATTTCCATCTCCCTCCTACTAAATCCCTTGTCTGGTTCCCTTAGAGTGTGCTCTTCATGCTTCAGCAAACAAATTGCTCTAACTTTGACTTTTACAATACTAGTAAGGTATTCCTGGTGGTCTTTGGTTGGGAAGCTTTAATACTACCAATAAATAAGTGATTTTCTTTATTCCTTTGAGCCTGATCTCTGTGTTTACACCTGGACTTCTTCTTTACTTCACAGCAAATTTCTGTATCTCCTTGAATGAGTTGGACACAAGTTCAACTTCTTAAAGAATCAATCTCTGCACACATTAGCAAATACCAATAGCTACGCCCTGTCACCACCTCGATGATAGCAGACGGCCCCCTTCTGTTTTTTGTGATGGTCCATGGTGGAAGCCAGTCAGCCTGTGAGCAGATGAGAAAGGCTGGAAGCAGGAGCTGATAGGAGAAATCCACCCTGCACAGATGTGTCCTTCAGCTCTTTGCTTTCTCTTCTTCTAGTTGCACACATGTTCTATGCAGAGAACCTCCAATTTGATAAAGGAGATGGTTTCTATCCAAACCATATGTATTTACATCACTAAATTCCAACGGTGAAAAAATCATCTCTAACATCCTGCATGCTAATGGAAATACTATTGCTGTCTTGACACATGTGTATCCAATTAGAGTAAATGTTAACTAAATTCTACTAGGTTATAATTTAAAGACAAATTGCATACTATTGATGTGGAAGAATTGTAAGGAAAATTACAGACAGTACAAAAGAAGTATAATTTGATCCATGTCCTTTCTTTAGCAAAATGGAAATGTGCTATTGGTAGATATGTCACATGCACTAGCCTTGTTCTCTGTTTCACTAAACACTAGCAAATGTTGAACAAAATGTTTAAAAACATCTATTTGATTTTTTAAATAATGCTGCAGTCAAATAGTTTAGGAGAATAACTTGACCCGCTTTCCTTCGTGTTAGTTATTTTCAGCGTAAATACATACACACACAAAATATATGACTCCCTAGAATGTAAAATATATAGAAACAAATATATTTAGCATAAATGCTAACTAAATGGTCTAATATCATGGATGGTTTAGGGAGATATCAAATCAAGAAATGGGGTCACAAAAGTAGAGCATAGGATTTCTGAGATAATTTTTGTCATTCTTATACCTCTTCAAAGTCATTTCCTTTCGTTAACATCAACCACTGAACGTGAGCCACATCCAGTAAACCATTTAAAATGCAGAGGAAGGCAGGCGGGGGGGACACTGCCATTTATGACAGGAGCTAAAGCCTTCAACAGCTTCCCATGCTTTGAGCAGAGATGACAAAGTGCCTAGTGGTGCCCTGCTCTGGCCCTCCAGATCTGTATAGCACACTTCCCTTCCTTGTTGTTCAGAAATGAGAACTTCAAACGTACAAATCATGAACACAAGATGCCAAATAACTCTGTCATATGTATTAGAATGTTCTTATGAGACAATAATTTTTGACAATTATAGTTTTTATATACATAAATATTGATATTATATAGATATAATATTTCTTCTGGAAAGACTGAAACCAACATAGTAACCCAGACCTGGAGAATCCTTGGCTCAGATTTAAAGATGGCATAGCCTTACAACTTCCAGAAGGAAGCATCTCATAAGTCATTGCCTCTAGACATTTATTTCCAAGAAAGAAGCAAGTGCCCCAATTTGCTGGGGCAAGTGAATAGATCCTTGTTGTTGCTGTTGAATTGCTACATCACATCTGAGTCTTTGTGACCCTTTGGACTGTAACCCTCCTGACTCCTCTGTCCATAACATTTTTCAGGCAAGAAAACTGGAGTACCTGCCATTTCCTCCTCTAGGGGATCTTCCTGACCCATGGATCAAACCTGAATCTCCTGCAAACCTGCATCTCCCCTTTACGCACTGAGCCGTCAGGGAAGATCACTATCTCCTGGAGTGTGTTCAAATTTTTGTCCATTGAGTTGGTGCTGCCCCCTTCTCCTTTTGTCTTCAATCTTTCCTAGTATTTCCTACTTGGATACAATTTCTTGGTCAATTATTCTACTTACAGTTTGCCTCTGACTGAGTTAGTCTCTTATTATTTCTGGCCCTGTTTTCTAGTAGCATTCCAATATTTACATCTGTTTTTTCTCAGAATGTGATATTTGTTAAAATCTATATTCCTGGGCCCCTTTTCATACCAAAGCTATCAGAATTGCCATCAAGTTAGACTTTATAACAGGTTCTCATAATGGCATTTCTTCCCACTAGGATTTAAAACTGTTATGCAATCCACTTTCAATGCATCAAGTGCAATATCTGCTACCACCGAAATACTCCCTTATTATTCCCTCTTCTGTTCATTTCTCATCTGGGTGACTAAAATAGACATTTGGTCTAATTTCATTTTCTACATTCATTTTTGACCCTGCTCATTCCCATCCATTTGTTATACTGTGGTTCTGAACCAGGAATTACTTCCCCCCAGGAGACATTTGATGATGTCTGAAGATATTTTTGGCTATCACAATTGGGAACATAGAGATGCCGTGGGCATTTGCAGGGTAGAAGAAGCCAGGGAAACTGCTAAACATCCTACAGTACACAGGAGAAAACAAAATAATTACCCATCCCCAAATCTCAGTGGTGCTGAGGCACCAAGGTTAAGGAATCTTTGCTCTGAACTAACACACTTCCACTCTTTCCCTGTTCAGATCCACCATCAGGTGCTTTAACGGGTCTGTCATAGTGTCCTGATTACCTTTGTTGTACATTTTTTTTGTGTAATATTGTTTAAAGAGGTATGTTTCATGTTCTGCCTTCCTTTCAAGAGTATGAACACTTGATGCCTAGCATCTAGCATAATAATTTATACATTATAGCTGCTTATTAAATTTTAATTTGGTTAAATAGGCCATGCTTGATTGTATATTGTGTGTTTGTGTATATGGATAAATCAAAAGAAATGATATAACACAAACACTAAATCAGTAGCTTTACAAATATTCTACAACCCTTCCCCCAACCAGAGGGCTTCTCAAAAATGCTAGGAAAATTCTTAGAAATACTTTTTATATTCCACTAAATGACCTCCGATGGGTCAGAAGAATGTAATGTATCTATTACTTTGTATATTTGGGTACAGTTCATCTGTACTGTAGATTAAAAGCAGTATTTCAAACTATTTGAGATAACTTATAGTTAGATGAATCAGACATGTCATGGGTCTGGCATGGGAATCAGAATTACAGAAAAGTAGATAATAGAGTTAGAAAGTGCCCATGCATCCTAGACCCTTGAATGTAGGTAAGTCAGGTATCATCCACGTTTTTGAAACCATGTGTCTGAGTCCATGCGCATTACCTGCCTGGTTTAGATTCACAGAGGTTATATACTTCTAAGACAAGTCTAATAGTTAAAAACAAAAAATCAGTAATTATTCCTTCTACCCCCCCCCCACCATCTGCATTTACCTTTTTTTTTTTTTTTTTTTCACCTGTGGAATGTATCACAATGCAGGTTACAAGGGGGAAAAAAAAAAACAGTGACAGTGGCATCAGAAAACCTTGGACTTAAAAGGCAATTTTCACTGGGTAGCATAGAGTAAGGATCAGTTTGTTAGTTTGTTTCTATAAAAGGCAAGATAGTAAATATCTGTGACTTTGCACTGCTTATGGCCTCTATTGAGTGAGCTCTGTGACCACATGGACTGTAGCCTATCAGACTTCTCTGTCCATAGGGTTTTCCAGGCAAGAATACTGAAATGGGTTGCCATCTCCTGCTCCAGGGGATCTTCCTCACTCAGTGATTGAACCTCTGTTTCTTGCGTTGCAGACAGATTCTTTACCACTCAACCACTTGGGAAGACCATGGTCTCTATTATGAATGCTCCACTGTTTCATTGTTGAGAGAGAGCAGCCATAGACTATAAGTAAATGATGCTTGTTCCAATGCAACTCAAACTATGAAAACAGGTGGTGGGCATGTTTGGACCATGGGGCATAGTGTGTCAACTTCCAATGAAGAGTAAATTACTCTTTTTTCATCTACATGTGGACTAGAGAAGGAAATGGAAACTCAGTTCAGTATTCTTGCCTGGAAAATCCTGTGGATGGAGGAGCTTGGAGGGCTACATGGGGCTGCAAAAGAGCCGGACACAACTGAGTGACTGAGAACTATCTACAACTGGAAGTACTAGAGCTTAGAGCATAGGTTTGATGTAACTCAAAGTAACTGAGATAATGTAAGTAACATAACCTGTGAGAGGATGTAGTCTGTTACAGACATTAAATGTAACTCTTGCTATGACAGAGGCAAACAAATTAATGTTTCAGCTCACTCATGCAATATGCTCTAGGCAAGTCCGTGAGAGAGAATGAATTATTTAAGTAACAAGACTGATATTACAAGGTTGCTTCAGCTTTAATGATATTCTTGTCAGACGTTCTCTATTCAAAGCTCTGTATCTTGAAACTTTAGCACAATATTTTTTTTTATCCTACAGGACAGAAAATTTAAATTATTCTTTTAAGGAAATGCTATAAGAATCTATTACGGTCTCTAAATTTAAGTACTACATTATTACACAATAAGAAAAAAGTGTAGTTTATTTTATAAATTATTCTCACTGCTAGTAATTACTGAATGCCTATTTAGTGGCTCATAATGAATTCCATGCATTTTCTAAGAATTATTTTGCTTCCAGAGTTATGTGAATTAATTTATGTATATTTAATTTAAAAATTAACATCACTTTGGGATTTATCTATGTCCCCTCAACATTTCATGAATAAATCAGCTAGCTGAAGCTTTTTGAAAATGCATAAATATATACTCTTTAGCACATTTGTTTTTGTAAATAAACAATATTCATGGATAATTGAACTTTCATTGACTTCAGTCAGACAAAATTTTAAAAGAAAAGTCATGGAAACTTATATTACCATATGTAAAATAATTAACTAATAGGAATATGCTGTAAGACTAATGGAACTCAAACAACGACTCTGTAACAACCTAGAAGGGCAGGCTGGGGACGGAAAAGGTAATGAAGATCAAGGAGGGGACATATGTGTGCCTATGGCTGATTTAGGTGAATGTGTGGCAGTAAACAACAAAACTCTGTAAAAATTTAAAAATGTAACTTTGAGCAGACTATATGTCTCTTTGTTGTATACTTTGTTTACGTGTTATTTTGTGTGAATATGCATTTATCTCCATTTAAACTAAAATATTTTTTATTACTTCTATTTTACTAAATCAGTGGATACTTTTCGATGTAGATGTCTCCGGTGTTAAATTTTGTGTAATAATGCATTTATTTCTCCATTTAAACTCAAAGTACTGAGTAATGTAGAACATAACCTGGAGAGGATGAGCTTACAGACATTAAATGTAACTCTTGTATGGGGAAAATAATGTTCAGCTCACTCATGCAATATGCTCTAGGCAAGTCCGTGAGAGAGAATGAATTATTTAAGTAACAAGACTGATATTACAAGGTTGCTTCAGCTTTAATGATATTCTTGTCAGACGTTCTCTATTCAAAGCTTTATCTTGAAATTTAACAAATTTTTTTTTTTTTTTTTTATCCTACAGGACAGAAAATTTAAATTATTCTTTTAAGGAAATGCTATAAGAATCTATTACGGTCTCTAAATTTAAGTACTACATTATTACACAATAAGAAAAAAGTGTAGTTTATTTTATAAATTATTCTCACTGCTAGTAATTACTGAATGCCTATTTAGTGGCTCATAATGAATTCCATGCATTTTCTAAGAATTATTTTGCTTCCAGAGTTATGTGAATTAATTTATGTATATTTAATTTAAAAATTAACATCACTTTGGGATTTATCTATGTCCCCTCAACATTTCATGAATAAATCAGCTAGCTGAAGCTTTTTGAAAATGCATAAATATATACTCTTTAGCACATTTGTTTTTGTAAATAAACAATATTCATGGATAATTGAACTTTCATTGACTTCAGTCAGACAAAATTTTAAAAGAAAAGTCATGGAAACTTATATTACCATATGTAAAATAATTAACTAATAGGAATATGCTGTAAGACTAATGGAACTCAAACAACGACTCTGTAACAACCTAGAAGGGCAGGCTGGGGACGGAAAAGGTAATGAAGATCAAGGAGGGGACATATGTGTGCCTATGGCTGATTTAGGTGAATGTGTGGCAGTAAACAACAAAACTCTGTAAAAAATTTAAAAATGTAACTTTGAGCAGACTATATGTCTCTTTGTTGTATACTTTGTTTACGTGTTATTTTGTGTGAATATGCATTTATCTCCATTTAAACTAAAATATTTTTTATTACTTCTATTTTACTAAATCAGTGGATACTTTTCGATGTAGATGTCTCCTGAAATTAAAAAAAGAAAAAGAATACAGCCATTTTAAATCATCTTGCACTATGGATTAAATTATATGTCCCACATCTAAATGCTATATAGTTTACTAATTGTTTACCAATGTCCATTTCCAAAATGCCTTGGCTCAGTCAAATTTCATTTACTGAGGAGATGTGCCAGCATTTTAATTCTTGTTTGAAGGATATAGAATGGCTTTTTCAAGAAAAGTAATCTTTCATTAGTTTCTATTCATTAGCATGGGAAAACATAGATAATAAATAGGTGACTAGATAGATTTAGATATAGATGTAGAGATAGATATATGTACCTATATGTATAATACATTATCATAAAATAAATAATATGAAATATGTATTTTATGATACATTATTATAAAATAATATATTATACCATGGATTTGACTCTATTGAGAATCCTTCCAAAATCCTATACATTTACTGTTTGCTAAAATTCTATGTTAATTTTGAGATTTGGAGCTTGCTCCTATAAAGATCAGTTTAACTCATTCTGTGCTATGGAACTAGTCTGTGCTACCCAAATCACTCATATTATGACTTTACATGGCCAGGAAAACAAGGATGAAGTAGGATAAATCCATGATGGTCATGGCTATGCAAACTGAAACAGACCTAAGTAAAACAAAACAAAGCAATTGTGAGTGATAGGACATTGTGATTTTGTGCCTGTATAGATTGACTTAATTAATATCCTGTCCTCACAATCGCTTGTTCCTTGAATCTTTTACATTTGAAACTATCCATAAGTAGAACAACTGCATTCCATCATTGATGTATTATCCTAGGTTGAATAAAGTAGAACAGAAGATCTCCCGATTTTCCCTTAACTATCGGCGGAAAGGAGGGGACATATGTGTGCCTATGGCTGATTTAGGTGAATGTGTGGCAGTAAACAACAAAACTCTGTAAAAAATTTAAAAATGTAACTTTGAGCAGACTATATGTCTCTTTGTTGTATACTTTGTTTACGTGTTATTTTGTGTGAATATGCATTTATCTCCATTTAAACTAAAATATTTTTTATTACTTCTATTTTACTAAATCAGTGGATACTTTTCGATGTAGATGTCTCCTGAAATTAAAAAAAGAAAAAGAATACAGCCATTTTAAATCATCTTGCACTATGGATTAAATTATATGTCCCACATCTAAATGCTATATAGTTTACTAATTGTTTACCAATGTCCATTTCCAAAATGCCTTGGCTCAGTCAAATTTCATTTACTGAGGAGATGTGCCAGCATTTTAATTCTTGTTTGAAGGATATAGAATGGCTTTTTCAAGAAAAGTAATCTTTCATTAGTTTCTATTCATTAGCATGGGAAAACATAGATAATAAATAGGTGACTAGATAGATTTAGATATAGATGTAGAGATAGATATATGTACCTATATGTATAATACATTATCATAAAATAAATAATATGAAATATGTATTTTATGATACATTATTATAAAATAATATATTATACCATGGATTTGACTCTATTGAGAATCCTTCCAAAATCCTATACATTTACTGTTTGCTAAAATTCTATGTTAATTTTGAGATTTGGAGCTTGCTCCTATAAAGATCAGTTTAACTCATTCTGTGCTATGGAACTAGTCTGTGCTACCCAAATCACTCATATTATGACTTTACATGGCCAGGAAAACAAGGATGAAGTAGGATAAATCCATGATGGTCATGGCTATGCAAACTGAAACAGACCTAAGTAAAACAAAACAAAGCAATTGTGAGTGATAGGACATTGTGATTTTGTGCCTGTATAGATTGACTTAATTAATATCCTGTCCTCACAATCGCTTGTTCCTTGAATCTTTTACATTTGAAACTATCCATAAGTAGAACAACTGCATTCCATCATTGATGTATTATCCTAGGTTGAATAAAGTAGAACAGAAGATCCTCCCGATCTCCCTTAACTATCTAGCCAGCATCATCTTTCCTGTAATTCCTCTGAGTTTCTGTTCCACACTCAGAGAGTGTGGCGAGCCACAGAGAGCAATTGCAGTCTCTAAGGATGCATCAATATAAGCAAAGAAACTTTTAGGGAGGTGTATTCACCAGGAGCAACTTGGAACCCATAGAATTCAATAGGCTCTCTCTATTTTTTCTTTTTTTCTTTTACTTTTTTGCAAAGTTTTGCTATTTACTGTTACACATCAACCTGAATCCACCATAGGTATACAAATCTCCCCCCCACCGACATTATCCCCACCAACTCCCTCCCAATCCAGCCCCTCAAGGTCACCACAGAGCCCCTGTTTGAAATCCCCTAGTTCCACAGCATATTCCACTCCCTCACCCAAATATCCATAGGACTTTTCTCCATGTCCGCCTCTCCGTTGCTGCTCTGCACATTCATTTGTCAGCACCATCTTTCTATCAGTATACAATATTCATCTGTCTCTCTCTGACATATTTCACTCTGTGTAATAGGTTCTAGTTAGAACTGATTCAGATGCATTTCTTTTTATGTCCGAGTAATATTCCATTTTATATATGTACCACTGCTTCTTTTCCATTCATCTGTTGATGGACATCTAGGTTGCTTCCATGTTATAGCTATTGTAAGCGGTGCTGCAATGAACAATGGGGTACCTGTGTCTTTTTCAATTTTGGTTTACTTAAGGTGTATGCCTAGTAGTGGGAAATTTTTGCCTGGTGTCTTAATGCGAGGTACCAGACCTATTCCAGTAAAACACTCATATTATGACTTTACATGGCCAGGAAAACAAGGATGAAGTAGGATAAATCCATGATGGTCATGGCTATGCAAACTGAAACAGACCTAAGTAAAACAAAACAAAGCAATTGTGAGTGATAGGACATTGTGATTTTGTGCCTGTATAGATTGACTTAATTAATATCCTGTCCTCACAATCGCTTGTTCCTTGAATCTTTTACATTTGAAACTATCCATAAGTAGAACAACTGCATTCCATCATTGATGTATTATCCTAGGTTGAATAAAGTAGAACAGAAGATCCTCCCGATCTCCCTTAACTATCTAGCCAGCATCATCTTTCCTGTAATTCCTCTGAGTTTCTGTTCCACACTCAGAGAGTGTGGCGAGCCACAGAGAGCAATTGCAGTCTCTAAGGATGCATCAATATAAGCAAAGAAACTTTTAGGGAGGTGTATTCACCAGGAGCAACTTGGAACCCATAGAATTCAATAGGCTCTCTCTATTTTTTCTTTTTTTTCTTTTACTTTTTTGCAAAGTTTTGCTATTTACTGTTACACATCAACCTGAATCCACCATAGGTATACAAATCTCCCCCCCACCGACATTATCCCCACCAACTCCCTCCCAATCCAGCCCCTCAAGGTCACCACAGAGCCCCTGTTTGAAATCCCCTAGTTCCACAGCATATTCCACTCCCTCACCCAAATATCCATAGGACTTTTCTCCATGTCCGCCTCTCCGTTGCTGCTCTGCACATTCATTTGTCAGCACCATCTTTCTATCAGTATACAATATTCATCTGTCTCTCTCTGACATATTTCACTCTGTGTAATAGGTTCTAGTTAGAACTGATTCAGATGCATTTCTTTTTATGTCCGAGTAATATTCCATTTTATATATGTACCACTGCTTCTTTTCCATTCATCTGTTGATGGACATCTAGGTTGCTTCCATGTTATAGCTATTGTAAGCGGTGCTGCAATGAACAATGGGGTACCTGTGTCTTTTTCAATTTTGGTTTACTTAAGGTGTATGCCTAGTAGTGGGATTGCTGGGTCATATGGGGGTTCTAGTCCTAGTTTTAGAGGAATCTCCACACTGTCTTCCATAATGGCTCTATCAGTTTACATTCCCACCAACAGTGCAAGAAGGTTCCCTTTTCTCCACACGTTGTCCAGCATTTATTGTTTGTAGACATTTTGATGATGGTCATTCTGACTGGTGTGAGGTGATATCTCATTGTAGTTTTGATTTGCATTTCTCTAACAATGAGTGATGTTGAGCATCTTTTCATGTGTTTGTTGGTCATCTGTATGTCTTCTTTGGAGAGATATCTGTTTAGGTCTTTCTCCCATATTTTGCTTGGGTTGTTTTTTGTTTTTTTTTTGGTGTTGAGTTGTTTGACCTGCTTGTATATTTTTGAAATTACTTCTTTGCTGGTTGTTTCATTTGCTATTATTTCCTCCCATTCTGAATGTTGTCTTTTCACCTTGTTTACAGTTTGTTTTGCTGTACAAAAGCTTATAAGTTTAATTAGGTCCCAGTTGTTTATTTTTGTCTTCATTTCCATTACTCTCGGAGGCAGGTCATAGGGCGTGCTACTTTGATTTCTGTCATCGAGTGTTCTGCCTCTGTTTTCCGCTAAGAGCTTTATGGCTTCTGGTCTCACCGCTAGGTCTTTAATCCATTTTGAGTTCATCTTTATTGATGGTGTTAGGAAGTGTTCCAACTTCATTCTTTTACATGTAGCTGTCCTGTTTTCCCAGCACCACTTATTGAAGAGGCTGTCTTTACCCCATTGTATATTCTTGCCTCCTTTATCAAAAATAAGGTACCCATAACTGTGTGGGGTTTTCTCTGTGCCCTCTATCTTGTACCACTGGTCTATATTTCTGTTTTTGTGCCAGTACCATACTGTCTTGATGATTTTTGTTTTGTAGTATAGTCTAAACTCAAGAAGGTTGATTCTTCCAGTTCCATTTTTTCTCAAGACTGCTTTGGCTGTATAGGGTTTTTTGCATTTCCATATGAAGTGTGATTTTTTGTTCTAATTCTGTGAAAAATTCCATTGGTATTTTGGTACAGATTGTGTTGAATCTGTAGATTACATTTGATAGAATAGTCATTTTTTTCAATATTGTGTCTTCCAACCCAGGAACATGGAATATCTCTCCATATGCGTATGTCTTCTTTGATTTCTTTCATCAATGTTTTATAATTTTTTGTGTACAGTTCTTTTGTCTTCTTCAGTAGGATTATTCCTAGACATTTTATTCTTTTTCTTGCAGTGGTGAATGGGATTGCTTTCTTGGTTTCTCTTTCTGATTTTTCATTTCATTTTTCTTTCCGATTTCACATATAGGAAGGTAAGTGATTTCTGTGTATTGATCTTGTATCCTGTGACTTTGCTAAATTTTCTGATTAGCTCTAGCAATTTTCTGATAGTATCTTTAGTGTTTTATAAATATAGTATCATGTCATCTGCAAACAGTGTAAGTTATACTTCTTTTCCAATATGGGTTTCTTTTATTTCTTTTCCTTCTCAAATTGCTGTGACTAGAACTTCCAAGGCTATGTTGAATAATAGTGGTAAGAGTGGAAACCCCTAGCTTGTTTCTGATCTTAGAGGGAATGCTTTCAATTTTTCACCATTAAGAATAATGTTTGCTGTGGGCTTATCACATATGGTTTTCACTATGTTGAGGTAGGTTCCTTCTATGTCCATTTTTTGAAGAGTTTTTCTCATAAATTACTGCTGGATTTTGCCAAAGACTTTTTCTGCATCTATTGAGATTATCATATGGTTTTTATCTTTCAATTTGTTAATATCATATATCACATTTATTTGCAAATATTGAAGAATCCTTGCATGCCTGGGATAAACCCAATTTGATCATGGTGAATGAGCTTTTTGATGTGTTGTTGAATTCTGTTTGCTAGAATTTATTTGAAGATTTTTGTGCCTATATTCATCAGTAATTTTGGCCCATCGTTTTCTTTTTTTGTGTTGTCTTTGCCTAGTTTTGTTATGAGGGTGATAGTGGCCCCATAGAATGAGTTTGTAAGTGTTCCCTTTCTGTGCTATTTTTTGAAAGTGTTTTAGAATGATTAGACCTTCTTTAAATAATTGGTATAATTTACCTGTGAAATCACCTGGCTTTGGGCATTTATTTTGGGGGAGTTTTTTGATCACAGATTTAATTTCAGTGCTTATAATTGGATTGATCATAATTTCTATTTCTTCCTGGTTCAGTCTTGGAAGATTGCACTTACCTAAGACTCTGTTCGTTTCTTCTAGACTGTCCACTTTACTGCCATTTAGTTGTTCATAATTATTTCTTATAATCGTTTCTATTCTGTATTGTCTGTTGTAATCTCTCCTTTTCATTTCTAATTTTGTTGATTTGATTTTTCTCTCTTTTTTTCTTGATTAGTCTGACTATAGTTTTGTAAATTTTGTTTACCTTTTCAAAGAACTAGCTTTTGGTTTTATTAATCTTTATTATTGTTTCTTTCTCTTTCGTTCATTTATTCTTTCTCTGATCTTTATGATTTCTTCTGCTAACTTTGGTTGTTTTTTATTTTTTGTTTTTTCCAGTCGTTCTAAGTGTAAAGTTAGGTTGACTTTTTGATGTTTTTCTTATTTCTGATGTAGGATTGTCTTGCTATGAACTTCCTTCTTAGAAATGCTTTTGCTGATTCCCATATGTTTTGAGTTGTTATGTTTTCATTATCATTTTCTTCTAGGAATTTTTTAAATTTCCATCTTGATTTCTTTCATAATCTGTTTGTTATGTAGAAATGTGTTGTTTAATCTCCATGTGTTTGTGTTTTTTTATTTTTATTTTATAATTGAAATCTAGTCACATAACATTAACATAGTGGCCAGAAATGATTGTTGATATGATTTCAATTTTATTAAATTTACTGAGGTTTTATATGTGACCCAAGATATGGTCTATCCTGGAAAATGTTCCATGTGCACTTGAGAAAGTATATCCTTTTGCATTTGGATGGAAAGTCCTAAAGATATCAATGAGATCCATCTCTTCTAGTGTGTCATTTAAGTCTTATGTTTCCTTATGGATTTTCTGTTTTGATGATCTGTCCATTGGTGTAAGGATGGTGTTAAAGTCTCCTACTATTATTGTTTTATTGTCAATTTCTTCATCCATGCTCCTGTGTTGGGTGCATAGATATTTAGGATTGTTATATTTTTTTCCTTCTTGGTGCTATTTTTTGAAAGTGTTTTAGAATGATTAGACCTTCTTTAAATAATTGGTATAATTTACCTGTGAAATCACCTGGCTTTGGGCATTTATTTTGGGGGAGTTTTTTGATCACAGATTTAATTTCAGTGCTTATAATTGGATTGATCATAATTTCTATTTCTTCCTGGTTCAGTCTTGGAAGATTGCACTTACCTAAGACTCTGTTCGTTTCTTCTAGACTGTCCACTTTACTGCCATTTAGTTGTTCATAATTATTTCTTATAATCGTTTCTATTCTGTATTGTCTGTTGTAATCTCTCCTTTTCATTTCTAATTTTGTTGATTTGATTTTTCTCTCTTTTTTTCTTGATTAGTCTGACTATAGTTTTGTAAATTTTGTTTACCTTTTCAAAGAACTAGCTTTTGGTTTTATTAATCTTTATTATTGTTTCTTTCTCTTTCGTTCATTTATTCTTTCTCTGATCTTTATGATTTCTTCTGCTAACTTTGGTTGTTTTTTATTTTTTGTTTTTTCCAGTCGTTCTAAGTGTAAAGTTAGGTTGACTTTTTGATGTTTTTCTTATTTCTGATGTAGGATTGTCTTGCTATGAACTTCCTTCTTAGAAATGCTTTTGCTGATTCCCATATGTTTTGAGTTGTTATGTTTTCATTATCATTTTCTTCTAGGAATTTTTTAAATTTCCATCTTGATTTCTTTCATAATCTGTTTGTTATGTAGAAATGTGTTGTTTAATCTCCATGTGTTTGTGTTTTTTTATTTTTATTTTATAATTGAAATCTAGTCACATAACATTAACATAGTGGCCAGAAATGATTGTTGATATGATTTCAATTTTATTAAATTTACTGAGGTTTTATATGTGACCCAAGATATGGTCTATCCTGGAAAATGTTCCATGTGCACTTGAGAAAGTATATCCTTTTGCATTTGGATGGAAAGTCCTAAAGATATCAATGAGATCCATCTCTTCTAGTGTGTCATTTAAGTCTTATGTTTCCTTATGGATTTTCTGTTTTGATGATCTGTCCATTGGTGTAAGGATGGTGTTAAAGTCTCCTACTATTATTGTTTTATTGTCAATTTCTTCTTTTATGTTTACAAGTGTTTGTCTTATGTACTGGGGTGCTCCTGTGTTGGGTGCATAGATATTTAGGATTGTTATATCTTCCTCTTGGGTTGATCCCTTGATCACTATGTAGTGTCCTGCCTTGTTTATTATAATCTTCTTAATTTTAAGGTCTATTTTGCCTGATACAAGAATTGCTACTCTAGCTTTCTTTTGATTTCCATTTGCATGGAATGTATTTTTCCATCCTCTCACTTTCAATCTATATGTGTGTTTTGGTCTGAAGTGGGTTTCTTACAATAGCATATATACAGGTCTTGTTTTTGTATCCATTCATCTAGTCTGTGTCTTTTGGTTGGAGGTAATTATTGATACAAATGCTCCTATTGCCATCTTCTTAAATATTTGGTTTTTGTTTTGTAGATCTCTTGTATTCTGAATGTATGTATAAATCCTATATGCTGACTATATGAGTCCCTTTAACATTTGTTGTAAGGCTGGCTTGGTAGTATTAAATTTTCTTACTTGTGCTTGTCTGAATCTTTTGATTTCTCCATCAATTTTGAATGATATCCTTGATGGGTAATCTTGGTAGTAGATATTTCTCTTTCAGTATTTTAAATATGTCTTGCCATTCCTTTCTGGCCTGCAGAGTTTCTGCTGAAAGATCAGCTGTTAAACATATGGGGTTTCTCTTGTATGTCACTTGTTGCTTTTCCTTGCTGCTTTTAATATTCTTTCTTTGTATTTAATTTGTGTTAACTTAATTAGTATGTGTGTTGGTGTTTCTCCTGTTGTTTATCTTGTATGGGACTCTTTGTGCTTCTTCAACTTGATGGACTATTTCCTTTCCCCTGTTGGGGAAGTTTTCAATTTTATTAAATTTACTGAGGTTTTATATGTGACCCAAGATATGGTCTATCCTGGAAAATGTTCCATGTGCACTTGAGAAAGTATATCCTTTTGCATTTGGATGGAAAGTCCTAAAGATATCAATGAGATCCATCTCTTCTAGTGTGTCATTTAAGTCTTATGTTTCCTTATGGATTTTCTGTTTTGATGATCTGTCCATTGGTGTAAGGATGGTGTTAAAGTCTCCTACTATTATTGTTTTATTGTCAATTTCTTCTTTTATGTTTACAAGTGTTTGTCTTATGTACTGGGGTGCTCCTGTGTTGGGTGCATAGATATTTAGGATTGTTATATCTTCCTCTTGGGTTGATCCCTTGATCACTATGTAGTGTCCTGCCTTGTTTATTATAATCTTCTTAATTTTAAGGTCTATTTTGCCTGATACAAGAATTGCTACTCTAGCTTTCTTTTGATTTCCATTTGCATGGAATGTATTTTTCCATCCTCTCACTTTCAATCTATATGTGTGTTTTGGTCTGAAGTGGGTTTCTTACAATAGCATATATACAGGTCTTGTTTTTGTATCCATTCATCTAGTCTGTGTCTTTTGGTTGGAGGTAATTATTGATACAAATGCTCCTATTGCCATCTTCTTAAATATTTGGTTTTTGTTTTGTAGATCTCTTGTATTCTGAATGTATGTATAAATCCTATATGCTGACTATATGAGTCCCTTTAACATTTGTTGTAAGGCTGGCTTGGTAGTATTAAATTTTCTTACTTGTGCTTGTCTGAATCTTTTGATTTCTCCATCAATTTTGAATGATATCCTTGATGGGTAATCTTGGTAGTAGATATTTCTCTTTCAGTATTTTAAATATGTCTTGCCATTCCTTTCTGGCCTGCAGAGTTTCTGCTGAAAGATCAGCTGTTAAACATATGGGGTTTCTCTTGTATGTCACTTGTTGATTTTCCCTTGCTGCTTTTAATATTCTTTCTTTGTATTTAATTTGTGTTAACTTAATTAGTATGTGTGTTGGTGTTTCTCCTGTTGTTTATCTTGTATGGGACTCTTTGTGCTTCTTCAACTTGATGGACTATTTCCTTTCCCCTGTTGGGGAAGTTTTCAACTCTAATCTCTTCAAAAGCTTTCTCATACCTTTTCTTTTTTCTTCTTCTTCTGGAACCCCTATAATTCGAACATTGGTGTATTTGATATTATCCCAGAGATCTCTGAGACTATCCTCAGTTCTTTTCATTCTTCAAACTTTATTCTGTTCTTCAGCAGTTGTTTCCACCATTCTATCCTGCAGCTCACTTATCCAGTCTGCCTCAGATACTCTGCTCTTGATTCGTTCTAGAGTATGTTTAAGTTGAACAATTGGGTTGTTTTTCTCTGTTTGTTGATTTTTAAGTTCTTGTATTTCTTTGTTCACTGTGTTAGTTGATTCTTGTATTTTCTCTAATATACTACTTTCGAAGTTTTGGATCATCTTTAGTATCTGTATTCTGTATTTTCTTTCAGAAAGTTTATCCAATTCCTCTTTGTTTGGTCCCAACTGGGGATAAGACAATGAAAACAGAACAGACTAAGAAATATGATCAGGAAATGAAAGAAGAGAAAGGAAGGATAGAAAAGAAATATAGAATAGTAATGCAGAGTTAAATATATGAAGATGAAGATTTGTATGTATTAAAGTTTAGTGAAGTAGGAAAAGAACAGTAGAGAAAGCAAAGGGATGGTTTTTTAAAAATAATAATACATATAAAAATTTAAAAATTAAAACAAGAAAAGGGCTCCTGGTGGTCCAGTGGGTAGCCTTGCAGTGCAGGGCACTGGTTGATACCTGGCCCAGTAAGGCTGGCTTGGTAGTATTAAATTTTCTTACTTGTGCTTGTCTGAATCTTTTGATTTCTCCATCAATTTTGAATGATATCCTTGATGGGTAATCTTGGTAGTAGATATTTCTCTTTCAGTATTTTAAATATGTCTTGCCATTCCTTTCTGGCCTGCAGAGTTTCTGCTGAAAGATCAGCTGTTAAACATATGGGGTTTCCCTTGTATGTTACTTGTTGCTTCTCCCTTGCTGCTTTTAATATTCTTTCTTTGTATTTAATTTGTGTTAACTTAATTAGTATGTGTGTTGGTGTTTCTCCTGTTGTTTATCTTGTATGGGACTCTTTGTGCTTCTTCAACTTGATGGACTATTTCCTTTCCCCTGTTGGGGAAGTTTTCAACTCTAATCTCTTCAAAAGCTTTCTCATACCTTTTCTTTTTTCTTCTTCTTCTGGAACCCCTATAATTCGAACATTGGTGTATTTGATATTATCCCAGAGATCTCTGAGACTATCCTCAGTTCTTTTCATTCTTCAAACTTTATTCTGTTCTTCAGCAGTTGTTTCCACCATTCTATCCTGCAGCTCACTTATCCAGTCTGCCTCAGATACTCTGCTCTTGATTCGTTCTAGAGTATGTTTAAGTTGAACAATTGGGTTGTTTTTCTCTGTTTGTTGATTTTTAAGTTCTTGTATTTCTTTGTTCACTGTGTTAGTTGATTCTTGTATTTTCTCTAATATACTACTTTCGAAGTTTTGGATCATCTTTAGTATCTGTATTCTGTATTTTCTTTCAGAAAGTTTATCCAATTCCTCTTTGTTTGGTCCCAACTGGGGATAAGACAATGAAAACAGAACAGACTAAGAAATATGATCAGGAAATGAAAGAAGAGAAAGGAAGGATAGAAAAGAAATATAGAATAGTAATGCAGAGTTAAATATATGAAGATGAAGATTTGTATGTATTAAAGTTTAGTGAAGTAGGAAAAGAACAGTAGAGAAAGCAAAGGGATGGTTTTTTAAAAATAATAATACATATAAAAATTTAAAAATTAAAACAAGAAAAGGGCTCCCTGGTGGTCCAGTGGGTAGTCTGCCTTGCAGTGCAGGGGGCACTGGTTTGATACCTGGCCCAGGAGTATCCCATGTGCCATGGAGCAGCTGGACTGGTGTGTGCAATTGTGAGCCAGCACTCTGGAACTCATGTGCCTAGAGCCAGTGTTCTGCAACGGGAGAGGCCACTGCAATGGGAGGCCCACACAGGCTGAAGAATAAAGAAGGATGAAAATAAATAAATTTAAAAAGTCAATAAAAAGAGGCCAAAAATTTTAAAAACAAAAACGAAACAAAACAAACAAACAAACAAACAAACAAAAAAAAAAAAACAAGGAAAGAGAAAAATACAGAAAAAAAACAAAAAAAAAAAACATAAACAAAAACTTAACCCTCACAGAACCACAAATGGCCAATGTAGGGTCGGAAGTATATAACCAAAATAAAATGTGTGGTTTTAAAAAAGTCTTGAAAACTTAAGTATATTTAATAGTACTTATAAGATTGGTAGTTACAACAGCAGACAGAGTAGGAAAAAGGGGGAAAAAAAGGTGAGGAGAGGAGGAGGAAGAAAAAAAAAGAAACAAATCCAGAGGCACCTCCAGAGCAAGACAAAATATGTTTTTTAGTTTTGGAACTCTGCTGTTAAAGTTCTTTTCTTTGGCTTTGGCAGTAGCTGGATCAGAAGGCCTCTTTTTTTTTTTTTTTTTTTTTCCCCTGTAGTTCCACCTCTTCAAGCACTAAAAGTCCCACCCTGACTGGGGTGAGTCAGGCTCTTGATTCTTAATCCAGTTATCTTTGTTGCTAGGTGGAGCTATATTCCCTCCCTGTAGTTTTACCTGAGGCCAAGCTATGGTAGGGATAATGGTGATCCTCTCCAAAAGAAGCTATTCCCACATGTTCCATTAGGATCCCTGCCACAGTGTACCTGATGCCATGGCAGGCCACCATCGACACCTGCCACAGCCAAAGACTTCAGAACTCAGAAGCAAGTCTGGTTCAGTCACATGTGGAGTCACTGTCCCTTTCTCCCACATCGGTGAGCACAGAGTCTGTTCCCCCATCCCTGCTCGGTGGCTCTATGATCTAGTCAGTGGCAGCCTCCTGCAAGAGGAATTAAGCACAGCACCTTCCTTCTGAGGACTGCTCTAGGGGACTTCTAACCCAAGGAGACACTCAGATCCTCAAAGGCAGATCTGGGTCAGTCACTTGTGGGGGTCTCTGCTCCTTTCCCAGGTCTTGCGGTGTAAAAGTTTTTGCTTGGTTGAGCCCTCCCAGTCTCTCTGGCAGGTTTGAGTTTTGATTTTAAAAGCACGATTGCACCCTTCCTACTGTCTTGTTGCAGTCTCTCCTTTGCTCTTGGATATGGGATATCTTTTTTTTTTTGGTGGGATCCAACCTCCTCCTTTCAATGGTTTTTCAGCAACTAGTTGCAGTTCTGGCATTCTCACAGGAGCATGTGAGTGCACATCCTTCTAATCTGCTATCTTGGTCTCTCTCCCAATAGGTTGTCTTAAGGCAAACAGTGTATGCTGTGAAATATTACAAAGTGCTTTTTCAAAATACCTAAGAATATTATATATCTTAACATTCAGAGATTACACCCCCTACATATTTTGCCTTCACTGTGTATGCATTTATGTATGTGGTCAAGGGTCTTAAAACTCACTCTGTACTCAATCTACTTTTAAGTAAGTAAATTTTGCTCAGGTAGAGTCTTATTTGTCTATTATTCACATTTTTAAAAAATCTAAACCCTGTAAATTACTAATGTGTATAAAATAAGACCTTCATCAAAATAATAATTTGCACATTATATTCAGAAGTTCCACAATTTCAACTGTCCAGAAGTTGAGGAATTTATTATGCCCCTATAATTATTGACATCTTCCTTGCCAAGAAGTTCTAGAAGGCTTTATCTGCACTGCTGATCCTGACTTCAAAGGAGAACTTAGGATAGCAATTCATCCCAAGAAACCCCATTAAAGCATGAATTAAATAATCTAATTATTTTCTCAATTAAGCTTTCAATTCAAAGCTTACTTTGAATAACCTCTTCGAATGGTCCCCCAGAATGTTTTCTTTGAAGAACTTCAGCTTTGATTGTCGAGTTCCTTCAAAACCCATCAAATGTTTTTCTTTTCTTTCTCTCTCTTTTTTTCTGAGCCCACATTTTTTATATCCTGATGAAAATACATATGTGCATGTATATATATGTTGGCTTCTATCCCACCATGATTTGTTCTAGTCCTATTATTAGTGCACAGCAAACCATCCTGAAATTGAGTCTGGTAACAACTATTATTTATTATGCCCCTACATTTTCAATGTGGGCAGGGATGGTAGCAGAGACTCAGCTCACCTTATGGCAACTTCAGCTAAGGGCTGGAGGGTCTACTTCCAGTTGGGCTCACTCAGCCACAGGCTGTTGTCTGGGATACGGCTGAGGACCAGAGTCTCTGTTCTCCCTGGCGTGAGACTTCATGAGGCTTGGGCTTCTCCTGGCTTAGGTTGCAAAGGTGAGCATCCCAAGACAGAGCTGGGGGAATTCTGTGTTGCCCTTTATAGTCCAGCCTCGACAGTCATCTAGTGATACTTTCCCTTTATCTGTTAGTGGAGGCAGTCACAAGTATCTCTGCAGTTCCAAAGGGGAGGAAGCTTACACTCCACCTTCCACCTTTTGGAAAAGTGGCTAGATCTGGAAGAGTATGTCGGGTGGTAGATACTGTTACTGACTTCCAACAAAAAAATGATCTTCCTGCCAAACATGTTCTGTTATCACTGAGGTGATTGTTACCATGAAGGCAATTTAGATGTTTGGGGAAAAGTGATTTTCAGTGCCTATTCTCTGAACAGTCTAGTCTTTCATCTCCCTCAACCCTGGCCACCTAAAATATCTTTTAAATGTCTTTTTACTCACTTAATCAGAGATGTAGTATTCAGAATATTTATATGATCTTGTTCTATATTCTAAAGAAATTTGGGGTTTATACCTGCTGATATTCCTAGTGTTAATGGTGATGGGGAAGTTATGTGTAGGTGAAACCTCTGTAATGAGGAGATAGAATACACTGTTTCTGACTCTCTCTTGTCTTGCAGGGTCACACTATGCCAACCATAAATGTTAAACTTAATTTAGGGGTGAAATACAGTTTTAATGATTTCCAAGCTGCTACAAGAACTTAAGAATTTAAGCCTTTGTATGGCATTTCACTCCTTGGCTTCCAAAACCAGTGGCAGGAAGCTGGGGGGAGCAACAGTGCTTATCAGGACATAAGCACTCTTTTATAAGGGTACAAATTTGCCATGACATTAGACAGAACAGCTTTCAATTTTTTAATCCATTCAAGCAAACTGTCTAATACCAAGAAAATAGCACAGCATATTTACAAAATGAACACACCATGCCCAGCTGTGCAAGCAGTGAAATGTCTATCCAAAGTGATTAACTCTGTTTTGTCTGTTGGTTCACAGGGTATTTGATTTCTCCTCTGGCTTGGTTTGCTTCTTTCAGGCAAAATAACTTTGTAATTCAGTGTAGGGATTGTTAACTTAATTACTAAGTACCTTAGATCACTGTGTTTGAGGCAGGGGTCTTCATAAAATACTGTCATGTGTATTAAACAGTAGCTACATAAGGATTTTAGGGGAGTATTATTATAAAGATTGGCGGGTTCTTGACGTAGAATGAGGGCAGAAACCTCTTAAAGGCACAAAAGTGTAAAGATCTCCTATCGAAAAAATCCACTTACTTCCCTTAAAGATAATATTTCTGCTTATCAGGAACATCTCTCTTATGATGATTTCAATGAACTGCGCAAAATAATTCATTCCAGGCAAAACAACAACAAAACTAAGTATGTTACTTACTTTGAGAATATATATTTATATTTTCTTTGTAAAGAAAATGCACACCTCATTTAAAAAATTGATTATCTTTACAAATCAAATATTAAATGATAATCAATTTTTAAATATTTTATTTGTAAGTGTCCTGGAAATAAAAATATAGCAATTATGCATTCAAGAAATTGATTATCATTGCTTTATTCTGGCTTATAGATATGGAATATTTGTGCAGTATGAAGAATACTAACCAAGAAATACATATGTATGCATTATGTCTAGCTGAATACATAGAGCACTGTCAATAGTGTTGGAAATTCCCCATAGGCATCTTTTGGATTGGATCCCAGTCTTTCCTCCATGTAACTAATTAACATCCTGATTTTGAGTTAATAATTCTCTATAAAAATTAATTTGATATTTTTGTTTTGTGTTGTTCGTCACCCAGATGAAAATGGAATATATATATATATATACACATATAAACATGCACATTTTTTTCCATAACTGTGTTTTTCCTTTTACATCAGAAAATATATACCTATAGTATATTTTTACTATTGTATCATATTACTTTGTATGATTGCCAGTTATGCTACTGGTATCATTTGAACTGTTTTCAGTTTCTGGTCTTATAAATGCTGTGCTATATACAGTGTTCACTATATATCTTGATGGAAATGAACATTAGTTTCTTTAGTCAGCAAACTATTAAGGATTAATGGGAGAAGATGTTTTCAAATCATATATTTGACAAAGGACTTGTATCTAGAATATATAAAGAACACTTGAAACACATTAATAGAAAGACAAATAACTCAGCTAAAACCTGCACAAAGAATCTGGTTTGAAACGTTTATTAATATAAAAATGTATTTTGACAAAAATTGTGTGAAAAGATGGTCAACATTAGGAGCCATGAGGAAAATGCTGATCAAAGCCCTGACGTGGAACCCTCTAGGATGGGTTAAACAATGGCGACAAGAATGAGGGTAAGGGCTTCCCTGGTGGTCCAATTGGTAAAGAGTCCTCCTTGCAGTGCAAGGGGCACCAGTTTGATCCCTGGCCCAGGAAGATCCCATGTGCAGCAGAGTGGCTGGGCCGATGTGTCCATTTAGGAGCCAGCGCTCTGGAGTGCATGTGCTCTGCAGCAAGGGAGGCCGCTCTGATGCAAGGCCCAAATGGGCCGAAGAATAAAGATGGATGAAAATAAATATAAAAAAAAAGAGGCATGATGGGAGGAAAAAAAAAAAACTTGAAAAGAAAAAGAATCAGAACTCTCATCCATTGCTGTAAGGATTGAAAAATGGCATGGCGCCTCTAGTAAACAGTCTGAAAGTTCATCAAAGGTTAAACTTCAGAGGTATCATATGACCTGGCAATATAACTCCAGAAATATGCCCAAGAGGCATGTAATAATGTCCATAGAAAAATGTGTATGTAAATGAAAAAAATCAGGCACAACAGATCACATATTGTGTGTTTCCATTTAAATGAACTTCCCATAATGTCTATAGAGATGAAAAGTAGGGCTGGGGATGGTCAGGGAATTACAGCTAAGAGTTGCAGTGTTTCTTTGGGAGTGATGAAAATATTCTTAAATTGATTGTGGCAATGTTTGCATTACTTGTTAATAAAGAAAAAATTCATTGTTTTTTGCACATTTTAGATGAGTGTTTGATACAAAAATTATATCTCAGTAAAGCTATTAAAAGTTCTGTGTGCAATCATAATTTTTAAACAGCAGTTACTGGAAACTATAATATGCCAGCAAAATTCTAAAACCCTGTATGCGTACACCAATTCACTCTTTTTT
Organism: Tragulus kanchil; assembly: GCA_022376925.1. Lineage (NCBI taxonomy): Eukaryota > Metazoa > Chordata > Mammalia > Artiodactyla > Tragulidae > Tragulus > Tragulus kanchil. The sequence goes on along the minus strand of JAIOJX010000031.1, from coordinate 70,215,364 downwards.
AAATTAATTTATTTTTAATTGGAGGACAATTGCTTTACAATTTTGTGTTAGTTTCTACCACAACAACATGAGTCACATATATGTATGTGACTCACTTTTTTAAAAAAAAAGTTTTGGAATTTGTGTTACTATTATGTTATTTTTACAGATGGAGAAACGTGGGCACAAAAAAATTGACTTTTATGTGCAAATGATTTTGGTAGTCATATGATTGTATCATCCTGGTGACCCCTTTCAAAGCTCTGAAAAGAAAAGTTAATGCCAAATAAATAATTTGTAATACTAATACCATCCGGTTTTGTTTAGTTAATGTATGAAGACCTCTCACACTGAAATAAAAGTAAAATAATATCCAGCATTATAGTATACCTTCGGAATTAATAATACTTCAAAAAAAAATCAACTCAAGGGAAAAATCGTGACTAAAGCATGTGACTGGATGTTTCCTTTCAAATATAATCAGAGCAACTCTAGTTTAAAATAATATACTGTTTCATAAAAATTGATAAACACTAGGCAAAAATATTATCAGACTTGTTAAAATAGATAACTGGTGAGAATGTGATTACTCCTAGCCTTCAATAAGTAATTTTAGAAATATCCATCTGAGGATTTAAGTGAAGCATAACTTGACCAGACATTTATAATTCTAATAAAACATTACTCAGAATCATTAGTGTCTCAGTGGTTAAGGATCCACCTGAAACCCCGGAGACACAGGAGATGCATGTTGGATCCCTGGGTCGGGAAGATCCCCTGGACGAGCACATGGCAACCCACTCCAGTATTCTTGCCTAGAGAACCCCACAGACAGAGGAGCGTGCTGGGTTACAGTCCATAGGTTTGCAAGGAGTCAGACACAACTGAAGCAACTTGACATACAGGCATACATAGTCATAGCTGCATATTCAAAAATTATGTAGATAATAGTTATTTATGTTTTTTAAAGATCACTACATAACTTATTTCGCCCCACATATCCAAATCATTTAATAAAGTGGAATCATGCTCACAATATAATTTCATGTGAAAAAAACTTTTAAAATTATTGTAAATGTTGTTTTCACATTGCATATTCAGAAGAGAAAATAACTTAACTACTTCACATAGAATAAAGTGGAAGAATAGATTTATAAGTGTCCTATTCTTTTCTTGCATTTTTTTTTCAAAAATTTTCGAAAATTAGGGTATCTCATGGTTTCCTTGAGCAACATGATAGAATTCCCGAAAAGGCAACAGTAATTTAAGTGTGTTACTATTTAATTTGTGCCTATCACACGTTTGTAAATACAGTCTCAAAGCAAATATAACTCCTAACTACCTGTTCTAATGCTTTTTTATTTTAAAAGAAGCGACAAAGTAGTTCAGTCTTTGAGAATTTTGGGGAGTTGACATTTTGCTGTGTGTGATGGTATGTCAGAAGTCAAAATGATCTTGTAAACTAGTTGTACAAGTAAGATTCCATAGAGAAAGCAACTAAAAATCAATCATGACAGATTTAAATGTCAGTGTGGGTGGTTGATATTAGAGGTACAGTAATCACTCAGAGCTGAAAAGAGTTATTAGAGGTTGGAATTTGGGAACTTTTTACAGAAGTGTGTGTCATTGTGGTGGGGGGAAATTATGCAAATACTGGAGCATGTAGGCTGTACTAAAGTGGAGTGTTTGTTCAGTATAATCGTGGTTTTTTTCCATCTGAGGATTTAAGTGAAGCATAACTTGACCAGACATTTATAATTCTAATAAAACATTACTCAGAATCATTAGTGTCTCAGTGGTTAAGGATCCACCTGAAACCCCGGAGACACAGGAGATGCATGTTGGATCCCTGGGTCGGGAAGATCCCCTGGACGAGCACATGGCAACCCACTCCAGTATTCTTGCCTAGAGAACCCCACAGACAGAGGAGCGTGCTGGGTTACAGTCCATAGGTTTGCAAGGAGTCAGACACAACTGAAGCAACTTGACATACAGGCATACATAGTCATAGCTGCATATTCAAAAATTATGTAGATAATAGTTATTTATGTTTTTTAAAGATCACTACATAACTTATTTCGCCCCACATATCCAAATCATTTAATAAAGTGGAATCATGCTCACAATATAATTTCATGTGAAAAAAACTTTTAAAATTATTGTAAATGTTGTTTTCACATTGCATATTCAGAAGAGAAAATAACTTAACTACTTCACATAGAATAAAGTGGAAGAATAGATTTATAAGTGTCCTATTCTTTTCTTGCATTTTTTTTTCAAAAATTTTCGAAAATTAGGGTATCTCATGGTTTCCTTGAGCAACATGATAGAATTCCCGAAAAGGCAACAGTAATTTAAGTGTGTTACTATTTAATTTGTGCCTATCACACGTTTGTAAATACAGTCTCAAAGCAAATATAACTCCTAACTACCTGTTCTAATGCTTTTTTATTTTAAAAGAAGCGACAAAGTAGTTCAGTCTTTGAGAATTTTGGGGAGTTGACATTTTGCTGTGTGTGATGGTATGTCAGAAGTCAAAATGATCTTGTAAACTAGTTGTACAAGTAAGATTCCATAGAGAAAGCAACTAAAAATCAATCATGACAGATTTAAATGTCAGTGTGGGTGGTTGATATTAGAGGTACAGTAATCACTCAGAGCTGAAAAGAGTTATTAGAGGTTGGAATTTGGGAACTTTTTACAGAAGTGTGTGTCATTGTGGTGGGGGGAAATTATGCAAATACTGGAGCATGTAGGCTGTACTAAAGTGGATGCATAATGATTAAAATGTTAAAAGTTATAAAAACGGAAGCAGTATAATATGTAGAGAACAAAAAGAAACTAGAGCAGATGCTGAATTTATTCTAAGTATATTCATTTTTTAAATTTAAAGTTATAGAGATTTGAGTGTCAGAATAGAGACGTTTTTCAAAAAGTTTTGATTCCTTGGAAATAACCAATGTAATAAGGTTAAACTGATTGTTGCGTATGCTGGGATGCTTCTGCATTCCAGTTTCTGAATGAACTAGAAAGAGGAATAAATTGGGGAAAGGTAATAAAACTCTCCCTTGAATAAAGAAATGCAATCTTAAGATGGAAAATATTTCATAACCATTGTCTAAACTGCTATCACAATAACCAGTAAGAAAGGAAAAATTTAGTTATCAAGACTTCAATAAGGATTTGAAAGGATTTGAAATATAAGGAATACTATGTGTAGCCCAAAGTATGAAAACCACTGTCTTCATTTTTCATTTCTGCTTTACCTAGAGAGCAACCCAAGAGCATATATGTTAGTTGTCTCTAGAGTTAGTATTACCAGATAACATAAATGATGCCCAGGTAATTTTTAATGTCAGACAATAAATGTTTTTATTCTAAGTATTTTCCAAATATTATGAGACATACTAAATATATGTATACATATTTTAGTTTATTCAAAATCCACAATTGCCTGGGAATTCTGTGGTCTCTGAATCTGGTAAGATAACCCTAGAGGCTGATACTTCTAATATGAGTACATTTGAATGACCCCAGTTTGGAGCAGAAAATGGTCTCCCTTCCTCTTAGGAGGCAGGCAGTTTTTTTGGACGCAAATGTTTTTTGGGAGTTGACATTTTGCTGTGTGTGATGGTATGTCAGAAGTCAAAATGATCTTGTAAACTAGTTGTACAAGTAAGATTCCATAGAGAAAGCAACTAAAAATCAATCATGACAGATTTAAATGTCAGTGTGGGTGGTTGATATTAGAGGTACAGTAATCACTCAGAGCTGAAAAGAGTTATTAGAGGTTGGAATTTGGGAACTTTTTACAGAAGTGTGTGTCATTGTGGTGGGGGGAAATTATGCAAATACTGGAGCATGTAGGCTGTACTAAAGTGGATGCATAATGATTAAAATGTTAAAAGTTATAAAAACGGAAGCAGTATAATATGTAGAGAACAAAAAGAAACTAGAGCAGATGCTGAATTTATTCTAAGTATATTCATTTTTTAAATTTAAAGTTATAGAGATTTGAGTGTCAGAATAGAGACGTTTTTCAAAAAGTTTTGATTCCTTGGAAATAACCAATGTAATAAGGTTAAACTGATTGTTGCGTATGCTGGGATGCTTCTGCATTCCAGTTTCTGAATGAACTAGAAAGAGGAATAAATTGGGGAAAGGTAATAAAACTCTCCCTTGAATAAAGAAATGCAATCTTAAGATGGAAAATATTTCATAACCATTGTCTAAACTGCTATCACAATAACCAGTAAGAAAGGAAAAATTTAGTTATCAAGACTTCAATAAGGATTTGAAAGGATTTGAAATATAAGGAATACTATGTGTAGCCCAAAGTATGAAAACCACTGTCTTCATTTTTCATTTCTGCTTTACCTAGAGAGCAACCCAAGAGCATATATGTTAGTTGTCTCTAGAGTTAGTATTACCAGATAACATAAATGATGCCCAGGTAATTTTTAATGTCAGACAATAAATGTTTTTATTCTAAGTATTTTCCAAATATTATGAGACATACTAAATATATGTATACATATTTTAGTTTATTCAAAATCCACAATTGCCTGGGAATTCTGTGGTCTCTGAATCTGGTAAGATAACCCTAGAGGCTGATACTTCTAATATGAGTACATTTGAATGACCCCAGTTTGGAGCAGAAAATGGTCTCCCTTCCTCTTAGGAGGCAGGACAAGGTAACTCTCCATATCTCATCAACTCTCTGACCAATGAATACACTGATATCTGAGCAAAGCACTGATTGCCTTAATACATTTGGTTGCAAGAAATTCAAGTTGATGTGTTTATAAGACAAGCAAGGGAAGCTGTCCAGTGAATTTAGACAGGTAGTGTTTTTATTTCATGATAAATATCTAGTTAGGGAATGTTGGAGACATTTTCATTCTGTTCAAATGGTAGATAAGATTGACCAGAAAGAACATATATAGAAAGAAGGGAACACGGATCCTTAGGACATTGATATCATAGATCAGATACATAAAGAGAAAGTCTTCTTAACAGGCAAAAGTGCCCAGTTATTAGCCAAAAAGAAATTACCTATTTGATATATCAATGCACAATAAATTTGATTGGAGGCAAACTATGAAAGTTCACTGCTTATATCTCCTAACAGTTTTTAGTACAGTTAAGCATAGTGTGGGCTTCCCAGATGGTTCCAATGGTAAAGAGTCGGCCGGCAATGCTGTAGACCCAGGTTCAGTCCCTGTGTTGGAAAGATCCCCTGGAGAAGGGAATGAATACCACTCCAGTAATCATGCTGGAGAATTCCATGGACAGAGGAGCCTCAAAGGTTACAGTGAATGGGGTCGCAAAGAATCAGACACCGCTGAGCAACAAAGTACATAAACATAATATACACCCAACATTTAGTAGGATTATAGTGATAGCTTGCTAGAGAACTTTAAATAATGTATCAATTTTTCCTGTCACATATGTATTCTAACATACCTATGAACCATGGGAAGATAGAAGGAGAATTTCTGCATTCTTTATAGTTCCTAGATAACATTTTAACTGTACATTATTGAATTGTTTTAGTACAGACAATGCAGTGTGGCATGTTGTAATAACTGTCATTAAGTTCTCTATAGAATAAAAAGACATCAAGCAGACACTTTAGAAAACAAATCCTGTGGTTTCCAATAGTATAAAGATATCTGGGCAGTAGTTAAATTGTACCTGATTGACTATTTAAAAATGTCTCCAGGGCTTCCCCTGGTGGTCTAGTGGGTAAAGACACTGCCTTGCAGTGCAAGGGCCGCCGGTTCTATCCCTGGCCTGGGAAGATCCCACGTGCTGTGGAGCTGCTGGACCAATGTGTCCAATTACCAAGCCGGAGCTCTGGCACGCATGTGCCCAGAGCCAGTGCTCTGCGACGACAGTGGCCACCACGATGGGAGGCCCAGAGGAGCCAAAGAACAAAGACGGATGAAAATAGAGAAATGAAAGACCAATAGAAGTGGCCCGCCCATCCCCCTCCCTCACCACCCCACCCTCCAAAAAGATAAAAAATAAATAAATAAATAAAAATGTCTCCAAAAATAATTCCATTTCCTGTCTTCTCACTAAATGAAGTGAAATAAATTTTTATGGAGATTTTACTTTATAGAGATTACATCAATAAACTCCAATATGGCATTCATTGGAGTTTTCCATTTCTGAGAGCCTTTAAACAAGACATGTCAAAAGCAATAAAATAAATGCTAGTTTGAATATTTGGCCTAAGGTTTACCATATTAAAAATGCTATAATGCAACATTTTTAACTTCAATAAAATATAGTAATGATTTCTTTTAATGTCTTATCCTGCAAAGGTAGAAGAAACTACAATGTCTCTAAACTGTATTTGTATAGCCCTAAATATCACTGCAGAAAAGCATTTTTCATATTTGTAATACAGTTTCATGACACCAATTTAGCTGAAAGAATGTGTATGTATATATCTTTTATGGCACTTTCACTTCAGAGAATTAGATATGACTTGTTTATGTAATGCTGAGTATAAAGATTTATTTCTTTTCCTGTCACATATGTATTCTAACATACCTATGAACCATGGGAAGATAGAAGGAGAATTTCTGCATTCTTTATAGTTCCTAGATAACATTTTAACTGTACATTATTGAATTGTTTTAGTACAGACAATGCAGTGTGGCATGTTGTAATAACTGTCATTAAGTTCTCTATAGAATAAAAAGACATCAAGCAGACACTTTAGAAAACAAATCCTGTGGTTTCCAATAGTATAAAGATATCTGGGCAGTAGTTAAATTGTACCTGATTGACTATTTAAAAATGTCTCCAGGGCTTCCCCTGGTGGTCTAGTGGGTAAAGACACTGCCTTGCAGTGCAAGGGCCGCCGGTTCTATCCCTGGCCTGGGAAGATCCCACGTGCTGTGGAGCTGCTGGACCAATGTGTCCAATTACCAAGCCGGAGCTCTGGCACGCATGTGCCCAGAGCCAGTGCTCTGCGACGACAGTGGCCACCACGATGGGAGGCCCAGAGGAGCCAAAGAACAAAGACGGATGAAAATAGAGAAATGAAAGACCAATAGAAGTGGCCCGCCCATCCCCCTCCCTCACCACCCCACCCTCCAAAAGATAAAATTAAATAAATAAATAAAAATGTCTCCAAAAATAATTCCATTTCCTGTCTTCTCACTAAATGAAGTGAAATAAATTTTTATGGAGATTTTACTTTATAGAGATTACATCAATAAACTCCAATATGGCATTCATTGGAGTTTTCCATTTCTGAGAGCCTTTAAACAAGACATGTCAAAAGCAATAAAATAAATGCTAGTTTGAATATTTGGCCTAAGGTTTACCATATTAAAAATGCTATAATGCAACATTTTTAACTTCAATAAAATATAGTAATGATTTCTTTTAATGTCTTATCCTGCAAAGGTAGAAGAAACTACAATGTCTCTAAACTGTATTTGTATAGCCCTAAATATCACTGCAGAAAAGCATTTTTCATATTTGTAATACAGTTTCATGACACCAATTTAGCTGAAAGAATGTGTATGTATATATCTTTTATGGCACTTTCACTTCAGAGAATTAGATATGACTTGTTTATGTAATGCTGAGTAAAACAGATTTTTCTTTTTCTGGTAGCAAAGCATGCTGTTAAGAATGCTTAATCTTATAGTGAGGCCCACATCCTGAGCGTGACCAGAGTCACATCTCAGAAAAGGCAATATTGGACTTGAAAATGTATGCGGAACACTTGTGAAATGTGGGACCAATTTTGAAGTCACATTATGAGGAAAAAGGAAATATAGGAGACATTTGTCACTAAATGCTCTTTTAGCCACACAGCAAATACTCAGATTTGGGGAGAATTGCTAGTGATTATTCCCCTCCTTTTTGTCCTTTTATGTTTTGCTCTAGTTATTAAAAAATTATATATATATATATATATATATATGTGCCTTCTTGGTGTATTAGGTAAGGACTCCAGGAGATGACAGCAAGCAGTTGATGCTGTCTCAATGGAACATGGCACTTTCATTTTGAATGTAGACATTTTTATGGCTACTGAAAGCAAGCAGGGTTTTAGAACCAGCTCTATGTGAATCCTGCCACTCTATCTCATTTCCTTGCTTGTTCTGTGGTGCACATACCCATTTTCCCCCTTTTAAGCCACGTGACTCTCCTAAAACCTCACCAAAAGAAGGTTGAGGAGAGAAGTCTTTGGGACTCCTTCTCATGTTATGGGTTTCTTCTTAGCTTCAGCTCTGATCTTTCCTGGGCCTCACCTCAGCAGAACTCTTCAGATCAAGGCTGTTTATCAGTGCTCTCCTAGTTTCTCCAAGCTTATGGTGGGGAACTAGATTCCTTGGGCTTCCATGGTGGCTCAGATGGAAAAGAATCTGCCTGCAGTGCAGGATCCCAGGGTTCCTTCCTTGGGTCAGGAAGATCCCCTGGAAAAAGGAATAGCTGTCCACTCCAGTATTCTTGCCTGGGAAATCCCATGGACAGAGGGGCCTAGCAGGCTACAGTCCACAGCATTGCAAAGAGTCAGACACAAATGAATGACTAAGCATGCACTCAAGCACTGGCTTCCTCAAAATATTGAGAGACACTAAATCAAAATGGTTCTGGGGACAATTGCCTTAGCAGAAATAGTGACTTGTTTATGTAATGCTGAGTAAAACAGATTTTTCTTTCTGGTAGCAAAGCATGCTGTTAAGAATGCTTAATCTTATAGTGAGGCCCACATCCTGAGCGTGACCAGAGTCACATCTCAGAAAAGGCAATATTGGACTTGAAAATGTATGCGGAACACTTGTGAAATGTGGGACCAATTTTGAAGTCACATTATGAGGAAAAAGGAAATATAGGAGACATTTGTCACTAAATGCTCTTTTAGCCACACAGCAAATACTCAGATTTGGGGAGAATTGCTAGTGATTATTCCCCTCCTTTTTGTCCTTTTATGTTTTGCTCTAGTTATTAAAAAATTATATATATATATATATATATATATGTGCCTTCTTGGTGTATTAGGTAAGGACTCCAGGAGATGACAGCAAGCAGTTGATGCTGTCTCAATGGAACATGGCACTTTCATTTTGAATGTAGACATTTTTATGGCTACTGAAAGCAAGCAGGGTTTTAGAACCAGCTCTATGTGAATCCTGCCACTCTATCTCATTTCCTTGCTTGTTCTGTGGTGCACATACCCATTTTCCCCCTTTTAAGCCACGTGACTCTCCTAAAACCTCACCAAAAGAAGGTTGAGGAGAGAAGTCTTTGGGACTCCTTCTCATGTTATGGGTTTCTTCTTAGCTTCAGCTCTGATCTTTCCTGGGCCTCACCTCAGCAGAACTCTTCAGATCAAGGCTGTTTATCAGTGCTCTCCTAGTTTCTCCAAGCTTATGGTGGGGAACTAGATTCCTTGGGCTTCCATGGTGGCTCAGATGGAAAAGAATCTGCCTGCAGTGCAGGATCCCAGGGTTCCTTCCTTGGGTCAGGAAGATCCCCTGGAAAAAGGAATAGCTGTCCACTCCAGTATTCTTGCCTGGGAAATCCCATGGACAGAGGGGCCTAGCAGGCTACAGTCCACAGCATTGCAAAGAGTCAGACACAAATGAATGACTAAGCATGCACTCAAGCACTGGCTTCCTCAAAATATTGAGAGACACTAAATCAAAATGGTTCTGGGGACAATTCTGTCTGAAGAATACTTGAAAAGTAATAGCAGGAATATTTTTTAATTGTAAGAACTTTTCAATTCTGAAACTTTTGTATTTTATATTTTTATATGCCATTAGACTTTTATATGCTTTCAAATCGTTTTAATATGCTAAAGTACAGTGTGATTTTCTAAGCTGGAAACACAGTAAGCAATGTTTCTATATATGGTTGTGGGAGTTTTTTGGGTGAGCATTTGTAGAAGCAATGCTCCATGAAAAACACTTTAAGAAATATGAACCTAGGTCAGAAGCTTCCACCTCTTTATTATTGGGATCATTGTAAAGATTTATGCTTTCAACAGAAATATACAAATGAAAAGCCAGGAAACTGGAGTTATCTCTCTAACTCGTTCATCCTTCATTCATTCCTTAGACACTTGGTGGGCTATTGTATTATTCACTTTATAAAAGCCTAACTTCTGGGAAGGCCTCAATGAAAAAGACAGATCTCCCTGTGACTCTTTTATATTCTAATGGGAGGGAGGTTAGAGGGAAAAAGTAAACACACTAGCCCCTTTGTTGTGGCTTGATAGCATTAGGTAGTCAGCTGTCTTAAGGTCTTTAGAGTCACAAGTTTCCTGTGCCAAATTTGTGTCCACAGATATGCCCATTACTAGCTGGGTCACAGAACAGGTATATGTTCAGCTTTTTAGAAGATATTGCCAAACAGTTTTCAAATCACAGAAGCAATTGACCTTCTCACTTGTGGTACATGAATGTATCAGATCGTTATGTTCTCCAACTCTGTATTTTTTGCCCCTTTGAATATCCTCTGACCTGTCGTCTATTAAGTTTGTTTTTTCACTCTATAACTGGTATTTTTCATGGACAGGTTCTCTAATTTTAACTTTTTTAAATGAACAGTGTTTTTTTTTTTTTTTTTTTTTTTGGTTAAAACAACTGTGATTACCTTAAAATCATAAATATTTTCTCCTACAATACTTTGAAGATCCCTTTTTTCCCCATAGCATTTATATTACCCATCTGGAATTGACTTCTGTGTATAGGGGGAGGTGTAGGTGAAAACACATTTTTCTAAATGATAGCAACATTTATTGAGCATACCATCACTTCTCTGCTGCATCCATATGCACGTGAGCCTCTTTGTTGAACCTCTTTGTTTGAAAAACATCGTTTCTAGCTCATTGGTGTGTTTTCCTCTGTGTCTGTCCTCCTGTAGCTTTATACACTTATCTTCCATTTTTCTTTCTCAAGATTGCCTTGACTCTTGGACTTTGATTTTGACTGAAATTGTATTTATCACATAGATGCTTAGAGGTAAACTGATGGTTTTATAATACTGATCCTTTCAATCCATGATGTATTCCTGATAAATATTTCTGGATCTGTCTCTGAGAGTCTTTGGAAGAGATTGGGAAGAATTAGTCAACTGAGTCGAAGAGATTGCTTTCAGTAGGCATTGTCCAACCCGTTGAGGGCCCAAATAGAACAGAAGGAGGGAGGAAGACAAATGAACTATTTTTGCTTGAGTTGAAACATCCATCTTCTTCTGCTTTCAGACATTGGTGCTCCTACTTCCGGCGATTTGGGGCTGAGATCATGACTAAAAACATCGTTTCCCTAATTCTCAACACTTTGAACGTGGACTGAATTATATCACTGGCATTCCTAGTTGTCCAGCTTGCAGATGGCAGATTATGGGACTTTTCTGCTTCCATTAACCAGGTGAGCAAGTTTCAATAATAAGTTTCCTCTTATGGATCTCTCTAGATACACAATTGATTCTGGTTCATTGGAGAACCCTGAATACTTGTTAAGGACAAACTTCTCTGGTCAAATTGGTACAACATAGCTCAGAGTCAGAGGCATATAGAAATGATCTCTTCAGGCAGAATACTGCAAGAGTTCAGAGCTCATTTCAGAGGAGCTAGCCAAGGGCCAGTTCTGAAGATAAGCCTTTCTTTGAAAGGTGTAAGGTTGGAGAAACTCTGGTTTAATGAGTTAATCCTTTACTACAGATGCACTGAAATTTTATGGTTTTTTTGGTCATAGAGGCTAGGAGAATGTATTGAAATGTGAACAATGTAAGAGTGTAAGTTTAGGAGAAATACTTGGCTCTAACCTTGAAATTTGTTGAATTTGAGGAGATGTTAATTAAGTAGCCAGATATACAAGTTTTGAGTCCGTATGGACTTTTAAGGAAAAGATACAATTTTGAGAATCGTGATCATATCACCATGACAGTCTATGGGTCCATCCAACTACTGGATATTGATAACCAAGGGAAGAAGACCAAAGACTGAGAACCTAATCTTTTCTAAGATTGAAGGTCTTAGAGCCTGCAAATGAAAGAGGAGAAATGTCTAGTAGAACCAGTTTCTCTTTTCATTGATTTTTTTCTCTATTGACTGAGGGCCATCCCAGGAAGAAAGCAACTCTCCCGTAGTTCTCTGTGTGTTTAGCTAAAGTCATTCTATTAGGCAAATGGCAATTGTGATAAGCAGTATAATTAAGAGCTATTATAATCAATAAGATACAAATACCTAAAAAGAAGCAAAAAGAAACAGTAAGTATGATCTGAAAAGAAATAAGTAAAGCACTAGCAATTCCCATTATATAATGTTTGTAAAAATTATGAAGCATAATAATAGAGCTTACTGGTGAAACTACAACAGAATTTGGTAAGTAAATTATTATATCTTTGCCAGGGTAACTATATTTTGTTCTGATGCTTGCAACTCCTTAAGGTAACCACTGCTGTGAATGTTTTATTTACTATTTCCCAAATTTTAAACACTGCACAACGTTAAATACATAAAATTGATTTTGCTGTTTTCAGTATTATAAAACTGATACCAGACCATCATAGGCTTTTGAGTTTATATTTTTTTAATTTAACATTTTTTTTAAAATTTTATAAGTAAGATCCTTTCTTTGACAAGGTTTGTACAGGTTGGATCTCTTCAGGCAGAATACTGCAAGAGTTCAGAGCTCATTTCAGAGGAGCTAGCCAAGGGCCAGTTCTGAAGATAAGCCTTTCTTTGAAAGGTGTAAGGTTGGAGAAACTCTGGTTTAATGAGTTAATCCTTTACTACAGATGCACTGAAATTTTATGGTTTTTTTGGTCATAGAGGCTAGGAGAATGTATTGAAATGTGAACAATGTAAGAGTGTAAGTTTAGGAGAAATACTTGGCTCTAACCTTGAAATTTGTTGAATTTGAGGAGATGTTAATTAAGTAGCCAGATATACAAGTTTTGAGTCCGTATGGACTTTTAAGGAAAAGATACAATTTTGAGAATCGTGATCATATCACCATGACAGTCTATGGGTCCATCCAACTACTGGATATTGATAACCAAGGGAAGAAGACCAAAGACTGAGAACCTAATCTTTTCTAAGATTGAAGGTCTTAGAGCCTGCAAATGAAAGAGGAGAAATGTCTAGTAGAACCAGTTTCTCTTTTCATTGATTTTTTTCTCTATTGACTGAGGGCCATCCCAGGAAGAAAGCAACTCTCCCGTAGTTCTCTGTGTGTTTAGCTAAAGTCATTCTATTAGGCAAATGGCAATTGTGATAAGCAGTATAATTAAGAGCTATTATAATCAATAAGATACAAATACCTAAAAAGAAGCAAAAAGAAACAGTAAGTATGATCTGAAAAGAAATAAGTAAAGCACTAGCAATTCCCATTATATAATGTTTGTAAAAATTATGAAGCATAATAATAGAGCTTACTGGTGAAACTACAACAGAATTTGGTAAGTAAATTATTATATCTTTGCCAGGGTAACTATATTTTGTTCTGATGCTTGCAACTCCTTAAGGTAACCACTGCTGTGAATGTTTTATTTACTATTTCCCAAATTTTAAACACTGCACAACGTTAAATACATAAAATTGATTTTGCTGTTTTCAGTATTATAAAACTGATACCAGACCATCATAGGCTTTTGAGTTTATATTTTTTTAATTTAACATTGTTTGAATTATTTTCTAAGATTTATTTATGCTATTCCATATATGAATATTTGCTTGTTAACTTGCTCTGCTATATAAAATTATATGACAACTTAAACATTTTCATTATAATGTCTATTTGGGGCCTTCCTAGACTTCACAATTTTATTTAATATTGCTACATTCTTTCTAACATGCGTGTATAAATAAAATAACTTAGCAACATAATAATAATGTATTTTGAAGAAAAGTTTATTCAGTGTTCATATTTAAGTATATTGCTTACAAAGAAATCTGTTTGTATGTTCATATGTTTAAATCAAAGTTTTATTTATGCATTTCTAATTAAAAACTTTCATTGAAGCATACTTGATATACAGCATGAAGTACAGGTGTATATTACAATGATTCACAATTTTAAAAGGTTTTACACCATTTACAGTTATTATAAAATATTGACCATATTGCCTGTTAAGTGATATCATATAGTATTGTCTGTCTTTGTATAACTTATTTCACTTAGCATGGTGCCTTGCAAATCCATTCATATTTTGCAAATGGAAAAGTTTCATTATTTTTTATGGTTCAGTAGTATTTTATTGTGTATATATGTCACATCTTTTCCTGTTCATCTGGTAATGGATCAAGCTTTTAAAATTATAGAGAATGCATGTATTTTTAATAATTATTATAGCTCTAACTCATCACTTCTCTTCATTTTAAAATGCTTTTCCAGGTCCTCGTATTTCTTTTTCTTTCAGATTAACTGTATAATAAATTTTATAATAAGCTCTTTTTCTCATAATATATTAAGAAAAGTCCTTAAATGGCAGCTGGTACATATGCACTAATATACTTCCCAAGAGGGAGTACAAAATGGTATATCCAAAGAGGGAGTATATGCTAAGATACAGTTAACCCTTGAACAATGGAAGACTTGTAGTTGCTGACCCTTACATGGTCAAAAAACGGCATACAACTTTATAATCAGTCCTTCCTACCTACATTTCTTCATTCACAGATTCAACCAATCATGGATCAGTGAGCTTTCTGCTGACTTTGCATTTTGTTTGTTGTTTTTTCCTAATTCCTTTAGATGGAAATTTAGGTAGTATATTTGAGATTTTTTCATATTTATTGAGATAGGTCTCTGCTGCTGTAAACTTCCTACTTAGAATTGCATTTGCTATGCATTATAGATTTTGGAAATTTGTGTTTCTTTTTTAAATTTGTTTCAGGGTATTTTTTTACTTCATCTTTGATTTCTTCATCAACCCATTAATTTCTTAGTAGCATGTTTAACGTTTTTTTTTTTTTTCCCAATTTTCTGCCTGCAGTTGATTTCTAGGTTCTTATCACTGTTGGCAAAAAGATGCTTGATACGATATCAGTCTTTTAAAATATATTAAGACTTGTTTTGTGGCCCAGCTTGTGATGTACATAGAGAAAATTCCGTGTATATTTGAAAGGAATATGTAGTCTGCTGTTTTGGGATGAAATGTTCCATAGGAACCAGTTAAATTCATTTGTTCTAGTGTTTTGTTTAAGGCCACTGTTTCTTCTTTTTCTTTTTTTTCTATCTGGATGATGCTTCCATTGATATAAGTAAGGTGTTTAAAGTCCCTTACTGTGTTGTACTGGGGCTTGCTAGGTGGCACTTGTGGTAAAGAATCCACCTGCCAATGCAGGAGGCAAAGAGACATGCGTTCTATCCCTGAGTCAGGAAGACTCCCTGGAAGAGGGCATGACAACCTACTCCAGTACTCTTGCCTGGAAAATACCATGGACAGAGGAACTTAGCAGGCTATGGTCCAGAGGGTCACAAAGAATTGGACACTATTGAAGCGACTTAGCACATGCACACACTATATTGTATTACTGTAAATTTCTCCCTTTATGTCTGTTAATACTTGTTTTAAATATTTAGGTGTTCCTGTATTAGATACAAATATGATTGTAAGAAAAATAAATCAAGTAATATCAAAAACAGGCCTGAGTAGTTTAAGAGAGGATTTTGAAGCCTGTTAAAGTAATTGAAATAATTGATTTAACAGATAAAAACTCTATGCCAGTTGCTGTTCTAGGTGCTGCTGGTACAATGGTAAACAATACAGAATGGTGTCTGATTCTCTGTAAGTTCCATCATTTGAGGCTTTGATTCTAGTGGGGATGCATGCCATAATAGGTGTGATACACTGTTCCTAAAGTAAATTACTTGTGTTACCAGTCTGAAATTATTGTCACAAAATTATTATCTCTATTACCTTTGTTCCTCTCTGAAGTCATACTACTATGCATTACTAAAGCAAAGCTCAGTGTATGTGTGCGTGTGTGTGTACACATATACTAACTCTCCAACTGGAGATATCATATATGCTGGTGCACCATCAATGAATACAGTCATGTAAAACTCATCTCCATAGACCAGTGATGATGATTTTAAAATAATTTAACTTAAAATCATCTCCTGAGAGCTCATGATAGTAATGCTGTCTCTGACATGAAAATTAAAGAGCAATTCCTCACCCTTCGATGAGGAGGTCACCAAGCAAACGAACACAGAGGCTCCGAGCCATTCCTTTCAGTCCAGTTAGAATGCTTCCATCAGCAAGGTCCTGTCACTGAAGAAGCAACATGCATTAGAAATTTAACCAGCTGCATCTAGTTTTCTCTGTCAGCATATGACAGAAAAATGTTTCTTAATGAAATTTTAAGGATTAGAAAATGGATTTTGAAGTCAATGACATCATGTGAGTAAAGTTTAACTTAACTCTCTGCTGAATGAGTCAACACAAATTGAAGTCATTGAACCATAAGGGACACTTTACCCTTCAGAAAGAGGATAACTCAGGCACTTTTATGAAATATAACAGCCATCTTTTGCCAAAAATTGGCAAAAGATATGTGTGTGTGTGCGTGCGTGCGTGTATGTGTGTTTCGTAGCTGCTTGCATTTTACCGTCTGACCTTGTAGAAGGAAAGAAGCTTTCTAATAAGGGGTGGAGTATATCCTACTTAGTATAGTTCTGTTCCAATTTCTACTTTATATTTCCAATAGGAGATAAAAGGTTTCAATTTTATGTCCTGAAATCTCAAAAGATTTTCTTTTTGGGGGGGAATAAAAAAGTAAGAAAAGCACATGCTTCAAAAATAAATGATTTCCACTACACTTGTCTGCCATTCCCTCATACTTTGAAAGCAGTACAAGATCATAACCTATTGCTTGAGCCATTGAGCTTACTTTTGGTACAAGACAGTATTTTTTATGTGAAGAAAATCTTTCCAAGGCTATTATGAAAAACTAGGTTCTTATCTTTTGATATCTTTTGATATTTTTATCATTATATTGTGAAATTCCTTGCTGAGTCTAGACCTTCATAGCTAAATGCTTTACTAAAGACAGAAGAATGCACTCATGTTTTATTGCAGAAAGAGACCCTAAGAAATGAGAACTGAAATGTCATTCTGATGCATACTGGAGTTTGTGTTCCTGACTGTGTTTGGGTGTTAAGATAGAACCATGTAAACTATTATATCTATAAAAGCTACTTCCTAAGATAATCATGCTAAAGAAAAAAATTAACAGTGGTCAGTAGATGTTGACTACTTGTCCTTTACACGTTTCAAAAGAACAAAATACTTTTGCCATCAATAATGATTTAATTATTAGGACTTACTCTCTATCCACTATAGGTTAAAATTTTATGTTTTTTCATGTATTCTTTGCAAACTGCTTAATGGAATTTAGATTCAAGTTCTAATGTTTAATACCTATTACATATTTTGAAATAGATTTGGGTCTTTTTCCATGAGTGGTGAGTTGTTTCTGTAAATCATGCAATTCTGCACACACACACAAAGAGAATACAATTTTATTTCTCTTTCATTTCCAAGAAAATATGCCAAAAGAGACCAATTTTAATGTAATTATACCAAAAGCCATGTCTTTTCTGGTACTGCTCAGCTTTGAGAAACACCATGGAATTTATGTTGGCTTCCTTGTATTATAGGAATTTGCATAATCTCTATTTAAATTTGTACCATAAGCATTGATGATGGACTAAAAGGCTATTGCAGAAAGCCAAGAACTGGTTGTTATTATATAATATGTTTCTGACATGAACACTGGGTTCCATGTTTCTCTGCTTGGAAAGGAAAAATGTTTACTTCCAAGTACTGGAGAAAACATGGCATGCCCGTGCCTCCAACAATTTCTCATTGAGAGCAACCAACTAAAGAGCTGGTGCCGCTTAAACTGTAGACAAGTCCATGGAAACTGGTCCCTAGGAGCTCCTCTGAACTCTGTAAGAGTGACATCAGCTTTTCTACCTTCTGTCATTTCAAACCTTCCATTTTATGAAAGTGTTGTTTATTCACATGTTTTGTGTTACTTATGCTATTCTTTTGGCTTCAGATTCCCTTCTGTTGCTTCTTTTTCCTAACATAATACTCAAAGTATGGCAAGTCTTAAATATATATATATTGGAGGTGCCCATGAACAAATGAAGCTATTGGGTATCTCCATGTTGTAAGGTCTATGATTATGAGATTTATTTTTTATGGTGTACAACTGTAAACTCTGTTGTTTCCA
Source organism: Tragulus kanchil (assembly GCA_022376925.1). Classification (NCBI taxonomy): domain Eukaryota; kingdom Metazoa; phylum Chordata; class Mammalia; order Artiodactyla; family Tragulidae; genus Tragulus; species Tragulus kanchil. The sequence continues at coordinate 70,197,150 of JAIOJX010000031.1, read as the reverse complement.
AAGGCCAATCATCAGTATTTCAAATCATCAAAGAAAGGAATCGAAGGGCATGTTGGCTACTGGAAATAATTTTTTGGTCCTCAAGCGCTAATTTTATTTCAGACTGATGTGGGTGTCTTCCCCATTCTCTCAGTACACACTCATCTCTGTAATGACGTGTACCATACTTACATTCATGAAGTAGTCTAGACTTAATTATTTATTGCCTCACTTTGATGCACTGGTTTACACAGGTGTTTACTGGAATAAAAATATTCTAATGTTTAATACCTATTACATATTTTGAAATAGATTTGGGTCTTTTTCCATGAGTGGTGAGTTGTTTCTGTAAATCATGCAATTCTGCACACACACACAAAGAGAATACAATTTTATTTCTCTTTCATTTCCAAGAAAATATGCCAAAAGAGACCAATTTTAATGTAATTATACCAAAAGCCATGTCTTTTCTGGTACTGCTCAGCTTTGAGAAACACCATGGAATTTATGTTGGCTTCCTTGTATTATAGGAATTTGCATAATCTCTATTTAAATTTGTACCATAAGCATTGATGATGGACTAAAAGGCTATTGCAGAAAGCCAAGAACTGGTTGTTATTATATAATATGTTTCTGACATGAACACTGGGTTCCATGTTTCTCTGCTTGGAAAGGAAAAATGTTTACTTCCAAGTACTGGAGAAAATATGGCATGCCCCGTGCCTCCAACAATTTCTCATTGAGAGCAACCAACTAAAGAGCTGGTGCCGCTTAAACTGTAGACAAGTCCATGGAAACTGGTCCCTAGGAGCTCCTCTGAACTCTGTAAGAGTGACATCAGCTTTTCTACCTTCTGTCATTTCAAACCTTCCATTTTATGAAAGTGTTGTTTATTCACATGTTTTGTGTTACTTATGCTATTCTTTTGGCTTCAGATTCCCTTCTGTTGCTTCTTTTTCCTAACATAATACTCAAAGTATGGCAAGTCTTAAATATATATATATTGGAGGTGCCCATGAACAAATGAAGCTATTGGGTATCTCCATGTTGTAAGGTCTATGATTATGAGATTTATTTTTTATGGTGTACAACTGTAAACTCTGTTGTTTCCAAAGGCCAATCATCAGTATTTCAAATCATCAAAGAAAGGAATCGAAGGGCATGTTGGCTACTGGAAATAATTTTTTGGTCCTCAAGCCCTAATTTTTATTTCAGACTGATGTGGGTGTCTTCCCCCATTCTCTCAGTACACACTCATCTCTGTAATGACGTGTACCATACTTACATTCATGAAGTAGTCTAGACTTAATTATTTATTGCCTCCACTTTGATGCACTGGTTTACACAGGTGTTTATTGAGCGACTAGGATGTGCCAAACTCATACTAGACAGCACAACATATTGAACAAGAGCGATGCTCTCTGGTTCAAATCCTTTCTCCAAAGAATTCTGTTGCTATGACTTTGTTCCAGTTAATCTCTCTTGGCTTACTTTTTTTTTATTTTTAATGAGTACCACTGTGCACTGATGGCATAGCACCTTTTTTTTTCCCCATCATGTCTCGTTTTTAATTTTTTAAAAATATTTATTTTCATCTATCTTTTCTTCTTTGGCATGTGTAGGCCTCCCATTGCAGCAGCCTCTCTCACTGCAGAGCACTGGCTCTGGGTGCATGCACTCCAGAGCACTGGCTTGTAGTTGAACACACCAGTCCAGCCACTCAATGGCATGTGGGATCTTCCCAGGCCAGGGATCGGACCAGTGCCCCTTGCACTGCAAGGCAGACTCTCTACACATTGGACCACCAGGGAAGTCCTTGGCTTACTATTTTCATCTTTAAACGGGGATGATAATAGTGCCTACTTATAGGGCTTTTGGGTACTGTTAAATTATGTAGTCTGTCATTATTATTTATTTAAACATATAACCTTACTCCACTTATATATAAAGAGGGAAAATTGCCACTTTTAAAAAATTTTAGACTTGAAAAGAAATAATTATGCCAAAGTATCTTTGGTAAGAAAATAACTAGCTCGTCAAATAGGCACTTTTAAAAGAAGGATGTTGATTTATTTAAAAAGAAAGAATAAATGGGATTTTGGCACGTCCTTGTGAGTGAACCCACTGACACTAAGTGTCACAGAGGTCTTCCCAATCTTTCACATTGGATCATGTAATCATGTTACTAGTTTTAAGGGTATGAATTTGTGGTGATTATAACCTTTGACTGTGAATGTGGAGCCAGAGTTCATAGGAGTATGTGCTTTGAACTGAATGTATGTGTCCTTCAAAATTCATATACTAATACCACATCTCCAGTGCAATGGTTTCAAAATCATCAGTATTTCAAATCATCAAAGAAAGGAATCAGGCATGTTGGCTACTGGAAATAATTTTTTGGTCCTCAAGCCCTAATTTTTATTTCAGACTGATGTGGGTGTCTTCCCCCATTCTCTCAGTACACACTCATCTCTGTAATGACGTGTACCATACTTACATTCATGAAGTAGTCTAGACTTAATTATTTATTGCCTCCACTTTGATGCACTGGTTTACACAGGTGTTTATTGAGCGACTAGGATGTGCCAAACTCATACTAGACAGCACAACATATTGAACAAGAGCGATGCTCTCTGGTTCAAATCCTTTCTCCAAAGAATTCTGTTGCTATGACTTTGTTCCAGTTAATCTCTCTTGGCTTACTTTTTTTTTTTTTTTTTTTTAATGAGTACCACTGTGCACTGATGGCATAGCACCTTTTTTTTTCCCCATCATGTCTCGTTTTTAATTTTTTAAAAATATTTATTTTCATCTATCTTTTCTTCTTTGGCATGTGTAGGCCTCCCATTGCAGCAGCCTCTCTCACTGCAGAGCACTGGCTCTGGGTGCATGCACTCCAGAGCACTGGCTTGTAGTTGAACACACCAGTCCAGCCACTCAATGGCATGTGGGATCTTCCCAGGCCAGGGATCGGACCAGTGCCCCTTGCACTGCAAGGCAGACTCTCTACACATTGGACCACCAGGGAAGTCCTTGGCTTACTATTTTCATCTTTAAACGGGGATGATAATAGTGCCTACTTATAGGGCTTTTGGGTACTGTTAAATTATGTAGTCTGTCATTATTATTTATTTAAACATATAACCTTACTCCACTTATATATAAAGAGGGAAAATTGCCACTTTTAAAAAATTTTAGACTTGAAAAGAAATAATTATGCCAAAGTATCTTTGGTAAGAAAATAACTAGCTCGTCAAATAGGCACTTTTAAAAGAAGGATGTTGATTTATTTAAAAAGAAAGAATAAATGGGATTTTGGCACGTCCTTGTGAGTGAACCCACTGACACTAAGTGTCACAGAGGTCTTCCCAATCTTTCACATTGGATCATGTAATCATGTTACTAGTTTTAAGGGTATGAATTTGTGGTGATTATAACCTTTGACTGTGAATGTGGAGCCAGAGTTCATAGGAGTATGTGCTTTGAACTGAATGTATGTGTCCCTTCAAAATTCATATACTAATACCACAATCTCCAGTGCAATGGTATTTGAAGGGGGGTCCTTAGGAAGTAATTAAGTCATGACTGTGCAGTCCTTCTGGTGATATTATTGCTCATCAATGAAGAGACAGGAGAGAGCTTGCTTCACTCCCTGTTTCCATCATGCAAGGATAAAAAGAGAAGATGGGCATCTTCCAACCAGGAATAGTACTCTTCTTAGACATGGATCTGCCAACACCTTGATCTTCGACTTCTCAACCGCAGAACTGTGAGAAAGAAGTGTTTCTTATTTAAGTTCCTCAGTCTGTGGTCTTAGAATAGTCTGAATTGACTGAAGTATACTGTAAGATCTGAATCACCCACAAGAGGAGACACTAACTGGTACTCTAAGAGAAATTTATATGGGGAGGGGAACTCTCTTTAATAGTAAAAGTAAAAGATTGGTGCTGATACCAACTCCCCCAGCACAACCTTGTAGAGACTTGGTCTACATGGGAATGCCTGAAGCCTTCTTAATACAGTGGTCCCTCCTGATCCATGGTTTCACTTTCTGTAATTTCAGATATCTATGGTCAACCATAGTGTGAAAATATTAAATAGAAATTTTCAGAAGTAAACAATGCATACATTTTAAATTGTATGCTGTTCGGAGTAGCGAAATAAAATCTTCTGCCATCCTGCCCTATCCAGCTCAGGACCTGAATAATCCCTTTGTCCTTGCTATATTGGCTATCTTATCACAGCATCACAGTGCTTGTATTCAAGTAACCCTTATTTTACTTAATAATTTCCCCAAGGTGCAAGAACAGTGATGCTGGCCATCTGTATATTCTCTTTTTGTCCCTAATTTATCAACTTAATCATAGATATGCATGTATATAGAAAACCATAGGATTCAGTGCTACTTTTGATTTCAAACATCCATTGGAACAAATGTCCCCCATGGATATGGAGGGGTGGGACAATGTATTCTCATCTAGATGGTTAAGAGAGGCCTCTCTGTCAGCCACGATTTAGAGACTAAGAAGAAACCATTATTAATTATTTGTTCTATATCTATGACTACTGTGAACTTTACCAATGCTACATCATTCTATCCAACTCATTCTGTCTCAGACCCACATGATTGGTAGGGTTATTTCTATTTTAAAGCCTAACAAAATCAAAAACACAAAAACTGAGAATCCCACCAAGCTTACATGCTTTTTCCAAGATAACAAAGTATGTAGCAGAGTCAAGATTCAAAACCATAGTTTTCAAAAATATAAGCATGGGCTTCTCTGGTGGTCCAGTGGGTGAAGAATCTGCCTTGCAGTGCAAGGGGCACCGGTTTGATCCCTGGACTGGAAATATCCCACGTGCTGTGGAGCGGCTGGACTGGTGTGTCCAATTACAAGCCAGCACTCTGGAGCGCATGCACCCAGAGCCAGTGCTCTGCAACGAGAGAGGCCAGTGTGATGGGAGGCCCACACATGCCAAAGAATAAAGATTAATGAAAATAAATAAAAAGCCGATTAAAGAGATCAAAATTAAAAAAAAAAAAGATCTAAGCCTATGGTCTTCATTCATCCCCTCAGCCACCACCTTCACTCTCTGACGTCACTTCTAGCTTTAATAAGAGCTAGTAACATGTACATTAGCTACATGCTTAGATCTAAGGGCTTTCCATCCATCAGTCCTTCCAGCAATCCTGAGTGATAAACTCTGTCAGTCTCTTCATTTTACAGATGCAGAAAGTGAGGTACAGAAAGGTGACCAGGCCAAGGTCACACTTTGTATGTGGTGGAAAGTCAAACAGCCTGTTCTGTGCTCTTAACCAGTTATGTTAGTACCAGCATATTGTATACTTTCTATTTTTATTTCCTTTTTAAATTTTTTTTGGTTTATTCCACTCTATACTGTTAACTCCATAAGAATAGATTCTTGTCTTTGATTTGCTGCCTTTTCCTAGAGTCTTGTATTGAGGACTCTTAATCAATATTTAATAAATAAGCCATGCTGCCTCATTTGGAGGGATATAGGAAAACTGACATTGGAGATATGCTCTCTCAAGAGTTTGGCTCCAAATAATTCAACTGTAAATGTCCGAAGTCAGGTATTTTTGAGTTATTTGGGAAATAATTCAGTTATTTCCTGGCTGATCTAATAGGACAATTTCTAGCTAAGAAAGCTCTGTTGCTCATCCTAAGGATTATCCATTCTGGTATGAGCATCTAATTAAAAGAATCATAACACCTCTGACTGCAGATTTTTATGGGGTTCCCCTGGATCTTCTGTCCTTGTAGGTCTCAGATACAAAGTTAATACACTGTAATGAACACAACTTGCATTAAATTAGACCTGACTACTGAGACCTTTGTGAACTGGGGGTTGTTTCTTAGCGTCTCTAAGCTTTGGTTTTGTTCTCTTTATGCATCAGGCACAAAAATGTTGTGTTAACAATAATTAGTTGGTAATCTAGCCCACAAAAAAATGCAAATTTAGTCATGCTCTGAAATTTAAAGGTGATTTTAGCTCTTTATCTCTGAGTGTACCTACTATTGACAGAGCTAGAAAAACTCGTCTTTGGCATATTAGACAACTGAAAGTTGCTTGGATATTGGTTCTGCATTTCAGTTATGAATGTACCATGTCTTCATCCCTGAAGATAAAGGTATTAGGGGAAAGCTCAGGTTCATCTGACCAAGTACAAAGTCATCATTTCTAAGAGTTGGAACAACTCTAAAGAAAGATGAAGGATGAAACCCATTGTTTGAAGGGGAAGCCAGATTTAGGAAAGAAGAAAATATTTTCAAAATAATTGTTAGCTCTTGTCTGACACCTTGTCAAACTCGTCAATAAAATAATACACCTAAAGCAGTGATTCTCAACATCTTATTTTAAAAAAATATGTGTGGCACCCTCCCTTGGAGACTTAAAAATATTTTTTCCCATAATTATCTTCATAACCCTATGAAAGTCTAATACCACAGATATGCTAAATACCTGTGTATTTGATTTCCTAAGGCTCCATAACAAATTATCACAAGCTGAAAGTAGCATAAACTTACTGTCTTACAATTCTGGAGGTTAGAAGTCTGATACCAAGATGCTGGCAGTATCTTACAGTTTTCTGCATACAGGTCTTCTGCCATTTTAGGTAGGTTTATTCTTAGGTATTTTATTATTTTTGCTTCAGTGGTGAATGGAATCGTGTCTATATTTTTTCTTTCTGATTTTTCATTGTCAGTATATCCCATGTACTTCAATGTTCACTGCAGCACTACTTACAAGAGCCAAGACATGGAGGCAACCTAGATGTCCACCAACAGATGAATGGAAAGAAGTTGTGGTACATATATACAATGGAATAAATCTTAGGCATAAAAGGAAGAGTTTCGAGTCATTCTGGTATGAGCATCTAATTAAAAGAATCAACACCTCTGACTGCAGATTTTATGGGGTTCCCCTGGATCTTCTGTCCTTGTAGGTCTCAGATACAAAGTTAATACACTGTAATGAACACAACTTGCATTAAATTAGACCTGACTACTGAGACCTTTGTGAACTGGGGGTTGTTTCTTAGCGTCTCTAAGCTTTGGTTTTGTTCTCTTTATGCATCAGGCACAAAAATGTTGTGTTAACAATAATTAGTTGGTAATCTAGCCCACAAAAAAATGCAAATTTAGTCATGCTCTGAAATTTAAAGGTGATTTTAGCTCTTTATCTCTGAGTGTACCTACTATTGACAGAGCTAGAAAAACTCGTCTTTGGCATATTAGACAACTGAAAGTTGCTTGGATATTGGTTCTGCATTTCAGTTATGAATGTACCATGTCTTCATCCCTGAAGATAAAGGTATTAGGGGAAAGCTCAGGTTCATCTGACCAAGTACAAAGTCATCATTTCTAAGAGTTGGAACAACTCTAAAGAAAGATGAAGGATGAAACCCATTGTTTGAAGGGGAAGCCAGATTTAGGAAAGAAGAAAATATTTTCAAAATAATTGTTAGCTCTTGTCTGACACCTTGTCAAACTCGTCAATAAAATAATACACCTAAAGCAGTGATTCTCAACATCTTATTTTAAAAAAATATGTGTGGCACCCTCCCTTGGAGACTTAAAAATATTTTTTCCCATAATTATCTTCATAACCCTATGAAAGTCTAATACCACAGATATGCTAAATACCTGTGTATTTGATTTCCTAAGGCTCCATAACAAATTATCACAAGCTGAAAGTAGCATAAACTTACTGTCTTACAATTCTGGAGGTTAGAAGTCTGATACCAAGATGCTGGCAGTATCTTACAGTTTTCTGCATACAGGTCTTCTGCCATTTTAGGTAGGTTTATTCTTAGGTATTTTATTATTTTTGCTTCAGTGGTGAATGGAATCGTGTCTATATTTTTTCTTTCTGATTTTTCATTGTCAGTATATCCCATGTACTTCAATGTTCACTGCAGCACTACTTACAAGAGCCAAGACATGGAGGCAACCTAGATGTCCACCAACAGATGAATGGAAAGAAGTTGTGGTACATATATACAATGGAATAAATCTTAGGCATAAAAGGAAGAGTTTCGAGTCAGTTGTAGTGACATGGATGAACCTAGAGCCTGTTATAGGAGTGAAGTAAGTCAGAAAAATGAATGTTGTATAGAAAAAGCATATATATGGAATTGGGAAAAATGATATTGTTGAACCTATTTGAAGTGAAGGAATGGAGGCACAGGTGTAGAAAATGGACTTGTGGACATGGCAAGGAAAGGCGAGGTGGGACAAATTGAGAAAGTAGTGTTGACATATATACACTACTATGTGTAAAATAGACAGCTTGGGGGAAGCTGCGAACATAGGGAATCTAGCCTGGTGCTCTGTGATGACCTAAAGGGGAAGGATGGGGGGAGGTGGGAGGGGAGTTCAAGCAGAAGATATATATATATGTATATATAGATAGATAGATAGATAGATATGTGTGTGTGTGTGTGTATATATATGTGTATATATATATATATATATATATATATATATATATATATACATATAGTTTTGGTTGATTTCTGATGTTGAGTGGTGAAAACCAACACAGCATTGTAAAACAATTATCCTCCAATTTAAAATAAGTAACTGGAATAAATGCTGCTGGCAGGGCCCTGCTTTCTCAAAGGCTCTAGTGAGGGCCCTTCCTTGTTTCTTCCTCATTTTTCCTTGTTTCTGGTAATCTCCCTGTTCTTTGGCTGGTAGAAGCACCACTCCAATCATGTGGCACTTTTCCTGTGTATCTTCCCAGTGTTTCCTCAGTGGGCATCTCTATGGCCAGACTTCCCTATTCCTTCCTATAAAGACAACAGTTATTGGATTAGGGCCCACCCTACATCCAGTGTGACCCCTGTTCACTTGATTATGCCTGCAAAGGCACTATTGCCAGGTGAGGTCACATTCTTAGGTTCTGGGTCAACATCAATTTTTGGAGACAGAATTCAACCCAGAACAATTTGTTTCTGTACTGCATCAGGGCTTTGTACAAAAAGTAAGACTTTTTGTTACCTCCCTAAAATCTCATTTACAACCCCTTGGGGGTGATATTATCCTGATGACAATTACATGTTTTAAAGGCAAGAATAAGTAAACTATGCTCGGAGGGTCAAATCCAGCTTATCATGTGTATATATGCTAAGTTGTGTCTGACTCTCTGCTGCTCCATGGACGGTAGCCTGCCTGGTTCCTCTATCCATAAAATTCTCCAGGCAAAAATATTGGAGTGGGTTGCCATTTCCTGATTGAACCCATGTCTCCTTCATGGGCAGGTAGATTCTTTATCCCTGTGCCACCTGGGAAGCCCAGCCCATCACTTACTTCTGTAAATAGTTTTACTGGCACATAGCTACACCCTCTCATCTGCATAGTTTTATGGCTGCTTTTGGGCAGTATTTGCAGGTGGTGGTTGCAGAGACTGTTTCACCCAGAAATCCTGAAAAATTTCATATCTGGCCCTTCACAGAAAAGATTTGCCATGCCCAACTTTAGAGCTCCAGGTGCAGAGAAGAATCTTAGTTCACAAAGTGACACATTATCAAATGATATAGTGGCTTTATCATTTCGTAATATCCATCAGACCCAGGGCGTTGTCCTCCAGGGGTGTTCATTGCAATGGAACAAATGGGAGTCATCAGAGGTCAAGCTGATTCCAGGAGGCTATTTAGGTAGAAGGGTGTTTTTAGATATTATGAGCTTAGATGGAATTGATCAGGTCAAGGATTCTGAATATTATCAGGACAAGCAGACTAGTGTCACAATGCAAGGAGATTGATTATTAAGTCTGGCTATTTTCTTAGAAAAGAAATGGGAAAACTTCAGTTTTTTAAAAAAGGCAGAATCCATGAATCAAAGATAAGCTGATATTAATAAAACAATAATAACTTTAAAAATTGACCAAGAGCTAACATTTATATGAAAACTTTTTGCTTGGCATTGTTTCAGAAATGCTCAGCATACACGCCGCAACTATTGCCAGGTGAGGTCACATTCTTAGGTTCTGGGTCAACATCAATTTTTGGAGACAGAATTCAACCCAGAACAATTTGTTTCTGTACTGCATCAGGGCTTTGTACAAAAAGTAAGACTTTTTGTTACCTCCCTAAAATCTCATTTACAACCCCTTGGGGGTGATATTATCCTGATGACAATTACATGTTTTAAAGGCAAGAATAAGTAAACTATGCTCGGAGGGTCAAATCCAGCTTATCATGTGTATATATGCTAAGTTGTGTCTGACTCTCTGCTGCTCCATGGACGGTAGCCTGCCTGGTTCCTCTATCCATAAAATTCTCCAGGCAAAAATATTGGAGTGGGTTGCCATTTCCTGATTGAACCCATGTCTCCTTCATGGGCAGGTAGATTCTTTATCCCTGTGCCACCTGGGAAGCCCAGCCCATCACTTACTTCTGTAAATAGTTTTACTGGCACATAGCTACACCCTCTCATCTGCATAGTTTTATGGCTGCTTTTGGGCAGTATTTGCAGGTGGTGGTTGCAGAGACTGTTTCACCCAGAAATCCTGAAAAATTTCATATCTGGCCCTTCACAGAAAAGATTTGCCATGCCCAACTTTAGAGCTCCAGGTGCAGAGAAGAATCTTAGTTCACAAAGTGACACATTATCAAATGATATAGTGGCTTTATCATTTCGTAATATCCATCAGACCCAGGGCGTTGTCCTCCAGGGGTGTTCATTGCAATGGAACAAATGGGAGTCATCAGAGGTCAAGCTGATTCCAGGAGGCTATTTAGGTAGAAGGGTGTTTTTAGATATTATGAGCTTAGATGGAATTGATCAGGTCAAGGATTCTGAATATTATCAGGACAAGCAGACTAGTGTCACAATGCAAGGAGATTGATTATTAAGTCTGGCTATTTTCTTAGAAAAGAAATGGGAAAACTTCAGTTTTTTAAAAAAGGCAGAATCCATGAATCAAAGATAAGCTGATATTAATAAAACAATAATAACTTTAAAAATTGACCAAGAGCTAACATTTATATGAAAACTTTTTGCTTGGCATTGTTTCAGAAATGCTCAGCATACACGCTCGGCAACTCCTCAAAGAGCTGAATATCAACATAATAAAAATGTTAAAAATAATATCAGCAAAAGGATATAGGATTTATTGGCCATCTGCTCTGTAACAAAACTGAACTTCAAGAAACACACATCAGATAGTCAGTTTATTTCAATTTAACAAACGTGGGAACTGATGCTTAGAGAATGTCTTTGAATCATGTCTTTGAATCAAATCAGAGAGATACTGAGTACATGGCAAGGGAAAGGCCTGGAGCCAGGTTTGTCTAATCCTAAAGTGTCTTCTGCTCTTCGTTTCTTCAAATGCACACAGGTAGTACAGATAGACAAGTAGAGTCCAAAGACCAGAAAGTCAATAAAAGAAGGATAATAGGACAAAAAGAATAGCACTAGGAAGAAAAATTAGTGGTTTCTTTTCCTAAAACAAGAACCTTTTTCTTTTTTCCCATCTTGCTATGACCTTCCATGTTCTATTTGGGCTTGTGAACTTTCATAGGTATGTGTTTGTACATACTGACACACCTGCTCAATCATGTCCAACTCCGTGACCCCATGGACTGTAGACTGCCAGGATCCTCTGTCCATGGAATTCTCCAGGCAAAAGTACTGGAGTGGGTTGCCATTTCCTTCTCAAGTATATACCAACAGATTTCAATTAAAATGACAGATAAAAGATGTAAACTTCATGATGATTCTTAAGAGTAGTCATAATTTTTTTCACTTCTGATTACATGGCATCTACTGATAGGATTTCAGACTGATAAGAATTTTAACTGAAATAGAAATAGTCAACTCCCACTCACCATCCCAGTCTTATCAGGGAAGAAAGAGAACATTTGTGTCCCATTCAATCTATTTAACATATATTGAATATCTGCACTGTGCCTGGTATCTGACCCTGTTCCTCTCCATTAGACACAAGCCAGGAAAATGCAGTCTTCTGCCAGGTTAATCCACAGTGGGTGGCAGAGTGGGGAGCACAGTGTCCTTACCTATGTCTGATAGGAATACCTACCTTATGCTATTTTTTGAGTGTATGCATGCCAAGTCAGATTCAAACTGACTGTAGACCGTCAGCCTCCTCTGCTCATAGAAATCTCCAGGCTAGAATAATGGAGTAGATCGTCATGCCCTCCTTCAGAGAGGTCTTCCCAACCAAGGGATTGAACCTGCAATGCTTATGCCTCCTGCATTGGCAGAGGGGGGTTCTTTACCACCACTGTAAAAGACTTAAATAAGATAATATATAGACCAATATTTGGAGGAATAAGTAGCACAATATAGATTCTCAAAAACACTGGCTATTTTTTTTTTCTTCTAAAATATCTCAAAATGTCTTACAGGCATCTCTGTGTTTTATTGGCATGGGACTCCCTGAAATACACACAGAACACTTTACTGATTGAGGATTTCAACCACTGAGAAAAAATAAAAGTCACCTATCAACAATAGCTGATAGATGGAGTCAGGACTAGACACATGACCAGCCAGTGCATAAAACAGACATCTATTCAGTAGGCGATGCTGTTTTAAAGTCAAGTGTATTTACAATAGAATGACTTAAAGTCCTGTCAGTGAATAGAATTATCCATGTGTTTTAAATTATCCATGTGTTTCCTTGAGCTTGTTCATTTTAATGAAATGTGTGATTTAAAAAAATTTTTTTTTGATTTTTGCTTTTACAGAGTTTTGTTGTTTACAGATACGTATAATCCCAAATTAGTCATATGTGTATTCCATCTTCCCCATCCCACCGTTTCAGGCGATCACATAGCCCCCATGTAAGATCCCTTAACCCACAACACATTGACAATAGATATATCTTTTACATATGATAGAATAGGGTTTCATGTTACTCTTTCCATATCTCTCATCCACTCTTCCCTCTCCCCAATGTCCATAAATCTGTTCTCTATGACTGTTTTTTCATCAATGCTCTGCATGTGTATTTACCAGTACAAACTTACTTACTAGATTCTATATGTATGTGTTAATATACTGTACTTGTCCTTCTCTTTTTGACTTACTTCACTTTGCATAATAGGTTCTAGATTCATCCATCTCATTAGGAATGAATCTTCTGAATTTCTTTTTGTGGCTGAGAAGTGTATATACACACACACACACACACACACACACACACACCAGAACTTCTTTATCCATTCATTTGTCAATGGACATCTAGGTTACTTCCATGTTCTAGCTATTGTATAGAGTGCTGCAGTGAACATTAGGATACAGTTGTCTCTTTCAATTTTAATTTCATCAGGGTATAAGCCTAATAGTGGGATTGCTCAGTCATATGGTGCTTCTATTGTTAGCTTTTTGTGAAGTCTCCATACTGTCTTCCGTAGTGGTTGTATCAGTCTACATTCCCACCAACAAAGCAAGAGTGTTCCCTCTTCTCTGCACCCTCTCCAGGATTTATTATCTGCAGTTTTTTTGAATATGGTCATTCTGACTGGTGTGAGGCGATATCACATTGTAGTTTTGATTTGCATTTCTCTAATAATAAGTGAGATTGAGCATTGTTTCATGTGTTTTTTGGTCATCTGTAAGTTTTCTTTGGATAGGTGTCTGTTTAGGTCTTTTTCCAATTTTTTGATTGGGTTATTTGTTTTTTCACTGTTGAGTTATCCGAGCTGCTAGTGCATTTTGGAAGTTAATTCTTTGTCAGTTGTTTCTTTTGCTATGATTTACTCCCATTGTGTGGGTTGTCCATTCAGCTTTTTTGTAGTTTCTTTTTCTGTGCAAAAGCATTTAAGTTTCATTAGGTCCCACTTATTTATTTTTGTTTTTATTTCCATTATTCTAGTGGGTAGGTCATAGAAGATCTTGCTTTGATTTATGTCACTGAGTGTTTTGCCTATATTCTTCTCTAAGAGTTTATGGTTTCTGGTCTTACATTTAGGTCTTTAATCCATTTTAAGTTTATTTTGGTATGATGTTAGAGAATGTTCCAACTTCATTTTTCTGCATGTAGCTGTCCAGTTTTCCAAGCACCATTTGTTGAAGAGGCTGTCTTTGTCCTATTTTATATTTGTGCCTCCTTTGTCAAAAATAAGGTACCCATAGGTGCGAGAGTTTATCTCTGGGTTTTCTATCTTGTTCTATTTGTCGATGTTTCTGTTTTTGTGCCTGTACCATAGTGTAGTGTAGTCTGAAGTTAAGGAGGCTGATCCCTCCAGCTCCATTCTTCTTTCTCAGAATTGTCTTGGCTATCCGGAGTCTTTTGTGTTTCCATATGAACTGTGTTATTTTTTGGTCTAGCTCCATGAAGAATGTCATTGGTAATTTGATAGGGATCTCAGTGAATCTGTAGATGGTATTTGGTAGTATGGTCATTTTCACCATATTGATTCTTCTGACACAGGAACATGGAATATCTCTCCATCTGTTTATGTTGTCTTTGATTTCTTTCATAGAGTCTTGTAATTTTCTGTGTACAGTTTCTTTGTCTCTCTGGGTAGGTCTATTCCTAGATATTTTATTCTTTTGGTTGCAGTGGTGAATGGGATTGCATCCTTGATTTCTCTTTCTGATTTTTCATTGCTTCTATATAGGAATGCAAGTGATTTCTGTGTATTGATTATTTTTTTAATTCTTTATTTTAAGATTTTACAGAGTTTTGTTGTTCACCAACATGCATGTTCCCAGATCATTCATATGCATATCCCTGGACCCTACCCCCACCCAGTCCCCCCCCAACCCTCCAGACCATCGCCCCAAGTGATTGTAGGTATTCCTATTCCCTTAGAACAATGACAATAGCTATCTTTTCCACACATGACACTATAGGTTTCCATGTTACTGTCTGCATGCCTCCCCAACCCTATTTCTTCCCCACAATGTCCATATGTCTATGCTCTGTCTGTTTTTCCATGGTTTCACTGTGTGTGTTATCAAGACCATCCTGCTAGATTCCATAAATGTGTGTTAGTATGCTGTATTTGTCTTTCTCTTTTTGACTTATTTCACTTTTTATGATAGGTTCCAGAGCTAGCCACCTCATTAGGACTGAGTCTTCTGCATTTCTTTTAACAGCTGAGTAGTATTCCATTGTATATATGTACCCGAGCTTCTGTATCCATTCATTCGTCGATGGACATCTAGGTTGCTTCCATGTTCTGGCTATTGTATAGAGAGCTGCAATGAACATTGTGGTACAGGTGCCTATTTCAGTTTTGATTTCATCAGGATATAGGCCTAATAGTGGGATTGCTGGGTCATAGGGTGCTTCTATTTTTAGGTTTTTAAGGAATCGCCATATTGTCTTCCACAGAGGTTGTATCAGTTTACATTCCCACCACCAATGCAAGAGGTTTCCCTCTTCTCCGCACCCTCTCCAGTATTTGTTGTTTGTCGATTTGTTGATGATGGCCATTCTGATGGGTGTGAGGTGGTATCTCATTGTGATTTTAATTTGCATTTCTCTAATGATAAGCGAGGTTGAGCATCGTTTCATGTGCTTTTGGGCCATCCGAATGTCCTCTCCGGAGAGGCGTCTCTTTAGATCTTTTTCCCATTTTTTGATTGGGCTGCTCGTTTTCCCTGTGCTGAGTTGTCTGAGTTGTTTGTAGATTTTGGAGATTAATTCTTTGTCTGTTGTTTCATTTGCTATGATTTTCTCCCACTCTGTGGGGTGTCTCTTCAGCTTTTTGGTGATTTCTTTTGCTGTACAAAAGCTTTTAAGTTTCATGAGGTCCCAAGTGTTCACTTTTCTTTTTAGTTCCACTATTTTAGTAGGTGGGTCAGAGAAGATCTTGCTTTGATTGATGTCCTTGAGGGTTTTGCCTGTATTCTCCTCTCAGAGTTTGATGGTTTCTGGTCTTACATTTAGGTCTTTAATCCATTTTGAGTTGATCTTTGTGTATGGGGTCAGGGAATGTTCCAACTTCTTTTTTTTGCATGTAGCTGTCCAATTTTCCCAGCACCATTTGTTGAAGAGGCTGTCTTTGTCCCATTTTAGAGTTTCTCCTCCTTTCTCAAAAATAAGGTACCCAAAGGTGCGTGGGTTCTCGATCTTGTTCAATTGATCTATAGTTCTGTTCTTGTGCCAGTACCATACTGTCTTGAGGACTGTTGCTTTGTAGTAGAGTCTGAGGTTAGGGAGGCTGATCCCTCCAACTCCATTCTTCTTCCTCAGGATTGCTTTGGCTATTCGAGGTCTTCTGTGTTTCCATATGAACTGTGTTATTGTTTGCTCTAGTTCTGTGAAAAATGTCAATGGTAGTTGGATAGGTATTGCATTGAATCTGTAGATGATATTTGGTAGTATGGTCATTTTCACAATATTGATTCTTCTGATCCAGGAACATGGAATATCTCCATCTGTTTAAGTCTTCTTTAATTTCTCTCATGAGTGTCTTGTAATTTTCTGTGTACAATTCTTTTGTTTCTTTGGGTAGGTTTATTCCTAGATATTTGATTCTTTTGGTTGCAGTGGTGAAGGGGATTGCCTCTTTGATTTCTCTTTCTGATTTTTCATTGTTTGTGTATAGGAATGCCAGTGATTTTTCTGTGTTGACTTTGTAGCCTGCGACTTTGCTGAATTTGTTGATTAGCTCTAGTGGCTTTGTAACCGTGTCTTTGGGATTTTCTCTGTATAATATCATGTCGTCTGCAAAAAAGAGAGAGCTTGACTTCTTCCTTTCCAGTCTGGATTCCTTTGATTACTTTCGCTTCTCTTATTGCTGTTGCTAGGACTTCCAGGACTATGTTGAATAGTAGTGGTGAAAGTGGGCACCCCTGTCTTGTTCCTAATTTTAGAGGGAATGCTTTCAGTTTTTGACCGTTAAGGATAATGTTCGCTGTAGGCTTTTCATAGATGGCTTTTATTATGTTGAGATAGGTTCCTTCTATGCCCATTTTTTGAAGAGTTTTGATCATAAATGGATGTTGTACTTTGTCGAAGGGTTTTACTGCATCTATTGAGATGATCATGTGGTTTTTGTCTTTCAATTTGTTGATATTGTGTATCACATGGATTGATTTGCGGATGTTGAAGAAGCCTTGCATGCCTGGGCTGAACCCGACTTGATCGTAATGTATGAGTTTTTTGACGTGTCGTTGAATTCTGTTTGCTAGGATTTTGTTGAGGATCTTGGCATCTAAGCTCATCAGTGAAATTGGCCTATAGATTTCCTTTTTTGTGTTGTCTTTGCCTGGTTTGAGTATCAGGGTGATGGTGGCCTCATAGAATGTGTTTGGAAGTTTTCCTTCCTGTGCAGTTTTTTGGAAGAGTTTTAGAAGGACAGGCATTAGCTCTTCTTTAAATGTTTGGTAGAATTCGGCTGTGAAGCCATCTGGCCCTGGGCTTTTATTTTTGGGTAGATTTTTAATCACAAATTCGATTTCTGAGCTTGTGATTGGGTTGTTCAAAGTTTCTGTTTCTTCCTGGCTCAGTCTTGGGAGATTAATCCTCTCCAAGAAACTGTCCATTTCTTCCAGGTTGTCCCGTTTGTTGCCGTAGAGTTGCTCATAATAGTCTCTTAGAATCCTTTGGATTTCTGCATTATCTGTTGTAATCTCTCCTTTTTCGTGTTTGATTTTGTTGATCTGGTTCTTCTCTCTCTTAATGAGTCTGGACAGTGGTCTGTCAATTTTGTTTACCTTTTCAAAGAACCAGCTTTTTGTTTTATTTATCTTTACTATTGTTTTTTTTGTTTCTTTCTCATTTATTTCTGCTCTGATCTTTATGATTTCTGTTCTTCTGCTGGCTTTGGGGCGTTTGATTTGTAAGGCTTCTCCTACTCTTGTATTTATTGGCTATATCAGGCCATTTAACACTTGTTGTAGGGCTGCTTTTGTGGTACAGAATTCTTTTAGTTTTTGCTTGTCTGTGACGCTTTTGACTTCACCATCAATTCTGAATGAGATTCTTGCTGGGTAGAGTATTCTTGGTTGGAGGTTGTTCTCTTTTAGCCGTTTAAATGTATCTTGCCATTCTCTTCTGGCCTGCAGGGTTTCTATTGAGAGATCCACAGTTAAACGTATGGGGTTTCCTTTATATGTTATTTGTTGTTTGCTCCTAGCTGCTTTTAGTAATCTGTCTTTATATTTAGTCTGTGTTAGTTTGATTAGAATGTGCCTTGGTGTGTTTCTTCTGGGGTTTCCCCTGTATGGAACTCTTTGTGCTTCTTGGACTTGGTTGACTATTTCCTTTCCCATGTTGGGGAAGTTTTCAACTATAATCTCTTCAAGAATTTTTTTCATAGCCTTTCTTCCCCTCTTCTTCTTCTGGAACTCCTGTAATTCTAATGTTGGTGTGTTTGATATTGTCCCATAGGTCTCAAAGGCTATCCTCAGTTCTTTTAATTCTTTGGGATTTGTTGTGTTCTTCAGCACTTATTTCCACCATTCTGTCTTCCAGCTCACTTATCCGTTCTTCAGCCTCTGATACTCTACAGTTGAGACCTTCTATAGTATTTTTGAGTTCAGCAATTGAGTTGGTTGTCTCCATTTGCTTATTTTTCATTTCCTGCATGTCTCTTCTCAAAGCACTAATTTCCTCTAATATTCAATTCTATTTTCGTTGTTTTGCATCCTCATTAGTATAGCTTTTCTGAATTCTCTTTCAGATAGTTTGTCTATCTCCTCCTCTGTCATTTGAAGCGTTGTTTCTCTAGCTTGGTCCTACATTTGTACAGTGTTTCTCTGACGTTTCATTATTAGGTTAATTTTTGTTTCTTTATGTGTGTCTGTGTGTATGGAGTTCTTTTTCCCCCACCAGGCTTCTTGGTTGAATTCTCCCTTCCTCTGGGTTTCTGTCCTTGTACAAGGGTTCAGTGGTTTGTGTCTTGGGTGGTGTTAGGCCTTGTTTACAGGTGAATAATCTGTAGTGTTGTATGTTCTTTGATAGTGTGGGGTCTTGGAATCAGGGCTTCTGCTCCGAGGATCCTTGGTTTGATGATTGGTCAAGGGGTGTAGGCTCCATGTCTGGTTTGCTATGGTGTTCTGTGATATTAGTTCACATACTAGCATCTGAGGAACAAGAGGTGCATCCCTGATGGGTGACAGTCATAAAAGCATGCAGATGTTTTCTAACATAATCATAAGATATACATACATACACAGCAATCCCCACAACTGACCAGTTTTACAGAGATAAGGCACAGGAAATCTTTCTGGCAATTCATGCAATCGTAGATGATACTTGCCTGTTAAGCTTTGAATTAATTAAAATAGTGCCTGAATAAATAGATCCGGCGCAAGTTCCTGGCTTGGATAATTACAATGAGAGCAATTTTTAATTAGGACATGTGTTGGGGATGACGAGGAGGGGAGTCTATAGGTAATGAGAAGGAATAAATTTGTCTTGGAATGATTTTATAGGGTTAGGTAGCAAAGATTAGTGTATGTATTGTTTAGTGTATTGGGAAGAGAATAGTGGAGACAGGAAGATAGGAAATAATTTATCTAGGGGATATTTGTAGATAGGAAAATATTTTACACTTAGAACATAGAGGGAGGAAGCAGTGGGAAAGAGGAAAGAGAATTAGTGGTCTCCAAGAATTAAAATTAAAATTTAAAAAAAAAGAATAAAATAAAAGTCAAAAAAAGAAATTAAAAATTGAAAAGGGCAGAAAAAATAAGAGACCAAAAAACAAACAAGAAACACAACAAAACAAACAAAAACCAAAAGCAAACAAACAGAAAAAAAAACCCAGAATAAACAAACAAATAAACCCCAAAACAGACCAATCAATTGAATAAGCAGAATAGTCTACCACAAATAAACAAGCAAAGAAACCCCCAAACAAACAAACAAACAAACAAACTAAATACTGTCTCTGGTTTTAACTTCTCATCTGTCTGTTGGAAGCCAATCTTCTCTTGATGATGGTGTCTTGGTGGCGTAGGCTTTCCCTTATAGCGCCAGTTGCTATGGTTTCTGTTTTTGTGTTCAGCAAAGTGAGGGCTTTACTGCCATACTGGGTGCTGGCCGGGACGGTAGGCTGATCCCAGTCAGTCTGGTGGGGGCCACGGTGCGCGCAGTCCCGTGTTGAAGCTGGGCGTCCCAGCTCTAGTGCGCACCCGCCAGTAGTCTCCAATTCCTGCTCTTTCCCTGGCTTCCTCCGCTGCTGCTGCAGCTCTGGGGGTGCTCGGGCTCCTCCACCGCTGGCACACGTGCACTGCTGGTTACATGTCTAAATCCCAAAGGCGGGCGCGAGCTTTCCCATCTGACTCTTGCCTGGTCCCTGGTCAGCAACCCGTGGGCGACTTCCCCTCTGGGTTCATCAAGTACTCCAGTTGGCATGGTTGAACTTACCCGCGCCGTGGCTTCCCGCGGCTTCTCGTTCTGGGTTCCCACGGCTTCTCTCCTGTGTATTGATTTTGTATCCTGTGACTTTGCTGAATTCATTGATTAGCTCTAGTAGTTTTCTAGCAGTGTCTTTGGGGTTTCTATGTATAGTATCATGTTGTCTGAGAATAGAGAGAGTTTTACTTCTTCTTTTCCTATCTGGATTCCTTTTATTTCTTTTTCTTCTCTTACTGCTGTTGCTAGGACTTACAGGAATATGTTGAATAATATTAGTGAAAGTGGGCACCCCTGTCTTTTCCCTGATCTTAGAGGGAATGCTTTCAGCTTCTCACCATTGACAATAATGTTCACTGTGGGCTTCTCATATATGGCTTTGACTATGTTGAGATAAGTTCCTTCTATGCCCATTTTTTGAAGAGTTTTTACCTTAAATGGGTATTGGATTTTTGTCAAAGGCATTTTCTGCTTCTATTGAGATTGTCGTGTGATTTTTGTCTTTCAATTTGTTGATATGGTGTATCACATTGATTGACCTGTGGATATTGAAGAATCCTTGCATGCCTGGGATAAATCTTCCTTGATCATGATGTATGAGTTTTTTGATGTGGTGTTGAATTCTGTGCTAGAATTTTGTTGAGAATCTTTGTGTCTAAATTCATAAGTGATATTGGCCTATAATTTGCTTTTTGTGTGTTGTGTTTGCCTAGTTTTAGTATCAGGATGGTGGTGGCCTTGTAGAATGTGTTTGGAAGTGTTCCTTCTCGTGAGATTTTTCTAAAGAGTTTTAGAAGGACAGGCATTAGCTCCTCTTTAAATGTTTGGTAAAGTTCATCTGTAAAGCCATTTTTCCATGGGCTTTTTTTAAAAGAGGAATAAGAGGGATAACGTGGTAAAGCATCCTGGTCAGAGAAACCAAAGTCAAGGGGGAGAGCAATGACACCTGGAGACAATACAGATGGAGTGTTTCTACAAAGTCTTACTGTTCATAGTCTGAGCCCAAACCAGATGTGGTGTGGTCACAGTTTGTCTTTTATTGTAAGTACCATCTGGTCTTGAAATTGTAGAGAGTGAAGAAGAACAGCGTAAGCAGTAAGAGCATGCACCTAACCCTTTCCACAACAAGGAAAAATAGGAATTCATGTTTAACTCTCTTCAATGCATGTTCCCTCAAGCAGGGTTAATTTAGATGCCACCAATAACAGATTTTCTGTTTTTGAACGAGCCTTTGGGTAAAGTACTATGCAGCTGGCCTTTAATGGCCCCCCAATATTTTCATGTCTGAATGCCATGTGAATATGTTACCCCACATTGGAAAAAAAGCACTTTGTAGCTGTGACTTGGTTAAGAATTCTGAGAGATTGTTCTGGATTACCCGTTAGATTAGTTTTCCAAGCACCTCAGTGGTAAAGAATCTTCCTACCAATGCAGGAGATGCAGGAAGCCCAGGTTTGATCCCTGGGTTGGGAAGATCCCCTGGAGGAGGAAATGGCAACCCACTCCATTATTCTTGCCTGGTAAATCCCACAGAGAGAGGAGCCTGGTGGGCTATAGTCCTTGGGGACTACAGTCCACAAGGTTGCATGCAAAAAATCATATACACCTGAGTACCCCACAAAGAAGGCATCCCCACCAAACCTGATATTAGTTAGTGAAACCTATTTTATATGCCTGGCCATAAGGTTGCATGATAGCGTGTTTAAATCTGTGGTAAGAAACAGTAGGAAACTAATGCCAGCATTCTACCCTATTCCAGGGCACATCAGAAGATTTAGTGTCCTCAGCCTTCCTCACAGGCACTCAGAGTTCTGATGATTCTCTTTTCTAAAATTTAAGACAGGTGGAAAAGTTGCTCTTCACAACCCTCAATACAGTTTGTATGACCAAGCAGAAACTCTGTGTTGCTTTTGAGCAGAGTTAAAATCTGCTAAGGTTTGCATGGTCAAATCCTATGCCAAGGAGGCAGACTCATTTACGACTTCATCCAGCTGTAATATATGGCAGATTTAGAAGCATGTATTCCTTGTAGAACTCACCCTGTAGGTCTTCCTCTATCTTTAATATTTTGCGTGGTTGTATATCCATTTTAGGATGCCAAGTGCTATGACCCTACTGCCCCTTCCTCTCCCAAAACTTTATGCTGAAAGTTACGGATGGAAATGAAGGAAGAAAGAATGGAGTAGGTGGAGATAAGAGTGTAGAAAAGAGACGTATATCTGACTGTTTCACAGTTTGTTTCTCACATCATGGAGATAGACAGACGTAGTGTGGGAATTCTTGGATTTCTGTTTAGTGCAGCTACTGTGCTCCAGAATTGTGCCAAACAATTAAAGAAAGCCAGTGGCTTGTTTAAACCATCCCCCATCAGCCAGGATCTTCCATAGCAGCTGCTGTTGCTTTCAAATTCAATCCAGTCCCAATTAGCAGGAATTCTTTCAGATGCTACCATGAGGTCTCCTGTTAGCCTTTGTTCCTAACACTCTTGGATATCTTCATTCTTTTTTTTTTTTTTTTTAAATGCACACCCTCATGGAGAGCTGAAGAGAATTTATATTTACATTATTATTTTACTGAATTTACTTTTAAATTCATAGAAAAACATGATACAAAATTGTACATGCACCCCAGTGTTCATTGCAGCATTGTTTACAATAGCCAAGACATGGAAGCAACCTAAATGTTGACAAGTGAGTGGAGGAATGGATAAAGGAGATGTGGTAATATATATACAAGGAAACACTACTCAGCCATTATAAATCAAGGGAAATGTTTTTTTTTTTTTTGTCCATAGCAGGCAATTATATGAAATGAGGTCTGCTATAAAGTTAATAGTCAGAGTATTGTGTTCCCTCATATCATTTGACCAAGTCTGCAGTCGTTATCACATGGGCAAACTATTATCCCATTCGGTGCTGAAAGCAGCATTAGGTACACAGTGAGTTCATTTTGGACCACTTCTACAGGATTGCATTTCTGCAGGAAACTAATTTATATCATCCACAAGCAGTTTAGAATTCTCAGGATTTCCTTGTCACAGCTATGGTGTGCCTACTCATTCTATTCCATTCCCCTATGACAGGCTTTCTCAATCCTGATAAAATTGGCATTTGAGAGAGATGGATAATTCCTGGTTATGGATAGCTGAGCTCTCCGGTGCTTTGTAAAATAGTTAGCAGTATCCCTAGCCTCTACCCACTCGGTGCCATTAGTACCTGCTCAGTTGTCATAACCGAAAGTGTTTCTAGACACTGACAAATGTCTCCTGAGAGGCAAGATTATCACCAGGTAAAAAACACTGTTGTGTGACAGTTGAGGAGAAAAGGAAATGATGGTTTTGGGTCTTGATTCTATGTGAAACTGCCATCTGAAAATTATGTTCTAGTCAAAGAGAGAAAAAGCCTATGAGTGAAATAAGAAAACTGTTTATTCAATGCTGTGATATGGACAGAGGAGCCTGGTGGGCTATAGTCCATGGGATTGCAGAGTCAGACACGATTGAACAACTGAGCATACCCCTATTAGAAAGGCCAAAATCTGGAAATTTTGGCCAAAATCACACCACCAAATGCTGATAAGGATGTGGTTGTTGTTGTTCAGTCACTAAGTTGTGTCTGACTCTTAGAGACCCTTTTGACGGCAGCACCCATGTTCCCCTAGAGTATGTGGAGCAATGGGAATTCTCATTCATTGCTGATGACAATGCAAAATGATGCATCCACTTTGCAAGACAGCTTGGCAATTTCTTTAAAAAACTAAACATACTTGGGACTTCCCTGGTGGTCCAGTGGTTAAGACTCTCTATTCCCAATGCAGAGGGCCCAGGTCAGGGAACTAGATCCCACATGCCACCACTAAAAGCAGAAAAAAAGAACAACTAAACATATAATTCGGTGCCTGAAATTATATGAAATGAGGTCTGCTATAAAGTTAATAGTCAGAGTATTGTGTTCCCTCATATCATTTGACCAAGTCTGCAGTCGTTATCACATGGGCAAACTATTATCCCATTCGGTGCTGAAAGCAGCATTAGGTACACAGTGAGTTCATTTTGGACCACTTCTACAGGATTGCATTTCTGCAGGAAACTAATTTATATCATCCACAAGCAGTTTAGAATTCTCAGGATTTCCTTGTCACAGCTATGGTGTGCCTACTCATTCTATTCCATTCCCCTATGACAGGCTTTCTCAATCCTGATAAAATTGGCATTTGAGAGAGATGGATAATTCCTGGTTATGGATAGCTGAGCTCTCCGGTGCTTTGTAAAATAGTTAGCAGTATCCCTAGCCTCTACCCACTCGGTGCCATTAGTACCTGCTCAGTTGTCATAACCGAAAGTGTTTCTAGACACTGACAAATGTCTCCTGAGAGGCAAGATTATCACCAGGTAAAAAACACTGTTGTGTGACAGTTGAGGAGAAAAGGAAATGATGGTTTTGGGTCTTGATTCTATGTGAAACTGCCATCTGAAAATTATGTTCTAGTCAAAGAGAGAAAAAGCCTATGAGTGAAATAAGAAAACTGTTTATTCAATGCTGTGATATGGACAGAGGAGCCTGGTGGGCTATAGTCCATGGGATTGCAGAGTCAGACACGATTGAACAACTGAGCATACCCCTATTAGAAAGGCCAAAATCTGGAAATTTTGGCCAAAATCACACCACCAAATGCTGATAAGGATGTGGTTGTTGTTGTTCAGTCACTAAGTTGTGTCTGACTCTTAGAGACCCTTTTGACGGCAGCACCCCATGTTCCCCTAGAGTATGTGGAGCAATGGGAATTCTCATTCATTGCTGATGACAATGCAAAATGATGCATCCACTTTGCAAGACAGCTTGGCAATTTCTTTAAAAAACTAAACATACTTGGGACTTCCCTGGTGGTCCAGTGGTTAAGACTCTCTATTCCCAATGCAGAGGGCCCAGGTCAGGGAACTAGATCCCACATGCCACCACTAAAAGCAGAAAAAAAGAACAACTAAACATACTTTCCTATAAGATCCAGCACTTATGCTCTTTAGTACTTACGCAAAGGAACTGAAAACTATATTCATACAGAAAGTGGCACACAGATATTTATAGCAGCTTTATTCATAATTGTAAAACTTGGAAGCAACCAGTATGTCCATCAGTAGGTAAATGAATAAATAAACTGCATTGTCTGTAGACAACAGAATATCATTCAGTGCTAAAAATAAATAAGCTTTCAAGGTGTGAAAAGACATAGAAGAATCTTAAATGCATATTACTAAGTAAATGAAGTCAACCGAAAAGACAACATGCTGAATGATTCGAATTATATGACATTCTAGAAAGGTCAAAATTATGGAGAAATAATAAGATCAGTTTCCAGGATTTAGGGGGACGGGGAGGGATGAATAGGCAGATCACAGGATGATTTTAGGGAGGTAAAAAGACTCTGAATGATTTCATAATGATGAAAATATGTCATTATCCATTTATCCAAACATATAATGTACAACACCAAGAGTGAATCCTAATGTAAACTTTAGACTCCAAGTGATTATGATGTCAATGTAGGTTCATCCTTGGTAGCAAATGTACCACAATGGTGAGTGGTTGATAATGAGAGGAGATGTGTGTATGAACAGGAAACATATGGGAAATGCATGTACTTTTCAATTTTTCTATGAATCTAAAACTGCTCTAAAAATTTTAGTTTTTTGCCTTTTAAATTAAAGAATTCTGTAAGTTATAAAACACTTATGGGAATGAGCAATGAGCAAGTATAAGAATTGACATTAAAATTATAATTATGAAATGTAAAGGAAATCAACCCTTAGTATTCATTGGAAGGATTGATGCTGAAGCTGGAGCTCAGATACTTTGGCCACCTGATGCAAAGAACCAACTCAGTGGAAAAGATCCTCATGTGAAAGACTGAAGGCAAAAGTAAAGGGAACAACAGAGGATGAGATGGTTAGATAACATCACTGACTCAGTGGACATGAACTTGAGCAAATTTCTAAGGGATAGTGAAGGACGTGGAAGCCTAGTGTGCTGCAGTCCTTGGGTAGCAGAGTCAGGCATTACTTATCAACTAAAAACAATAAGGCACTAACCTGTAAAATTCTTATGACATAATGTGAAAAAATTATGAAACAAAGCATTTCAGAGTTTGAAGTGTAGGGAAAATAGAAGGATGCATTTTAAAAGTGAAATAAATAGACTATATGGTAGGAAGAATGAAATTTTTCCAAAAAATAGTCACCTATAATTGTTGAAATTAGAAAGGCAAAAAATGAGATAAGATCCTCTGAATAAAAGAAACAATCTAGGAACAAAAATGAACTCATTTAGTAATTTGAATGCTTGAGTGTTCTGGTTCTAGGATGAAGCAATAATAGATTTACTTTTTCTTGTTCCTCCACTAAGTACCACTTAGTGTCTTGGACACTGTATATTAGCAAATGAAAGAAGATTCTGAAAGGTTGAGAAGGAAGGCACACTGGCTAGATAACTTGGAACCCCCCAAAAAACCCAGCACAGTGATGAGATTCCTGCTTTTGTTCTTATTTTGTTTTATCTCAGATATCCCAGACTAGATACTGGAGCAACTGGCAACAGGGATGTGTCAACAGGTGCAGAAGAAAAAAGGGTGCCTAACAAAACAGAAAATTTTAGATAATAACTATACTACTCCAGACAAACACCAAAAAAAAAAAAAATGTTATCCTAATCACACCCCTGCCAGCAAAGGTCACCTGGAGCCTGGATGTCCACCCCTGCTGAGCTGTAACAAAGTGCTCTGGATTCCCATAGTATCAGTTGGGATCACAGGGAAACTGGGCCTCCACACCCCCATTCAAAGGTAATATGATGCCCTCCTCTATCCTGCAGATATCAGGGATGATGTCAGGGAAGAGGCAGGATTTTTCCACCCCTGAGCAGGAGCAAGGCAAAGAAACAACATTTAAAATGGATTGAGAAAAGACAGATTCCAGTACCAAGATGACATTGATATTAGCAAGATATTAGAAATATTTGACAAAGATTTTAAGGCAACCATAATAAAGATGTTTCAATAATAATTTACAAATGTAGTTTGGCAAATGAAGAAATAGGAAGTCTTGGCAAAAAAAAGTGGCAGAAAAGTATATAGAAGTCTAAAAACGAAATGGATTTTTTAAATCGAATTTGGAAAAAACCTCAATTGATGGACTCAACAGCAGAAAAAGGTGGAAAGAAGAAAGAATCTGTGACCTTAAAACAGAAAATGGAAGCTACCAATCTGAAAACAGAGAAAAATTAGACTAAGCAAAACAAAGGGAAAAAAACATCTCAGTAAACTGTAGGACTGTTTTTAAAAATGTGTCATCAGAGTCCAGAAGGAGAGGATAAAATGAATGAGGTTGGGAAATATTTAAAGAAATAATGACACAAAACGTCATCAATTTGGCAAGAAGCATAAACCAACAGGGTCAAGAAGCTGAGTAATCTGCAGACAGAATAAACTCAAAGAAAATCTATGCCCAAGTACTTTATAGTGAAACTCCTAAAAAAGTAAAAGCTCTTAAAAGAAGACAAAAAAAAAAAAATGATGCTTTACCTATAAAGATCATCCCAATGACAGTAGGTTTCTCATCAGAAACCATGATTTCCAGAAGGAAGCACTGCAATATTTTTCAAGAGCTGAACAAAAAGAAACATCAATGGAGAATTTGATACTTAATGAAGACCTCCTTCAGGAATGAAGAGGAAAATCAAGACACTCTCAGATGAAGGAAAAATAAGAGATTTTTTCCCCAAACAATTCTACCCTAAAAAAATGGCAAAGGAGTTTCTCTAAACAAAAAGTACCTGATAAAATAAGAAATACTGGAACATCAGGAAGAAAGATTATATACAGAAAGAGCAAAACTGTGGGTAAATACAACAGATTTCCCTGATCCTCTTGAGTTTTCTAAATTTTGTTTGATGGTTGAAGCAAAAATTATAGTGTCAAATGTGGTTCTCAAATATGTAGATGTAATAGTCAATAATGAGAAAACTACATTATATATCAGGAAAAGGAAATGGAAATAAATGGAAGTTAGGTTTCCATGGTTCATTCAAGTGGGTAAATTTTCAAAAGTTATGAATGCATAATATGATATCTAGAAATATTATTATAAAGTACACAAAGAGATATACTTAAAAACATCATAGTTATACCAACATGGAATTATTTGTACGGTTTGAGTAATTAACTAGAAGGTGAGAAAAATAAAATAGAAAAACAAAAAAATCAGAATGAGCAGAAAATACATTTAAGCTCTTCTATCCAACAGTTGGGATTCTTAGGTGGCACAGAGGTAAAGGATCTGCCTGCTCTTGCAGGAGGTGCAAGAGATGCGGGTTCGATCCCTGGGTCAGGAAGATCTCCTGGAGTAGGGAATGGCAACCTGCTCCAGTAGTTTTGCCTGAAAAATTCCATGGAGAGAGGAGTCGGGCAAGTTAGAGTCCGTTGGGTTGCAAGGAGTCATGAAGTCCCTGAGTCCCTGAGCATGTACGCATGCATATCAACAATTATATTGAATGTAAATAGTCTAAATATTTTAATGAAAATACATTTGCAGAACAGATTAAAAATGCCTTTATGTTGTCAACACTTAAATGTAGTAATGTATGTATGTTAATGGTAAAAAGTTAGAAAAAGTATATAATCAAACAGTAAGCAAAGGGAAGCAGCTGTAGCTAGGTTAATGTCAGATAATGTAAGTATCAGGTCAGAGAAAATTACCAGGGACAAGAGAGAATATTACATAATGGTAAAAGGCTCAGCCTCCCAATAAGTATAACAATTCTCAGTGTGGATGCACCCAACGAGAGAGCTGCAATATATGTGAAGTAAAAACTGATTAACAACTAAATCTTTCCAAATTATGGTTGGAGATTCCAATACCCTTCCATCAACAATTGGTAGAATAATTAGAAAACAGTAGTTATAGAAGTATTTAACATCGCCTTCAATCAACAGAATCTAATCCAAAAGTATACAACACTCCACTCAATAATGGGAAAAAAACATTTGTTTACATGTAACCATGGAATTTATACCAATATAGAACATTTCCTGAATCATCAAATAAACATTAACCAACAAAAATACTGAGCGCATACTGAGTTTGCTCTCCAACCATAATGGAAATAAAAAAGAAACTGATTATTAAAAGGTCTCTTAATAGGAGTATGGTTCAACTAATGGTGGTATGCCATCAAATATTGTTCAGCAATTACAGAAAGGAATAAATTATTGACACACTCAACAGCTTAGATAGTTGTCATGCTGAGAAAAAATTGCCAATCTTAATTAATTAATTTATTTTAAAATGAAAGATGAATAGTTTTAATGATAAAAGGTACACTTCACAAAAAAGATAAACATCATAAACCTTTAGACAAGGATCTGCCTGCTCTTGCAGGAGGTGCAAGAGATGCGGGTTCGATCCCTGGGTCAGGAAGATCTCCTGGAGTAGGGAATGGCAACCTGCTCCAGTAGTTTTGCCTGAAAAATTCCAGGAGAGAGAGTCGGGCAAGTTAGAGTCCGTTGGGTTGCAAGGAGTCATGAAGTCCCTGAGTCCCTGAGCATGTACGCATGCATATCAACAATTATATTGAATGTAAATAGTCTAAATATTTTAATGAAAATACATTTGCAGAACAGATTAAAAATGCCTTTATGTTGTCAACACTTAAATGTAGTAATGTATGTATGTTAATGGTAAAAAGTTAGAAAAAGTATATAATCAAACAGTAAGCAAAGGGAAGCAGCTGTAGCTAGGTTAATGTCAGATAATGTAAGTATCAGGTCAGAGAAAATTACCAGGGACAAGAGAGAATATTACATAATGGTAAAAGGCTCAGCCTCCCAATAAGTATAACAATTCTCAGTGTGGATGCACCCAACGAGAGAGCTGCAATATATGTGAAGTAAAAACTGATTAACAACTAAATCTTTCCAAATTATGGTTGGAGATTCCAATACCCTTCCATCAACAATTGGTAGAATAATTAGAAAACAGTAGTTATAGAAGTATTTAACATCGCCTTCAATCAACAGAATCTAATCCAAAAGTATACAACACTCCACTCAATAATGGGAAAAAAACATTTGTTTACATGTAACCATGGAATTTATACCAATATAGAACATTTCCTGAATCATCAAATAAACATTAACCAACAAAAATACTGAGCGCATACTGAGTTTGCTCTCCAACCATAATGGAAATAAAAAAGAAACTGATTATTAAAAGGTCTCTTAATAGGAGTATGGTTCAACTAATGGTGGTATGCCATCAAATATTGTTCAGCAATTACAGAAAGGAATAAATTATTGACACACTCAACAGCTTAGATAGTTGTCATGCTGAGAAAAAATTGCCAATCTTAATTAATTAATTTATTTTAAAATGAAAGATGAATAGTTTTAATGATAAAAGGTACACTTCACAAAAAAGATAAACATCATAAACCTTTAGACAATGAAGAAACAAAGATACATAAAGCAAAAATCAGAAGAAATATAAGGGAAAATAAAAAATAGATAATCATAGTGAGACATATGAACATTTCTCTGTGAATAAAAAGTTGCCAATCCTGAAAGGTTACATACTCGATGATTCCATTTATATAACATTTCCAAAATGACAAACTTGCAAAGGTAAAAGCCAGATTGATGGTTGCCAGCCATAGGGATGGTGACCAGACATGAGCAGGAGTAAGTATAGCTGTACGTGTATAGCACAAGAGAAATCTCTGTCATGGTGGGATACTTCAGTATCTTGATTGTGGTTGTAATTACCCAAGGAATCAAATGATATAGAACTATATACATACATGGTATTAATGCTAAATTCTTTGTTTTGATATTGTATTTTAATTAGGTATAATGCAACCAAGTACTCTCTTTGCAACTTCTATGAATGTATAAATATTTCAAAATAAAAGTTAGAAAAATAATGCCCTCATTTTTAAGAAAAGATTAGTAACATAATTCTAAGGAGGGTTCTTGGAAAGTAGGAGAGACAAAGAGATAATAAGAAAATGATAAAAAAAATCATACATCTAAAGAATGAGGTAAGCATCCCATTAATAGGAATTATAGAAAGATAGGATGTGGAAAACAGATGAGAAGAAATCCGTAAAGAAATTGTGTGTGTGTGTGTGTGTGTGTGTGTGTGTGTGTGTGTGAAATGCTCAGTCATGTTCCACTCATTGCAACCCTACATGGACTATTGTAGCCAGCTAGGCTTCTCTGTCGATTGGATTCTCCAGGCAAGAATACTGGAGTGAGTTCCCACGGCCTCCTCCAGGGAATCTTCCTGACCCCGGGATCAGAACCGGGTCTCCTGCATTGCAGACAGATTCTTTACTGATTGAGCCACCAACGAAGCCCCTTTAAAGAAACAATGCCCTTCCGCCCCCACCGCCAAATCCTGGTACTCACAGGTATATACTCCTGGGTTCCCAAGTTCTGCTGAGTAATGACTTCCATAAATTACAAAAAATATATATGCAAACCAGGGGCATCCTTGGTGTCTGAGTGTTAAAGAATCTCCCTGCCAACACATAAAGCAAAAATCAGAAGAAATATAAGGGAAAATAAAAAATAGATAATCATAGTGAGACATATGAACATTTCTCTGTGAATAAAAAGTTGCCAATCCTGAAAGGTTACATACTCGATGATTCCATTTATATAACATTTCCAAAATGACAAACTTGCAAAGGTAAAAGCCAGATTGATGGTTGCCAGCCATAGGGATGGTGACCAGACATGAGCAGGAGTAAGTATAGCTGTACGTGTATAGCACAAGAGAAATCTCTGTCATGGTGGGATACTTCAGTATCTTGATTGTGGTTGTAATTACCCAAGGAATCAAATGATATAGAACTATATACATACATGGTATTAATGCTAAATTCTTTGTTTTGATATTGTATTTTAATTAGGTATAATGCAACCAAGTACTCTCTTTGCAACTTCTATGAATGTATAAATATTTCAAAATAAAAGTTAGAAAAATAATGCCCTCATTTTTAAGAAAAGATTAGTAACATAATTCTAAGGAGGGTTCTTGGAAAGTAGGAGAGACAAAGAGATAATAAGAAAATGATAAAAAAAATCATACATCTAAAGAATGAGGTAAGCATCCCATTAATAGGAATTATAGAAAGATAGGATGTGGAAAACAGATGAGAAGAAATCCGTAAAGAAATTGTGTGTGTGTGTGTGTGTGTGTGTGTGTGTGTGTGTGTGTGAAATGCTCAGTCATGTTCCACTCATTGCAACCCTACATGGACTATTGTAGCCAGCTAGGCTTCTCTGTCGATTGGATTCTCCAGGCAAGAATACTGGAGTGAGTTCCCACGGCCTCCTCCAGGGAATCTTCCTGACCCCGGGATCAGAACCGGGTCTCCTGCATTGCAGACAGATTCTTTACTGATTGAGCCACCAACGAAGCCCCTTTAAAGAAACAATGCCCTTCCGCCCCCACCGCCAAATCCTGGTACTCACAGGTATATACTCCTGGGTTCCCAAGTTCTGCTGAGTAATGACTTCCATAAATTACAAAAAATATATATGCAAACCAGGGGCATCCTTGGTGTCTGAGTGGTAAAGAATCTCCCTGCCAACACAGAAACCATGGGTTCAATCCCTGATCCAGGAAGATCCACACAGCATGGAGGAACTAAGCCTGCACATCACGACTGCTGAGCCTGTGCTCTAGAACCTGGGAGCCACTGCTGAAGCCCATGCACCATAGTGCCTATGTTCTGCAACAAGAGAAGCCACCACAACTAGAAACCCATGTCCACAGCTAGACTAGCCCTTGCTCACCACGACTAGAGAAAAGCCCATGCAGCAGTGATGACCCAGCACTGCCAAAAATAAATAAATAAATAAAATTATGAAAAAATATATGAACCATGTTATATTATTATATACTACCAGTATATCAGCTAATGTAAAATAAGCAAAGTTTTCTTGAATGACACTTGAGGTCCAGGTTTTACTCATTCTTCTTAGCTCTCTGAAGCAATCGAAGTGTTGTATATGTTGTCAACACACAGACGTGGCAAATTAAGTCCCACAACTGAATTCCTACCTAATTTCCCTCTCTTCATCTGATAGGTAGTGTAAGATGTGTTGAAGAAGCCACAGAATTGTGAACAATAATGCTTAGTACATTTTGTTCAATAAACTTTATGATAGGTCATCTTGCAGTTCAGTATTATCTTCTGTGGTTTTTTAGACCAGATCGTATATCATTCAAGAGCATGTACTTCTGTTTACAGAGTGAGTCACCATTCCTCTTTATTTTCTTAGTCTTTGGTCACATCATTTTATATTCTGTATAATTTATCAACCTTTATATCAGTCACTATTCAGCAATCTGTATCAATTCTGAGAATATAATCTCATATGGGAAGGTAGAATTGAGAATACATGGTAAAAAGTTAAAGAAAATGTAAGCAAATCTTCTGGTTAAAGAAAGGAATGAAATCAGAAACAAAAAAGGATCAATAAACAAGTACTGGAAGATCAATATATGTAATAGAAGTATATTGTACTTTTATTTTTTGAGGATATATAGCAGAAACCATAAGTATATATATCTTTGAAAATAAAATGCAGGGCTTCCCTGGTGGTCTCCCTTGCAGTACAAGGGGCAACGGTTCAATCCCTGACCCAGGAAGATCCCACATGCTGTGGAATGGCGGGACCGGTGTGTCCAGTTATGAGCCAGTGCTCTGGAGCACATGCACTCAGAACCAGTGCTCTGCAAGGAGAGAGGCCACTGCGGTGGCCACATAGGCCAAAGAATAAAAATGGATGAAAATACATAAATTAAATAAATAAATAAATAAATAAAAGAGGCCAAATAAAAGGGCAATAAAAGAGGCCAAAATTTAAAAAAATAAAATAAAATGCACTATACTTCTGAGACCATGCGTGTGTATGAATACTTTTTAAAAATTAATTTACATAATTGAAAATTTAAAAACTTCTTAAATTTCAAGAATTAAAATCTGAATCTTTATATAAAGGACAAAATTTATGCCCAACAGCTACTGCCTAGGGCTCTGTTAATAATATTATGATCCATACAATAAATATGCATATAAACTTTGAATATGCAAGATTTACACCACAGAATGTTATAATGCCATGTAAGATTTCAGTAATATTATGAAAATGCCATACAATAAATAGCCTAATAAATCTTACTACCAATTTCTTTATCTGATAGGTAGTGTAAGATGTGTTGAAGAAGCCACAGAATAATGCTTAGTACATTTTGTTCAATAAACTTTATGATAGGTCATCTTGCAGTTCAGTATTATCTTCTGTGGTTTTTTAGACCAGATCGTATATCATTCAAGAGCATGTACTTCTGTTTACAGAGTGAGTCACCATTCCTCTTTATTTTCTTAGTCTTTGGTCACATCATTTTATATTCTGTATAATTTATCAACCTTTATATCAGTCACTATTCAGCAATCTGTATCAATTCTGAGAATATAATCTCATATGGGAAGGTAGAATTGAGAATACATGGTAAAAAGTTAAAGAAAATGTAAGCAAATCTTCTGGTTAAAGAAAGGAATGAAATCAGAAACAAAAAAGGATCAATAAACAAGTACTGGAAGATCAATATATGTAATAGAAGTATATTGTACTTTTATTTTTTGAGGATATATAGCAGAAACCATAAGTATATATATCTTTGAAAATAAAATGCAGGGCTTCCCTGGTGGTCTCCCTTGCAGTACAAGGGGCAACGGTTCAATCCCTGACCCAGGAAGATCCCACATGCTGTGGAATGGCGGGACCGGTGTGTCCAGTTATGAGCCAGTGCTCTGGAGCACATGCACTCAGAACCAGTGCTCTGCAAGGAGAGAGGCCACTGCGGTGGCCACATAGGCCAAAGAATAAAAATGGATGAAAATACATAAATTAAATAAATAAATAAATAAATAAAAGAGGCCAAATAAAAGGGCAATAAAAGAGGCCAAAATTTAAAAAAATAAAATAAAATGCACTATACTTCTGAGACCATGCGTGTGTATGAATACTTTTTAAAAATTAATTTACATAATTGAAAATTTAAAAACTTCTTAAATTTCAAGAATTAAAATCTGAATCTTTATATAAAGGACAAAATTTATGCCCAACAGCTACTGCCTAGGGCTCTGTTAATAATATTATGATCCATACAATAAATATGCATATAAACTTTGAATATGCAAGATTTACACCACAGAATGTTATAATGCCATGTAAGATTTCAGTATTTATGAAGCCAATAAGACCAGCCTAAAGGCTTGATAAATATATTTATGGACACAATCAGGTTACAATCTGTATTGAAAATAGCAATTCAGTATGAAATAACCTATAAACTTTAAATGTGGGCACATAATCTTACTTTCCATTATAATGATAGTTTAAATAGCAGATTGAGGGAGTTTTAAAAGACATAAACATATCACAGAAGATTTTGCTTTTTAAAACATGTGCAATGGCTTTTTAAATAATTCCAGAGACCATTAAATTTCATTAAAATAATGTGAACTTTAAAGATTGTTTTACACTAAAAGGCAGTGAAAATTGAGACTGTAAGTCATGTGAATACAAGAGCTAACTTAAGTATAAAGAACTGTCACCAGAAATTTTTAACATATATCCCAAGATGACACAATGAATTTAGATCAGTCAGTATTAGGAATGAAAGTTCCTATTATCAAGAACAAGTTTAAGTAAAAGTTCTCACTCCTTGTTTATAACAATGGGAGAGCTAGTAAGATAAAGGAGGTCTCCTGGATAATTGAAACCCTATTTGTTGCTCACCCTGCCATTCTACCACCCACATTATACTCTGATATCAGAAAGAAATAAAGCTTTATTTTGTTAAGTCAAAGTTATTTGGGGAGTTCTTACAGAAGTTCATTGAACCATCCTAGTAACTGTCTCATTCATTTTTTGACTAAAGAAAAACTTGAATGTAAAATGCATCACTAACCCACCAGGATATGTGTGTGTGTGTATTCATTGCTCAGTCATGTCTGACTGTGCAGCCTCATGGACTATAGACCACCAGGCTCATCTCTCCATGGGCTTTTTCAAGCAAGAATACTGGAGTGGGTTGCCATTTCCTTTACAACACAGGGATCAAATCTGCATCTCCTGTGTTTCCTACACTGCAGGCAGATTCTTCCCCCCTCTCCCCCCGCCCCCAGCCACGGGGGAAGGCAATTGGATAGGTATTAGCAAACAATGCATAATTTATTTGGCAAGGATGTGGAAAAATTTGAACCCTTCATACCTTGTTGTTAGGAATGTAAGTTATTATAGCTGTTGTGGAGAACAGCCTGGAAGATCTTCAAAAATTTCAGTACAGAGTTACCATGTGATTCATCAATCACACTGCTAGGTACCTACTCTACAAAATAAAAGAAAATAGGTTCATACAAATACACGTAAACACAGTGACATTGTTCATAAAGCCAAAAATGGGAATCAGCAATTCCACTCCTAGGTATTTACCCAAGAGAGCTGATAATATATGTTTTTGCTAAAACTTGTAAATTAATTTTCACAGGAATGCTGTTCATAATGGCAAAAAGTGAAAATAATCGAAAAGTCCATCAACTGATGAAAAAAAATGTTATGTGTCTGTACAATGGAAAACTATTTAGCAATAAAAATAAACGAAGTACTCAGTTATGCTATACTATGGATGAGCCTTAAAAATGTAAGTCCCAATCTCCTGCCATGTGTAAAACAGATAGTTTGTGGGAAGCTACTGTATAGCACAGGAGATCAAGCTTGGTGCTCTATGGTAAGGGCAAGGGGTGTGTGATAAGAAGGAGTCTAGGAGGAAAGAGATACATGTATACACATAGGCGATTCACTTCATTGCATAGCAGAAATTAACACAAGGTTGTAGAGCAAATATGTTCCAATTGGACTTCCTGGATGGTTCAGTGGTAAAGAATCTGCTTGCAATTCAGGAGGCACAAGAAATACAGGTTTGATCCCTCGGTCAGGAAGATCCCCTAGAGGAGGAAATTGCGAATAAGTCAAGTATTCTTGTCTGGAAAATTCCATGGGCAGAGGAGCCTGGTGGGCTACAGTCCATGGGGTGGCAATTCGACATGACTGAGCACACATGCTAACTAACTAGACACTCCAATTTTAAAAAAGGAAAAAATGAAAGGTTGTTATAGAAAAAGCTAAACCAGCAACAAGAATCTATCATATACTATTTGGCACATTTTATATAAAATATCTAGAATGTGCAAATCTATATTAAGAGAGTATGGATTGGTTGCTTAGGGTTGAGGAGATGAGGGTTAGGATAGGAATGGGAGGAGCACCTAATGGGTGTGAAATTTCTTTGGGAGAGATTTTAAAAGAAAATTTGAACCCTTCATACCTTGGATTTTTCAGAACAGCCTGGAAGATCTTCAAATTTCAGTACAGAGTTACCATGTGATTCATCAATCACACTGCTAGGTACCTACTCTACAAAATAAAAGAAAATAGGTTCATACAAATACACGTAAACACAGTGACATTGTTCATAAAGCCAAAAATGGGAATCAGCAATTCCACTCCTAGGTATTTACCCAAGAGAGCTGATAATATATGTTTTTGCTAAAACTTGTAAATTAATTTTCACAGGAATGCTGTTCATAATGGCAAAAAGTGAAAATAATCGAAAAGTCCATCAACTGATGAAAAAAAATGTTATGTGTCTGTACAATGGAAAACTATTTAGCAATAAAAATAAACGAAGTACTCAGTTATGCTATACTATGGATGAGCCTTAAAAATGTAAGTCCCAATCTCCTGCCATGTGTAAAACAGATAGTTTGTGGGAAGCTACTGTATAGCACAGGAGATCAAGCTTGGTGCTCTATGGTAAGGGCAAGGGTGTGTGATAAGAAGGAGTCTAGGAGGAAAGAGATACATGTATACACATAGGCGATTCACTTCATTGCATAGCAGAAATTAACACAAGGTTGTAGAGCAAATATGTTCCAATTGGACTTCCTGGATGGTTCAGTGGTAAAGAATCTGCTTGCAATTCAGGAGGCACAAGAAATACAGGTTTGATCCCTCGGTCAGGAAGATCCCCTAGAGGAGGAAATTGCGAATAAGTCAAGTATTCTTGTCTGGAAAATTCCATGGGCAGAGGAGCCTGGTGGGCTACAGTCCATGGGGTGGCAATTCGACATGACTGAGCACACATGCTAACTAACTAGACACTCCAATTTTAAAAAAGGAAAAAATGAAAGGTTGTTATAGAAAAAGCTAAACCAGCAACAAGAATCTATCATATACTATTTGGCACATTTTATATAAAATATCTAGAATGTGCAAATCTATATTAAGAGAGTATGGATTGGTTGCTTAGGGTTGAGGAGATGAGGGTTAGGATAGGGAATGGGGAGGAGCACCTAATGGGTGTGAAATTTCTTTGGGAGAGATGAAAAGAAAATGTTTGGCAGTTAGATTTTGGTGATGGTTGTGTAATGCAGTGAATATATCAAAAACATTGTATCTGAATAAAACTATTTTATAAAAAAGAAAGGAGAGGGAAGCACTGTTCATTGGCTATATAGTAACTGCTCACTGGAATAAACTGTTGCACAGCTAATGTTTTATTTCTCATCTTAGACTGAAGAGAGGACCTCAAATCCAATTTTCTTCTGACCCTTCTTTTCTCTGTGGCAACTTCCCCATGGCTTCTGAAGCAGATGAAACCTGCCTCATTGAACTTTTCTTACAGTTTCTCTTCTGGGTTCAGCCTTCATAAGCCTCTGTCACAAACTGTCAGTCAGAACCCTCCTCTCACCCCTCAAGGACAAGCCTCCCTGATCCTAGAAACTGAAAAAAAAGTCATAAAGACTTGGGTTCAAATCTTTGTACATTCCTCCAAAGATATTAATATATGCACTGGTCAGTTCATGTAACCTAAAGTACCATGTTTTGTTCATCAATAAAGATCAGTGCAATGTTGCTTGTGATTAACAAAGATTATAACTAAAACAAAACTGTTACAAAATCAATCATTCTTTTGGCTTCTGAATTATACAAAAGTTCATACGTTGTGCACCCTGAACTCAGACTTTTCAACCCAGACATGCTTGAGTCATAAAAGAGAAAAGCAGCAATAGCAGGGTCACTTGCAGAGTGGTTCTTAAGCTGTTGGGAATATGGACCCTCATCCCTCTCTTTCCAGGCCTGGGAGTTAAGGGTAAGATTGGGATGTCACCATAACAAAACCCTAAAATAGGTGCCAATGACTTTGTAGGAAGGAGGTAGAAGCCTCTGAACTGGTGACCAGATTGTTAGTGAGATTTGGAATACAGTGAGGAAACTAGTCTTGGTGGTTAAAGAAAAGACATACCACTGCAGTAACCCAGAAGATAAAACATAGAGAATATATACGTAAAGAACATGAGAAACTGGTTAAAGATATTTCCAGGAAGAAAATATTAGAGTAAATGATCACACCTAACATCAGCTGGAGCATAAGTAGTGCCAAGCTGACTGAGTTCTGCCCACATTCCTAACCCACAGAATCATAAGAAAAAACATCATTGTTTGAAACCTCTAAACTTTAGGGTTATTTCTTACATACCCATAGGTAACTAGGTACAGACCACCACAAAATCCCAATTGGAAGAACATTTCAGGATGTTGGACCTCAGGACTGGTCTCTCAAAGACACTTAAGAGAATAAGTTTCTACTTTCTATGCAGTAAATATCACCAAGTATGATTAAACTGCAAAGCAATAAAAAATAACATCAACCTTACAAGGTGGAAATCAATTGTGCTTTCTGATGGTTTATGCCTATAATCATGGTTCTTAGGTGACTTATTCATAACAAAATCTCTCCCATTTTTCCATTTTAAAGAACTCAATAAAAAAATATATATATTTTTTTTCCACTTGAAGATTTAGAAACATTCTGAAGACCTCTGGGGGCAGTCTGACCCTGATTCTTTAATTTCTTGTGAAAATCTTTTTGATTGTCTGTGTTTTTCTTTGGAAGGAGAATAAAGTGCGGCATGGTAGGTACTCTGGGACCTTTCTTTTTCAGGCAAAATATGTGCCAAGGAGCTGCTTCCTGCCGTTGGGTTATCTAAATGAGTGTCCTCGATAATGATCATAATTTTCTCCATGATTGCTCTTGCTTAAAGGGAAAACCAGAAGTTAAAGGATTTATCTAGTCTCTTCTAACTTATAATTTATCCTGAAAGCTGAAATAAAAGCTTGTCCCAGATGACACAGGGGTAACCCTTTTCCATCAGATGTTCCTGCATTTTAAGTTGCTTAGGTGTACATTATAAAGTAAATACACCTACTATGGAGAAAAGAATTGACTCAGTATTAGCATTTGTCACCATAAATTCATTTCTGATTGTCAAGTTATTTTAAAAGTTTTGTTGATTTGTTTTTCAATAAGTATGTGGAAAAAGGAAAGGGGGCACTGAGAAGAAAGATCCAGTGCTTTGCTTGCTCCTTTTTCTGATTGTGATCATATGAATTGAAATGAAAATTGGGCTCAGTCTATTTGATGTTGTAAAATTAGTTTTAAAAATCTTGCAGTTTGTCAGACTGGTCTGATACAAATATATAAAAGGTTATGAGGAGTAAAGAAAGCCCAGATTGTATACTTGGTTATTTTCTACTTATTTCCAAAGCTAGAATATATAACATATTTTCAGAAACATGAAATGAATACAAGTCTTAATAATGCTGTGTAAGTTGGCCTTACCTAAATATGTTTTACATTTAGTAAATATGTATTTTAAGTTTTTGAAAAATATAGTGTCAAAAATGGGAAATACATTTTAAATACATTTTAAATTACATATCACTCTTGGGGCTCCCCTGCTGGTCTAGCAGTTAAGAATGTGCCTTCCAATGCAGGAGACACAGGTTCTTTCCCTGGTCAGGAAAATAAGATCCCACATTCTGTGGGGCAACTTAGCTCACATGCCACAACTACTGAGCCTGTGTACCATAAAGTAAGACCCTGCATGACCCAGTTAAGACTCAATGAAGGCAAATAAATATTTAAAAAATAAAATAAATTGCACACCACTCTCATAAACAGATTGTAGCTTCAGCAAGATAGTGTTGTAGACCTATCTTTTGTAGTGTGAAAGAGTATCAGGATTCATTATCTCTGGAATCAATAAAAGGATAGTTGTGCTAAGAAATTTTCACTTCTGTAAGAGTAATATCTGAATTTGGCATGCAGAAAACAGAAGTTATATGTGCCAAGGAGCTGCTTCCTGCCGTTGGGTTATCTAAATGAGTGTCCTCGATAATGATCATAATTTTCTCCATGATTGCTCTTGCTTAAAGGGAAAACCAGAAGTTAAAGGATTTATCTAGTTTTTTTTTGAAAAAAACCCAGGGGGTAACCCTTTTCCATCAGATGTTCCTGCATTTTAAGTTGCTTAGGTGTACATTATAAAGTAAATACACCTACTATGGAGAAAAGAATTGACTCAGTATTAGCATTTGTCACCATAAATTCATTTCTGATTGTCAAGTTATTTTAAAAGTTTTGTTGATTTGTTTTTCAATAAGTATGTGGAAAAAGGAAAGGGGGCACTGAGAAGAAAGATCCAGTGCTTTGCTTGCTCCTTTTTCTGATTGTGATCATATGAATTGAAATGAAAATTGGGCTCAGTCTATTTGATGTTGTAAAATTAGTTTTAAAAATCTTGCAGTTTGTCAGACTGGTCTGATACAAATATATAAAAGGTTATGAGGAGTAAAGAAAGCCCAGATTGTATACTTGGTTATTTTCTACTTATTTCCAAAGCTAGAATATATAACATATTTTCAGAAACATGAAATGAATACAAGTCTTAATAATGCTGTGTAAGTTGGCCTTACCTAAATATGTTTTACATTTAGTAAATATGTATTTTAAGTTTTTGAAAAATATAGTGTCAAAAATGGGAAATACATTTTAAATACATTTTAAATTACATATCACTCTTGGGGCTCCCCTGCTGGTCTAGCAGTTAAGAATGTGCCTTCCAATGCAGGAGACACAGGTTCTTTCCCTGGTCAGGAAAATAAGATCCCACATTCTGTGGGGCAACTTAGCTCACATGCCACAACTACTGAGCCTGTGTACCATAAAGTAAGACCCTGCATGACCCAGTTAAGACTCAATGAAGGCAAATAAATATTTAAAAAATAAAATAAATTGCACACCACTCTCATAAACAGATTGTAGCTTCAGCAAGATAGTGTTGTAGACCTATCTTTTGTAGTGTGAAAGAGTATCAGGATTCATTATCTCTGGAATCAATAAAAGGATAGTTGTGCTAAGAAATTTTCACTTCTGTAAGAGTAATATCTGAATTTGGCATGCAGAAAACAGAAGTTAAAAATCAGGAAGTTACTTGGGCTAACCAACAGGAAGGATGATATTCTAATGGGAAAATGTTTTATAAATGCTTGCTTACTGGAATATTGGGAATTTTAATAATTTTGATCTAGCTGAAGAAAGGATTTGTAAAGTGCATTTCTCTTTAGATGAATTGAAGAGTAGCACACATTCACTTGGGCTTTCTTGGTGACTTAAGACTAAAGAATTCACCTGCAACGCAGGAGCCTCAAGAGATTTGGGTTTAATCCTCGTCAGGAAGATCCCTTAGAGGAGGGAATGGCAACCCACTCCAGTATTCTTGCCTGGAGAATACCATGGAGAGAGGAGCTTAGGGGGCTTCAGTTCATATGGTCTCAAAGAGTTAGACACAGTTGAAGTGACTTAACGCACATACACTCATACATTCATTTATGCCCAACTCAAAATGAAAATATTACAAAAACTGGACCCAGAAGCCAAAACATCTCATTACTATGATCTGTAGCATAAACACAGTTATATATGATACCATGTTCTATGTCACTGTTTGTTCTCCAAACTATGAGAAGGATAACAGTCTTTGCTTGAGGACTATCTCCTGTAGTGAATATACTGGCATTCTTCTTAAATCAGATAACAAATGAAACAATAAGGAATTGCCAGAGAAGTTGAAAACAGGATTCATAAGAAAGAAGCATCATGATAATAAATGTGGTCTAAGGAATAGGAAACAGAAATAGAAGCATGGTTGGGGGTGGGAAGCAGGACAAAGGCATAGAGAGTAGTGCATGCAGTCTTCTTGTTCAGCATGATTAAGACTCAATGAAGGCAAATAAGATCCCACATTCTGTGGGCAACTTA
This sequence comes from Tragulus kanchil, assembly GCA_022376925.1. Lineage (NCBI taxonomy): Eukaryota > Metazoa > Chordata > Mammalia > Artiodactyla > Tragulidae > Tragulus > Tragulus kanchil. Next base: position 70,153,565 of record JAIOJX010000031.1, on the reverse strand, counting down.
GCTCACATGCCACAACTACTAAATGTAAGACCCTGCATGACCCAGTTAAGACTCAATGAAGGCAAATAAATATTTAAAAAATAAAATAAATTGCACACCACTCTCATAAACAGATTGTAGCTTCAGCAAGATAGTGTTGTAGACCTATTTTTTGTAGTGTGAAAGAGTATCAGGATTCATTATCTCTGGAATCAATAAAAGGATAGTTGTGCTAAGAAATTTTCACTTCTGTAAGAGTAATATCTGAATTTGGCATGCAGAAAACAGAAGTTAAAAATCAGGAAGTTACTTGGGCTAACCAACAGGAAGGATGATATTCTAATGGGAAAATGTTTTATAAATGCTTGCTTACTGGAATATTGGGAATTTTAATAATTTTGATCTAGCTGAAGAAAGGATTTGTAAAGTGCATTTCTCTTTAGATGAATTGAAGAGTAGCACACATTCACTTGGGCTTTCTTGGTGACTTAAGACTAAAGAATTCACCTGCAACGCAGGAGCCTCAAGAGATTTGGGTTTAATCCTCGTCAGGAAGATCCCTTAGAGGAGGGAATGGCAACCCACTCCAGTATTCTTGCCTGGAGAATACCATGGAGAGAGGAGCTTAGGGGGCTTCAGTTCATATGGTCTCAAAGAGTTAGACACAGTTGAAGTGACTTAACGCACATACACTCATACATTCATTTATGCCCAACTCAAAATGAAAATATTACAAAAACTGGACCCAGAAGCCAAAACATCTCATTACTATGATCTGTAGCATAAACACAGTTATATATGATACCATGTTCTATGTCACTGTTTGTTCTCCAAACTATGAGAAGGATAACAGTCTTTGCTTGAGGACTATCTCCTGTAGTGAATATACTGGCATTCTTCTTAAATCAGATAACAAATGAAACAATAAGGAATTGCCAGAGAAGTTGAAAACAGGATTCATAAGAAAGAAGCATCATGATAATAAATGTGGTCTAAGGAATAGGAAACAGAAATAGAAGCATGGTTGGGGGTGGGAAGCAGGACAAAGGCATAGAGAGTAGTGCATGCAGTCTTCTTGTTCAGCATGATTACACTGAGAAAAGGCTAACATAGTGTGCACACACACACAAGAATCACTCCATACCATATAGGTATGTAAGGTGAGCAGCAGTGATTGGTGAACATACATGGCTTATGGGTATTTAATGAGCACAGATGAATATAATTGACAGAAAATACACTGACCTAAATGGAATAGTTCTCAGCCTCTAGGTGAAAGAAACTAAAATCCAACAATGATGAGAGAGTTTGCATTCATCAGCATTTGACAGATGTCTTGCCAAAGAATAAAAGCAAATGGTATGTGGCAATAGAAAGACAAAAAGGCCAAGATAGAGGATGTGTGAAACAGCAGACACAAGGGAACCAACTATAGCTGGATGAGCAAGCATGGTAACTCCATGCCTGGAGTGCTGGGAGAATCTTAATGGATATTTTGAAAGGACTCTCAGGGAGTCTCAGAAGGATTCATTCCAATGCTATTAAATTTTTACATGATGGCTGTGCCTACTTCAAGTTGCACTTTTTCTTGTGGTTTATTCTCATAACAAAGTGAAACTTAGTTGCTCACAGTATGAATATAAGGTTTTCCCTGCCTACAGTTCTCTCAAGAGCATCCTACTGGAGGCCTTTGAATTCTTTCAGCTTATGCAGAGATCTGTTATAATAAATTGTGTTTTTCATGTTAAAAAGGAAACTTCAAAAGAAGGTGTTCACATAATTGAGGCATGATAAGTTTGACAGTAAGTGTCATTATCAGAGTTTCACTGACAGCTTTTTGAAGTCAAAGAAAAAAATTCTTTCTACATAGGCACAAAACCTCTTGCAGTGCTTAAACAATTTCACCAAATGTATTAATATTCTACAACATCCCCTATATTCTGAAGGTTACCCAAGTGAAATGGTTTTCATGATATTTGGGTTTTTTAATCTTTTGAACAAAGATGTGATACTCCCTGGTATTCAATATAGAGAAAATACAAGAGTTTAAAGATGAGATGAAAGATAAAAATATGAAAAGATGTTCTCATGTTTGCCTTCTGCACACCAATGACTCACCTTGTGTGCACACCAGCAGGAACACCCTCCACTTTGAATATCTTCCCTGAGAGTAATGTGGAAAAGATAGATGAATAAGAAGTCAGATAAATTTGGGTCATTCAAAGTTTGTCTAAATTTAGCAGAAAACCAAGATACGTTTCCCCAATGAATTATTCCCACTTTTAGTGTTCTCTAAAAATAGAGTATCCCATAATTGAGAAATTCATCACCTCTATGTATAAACTACTACCTCTCATATAGGTCTTCCCTGGTGGCTCAGATGGTAAAGAATCTGCCTGCAATGTGGGAGACCAGAATTTGATCCAAAGGCCAGGGAAATCCACTGGAGAAGGGAATGACAGCACACTTCAGTAGTTTTGCCTGGAGAATTCCATGGATAGAGGAACATGGCAGGCTAAGTCCATGGAGTCACAGAGTCAGACATGAATGAGCAACAAACACACACACACACACACACACACACACACACACACACACACCTCATGCATGCTTCCCTGGTGGCTCAGATGGTAAAGAATCTGCCTACAATGCATGAGACCCAAGTTCAATCACTGAGTTGGGAACAACCCCTGAAGAAGGGAATGGCTATCCACTCCATAACATTTAAAATTCTTTCTTAGAGTTTTCTGGATTTCTGAGTTTTGTTTTACAAAGAAACTACTACTGCAAATGTCCAATAAAACAACAAACAACATTAATAAAGAATTAAGCAGTGATGTGTTGGCAAGTAAATGTTAGAAGAAGAAATGTGTGCTTAATAAAGAAAAAAAAGACCAGGAAAGACAAGAGTGGAACAGAACACAGCACCAAACTGAAATAATGTAAACAAACAAACAAATCTGCAATTAGATAAAGCTCAATTTTTAACACAGTACATATTCCTTTGAAGTGTCTTGGGGGATAAAAGAGTTAAAATTCATCAGAAAAAGAAAACTAGGGGAGAGTTTATATGACCAAAGTTTAGCTTAAATATATTTTTCCCATAAGTTTTATCTTAAAGCTAAAGCTATGAAATTAATTTATATTCTGAAGGTTACCCAAGTGAAATGGTTTTCATGATATTGGGGAAGTTTAAAAAAAAATGAGAAATGAAAGATAAAAATATGAAAAGATGTTCTCATGTTTGCCTTCTGCACACCAATGACTCACCTTGTGTGCACACCAGCAGGAACACCCTCCACTTTGAATATCTTCCCTGAGAGTAATGTGGAAAAGATAGATGAATAAGAAGTCAGATAAATTTGGGTCATTCAAAGTTTGTCTAAATTTAGCAGAAAACCAAGATACGTTTCCCCAATGAATTATTCCCACTTTTAGTGTTCTCTAAAAATAGAGTATCCCATAATTGAGAAATTCATCACCTCTATGTATAAACTACTACCTCTCATATAGGTCTTCTCTGGTGGCTCAGATGGTAAAGAATCTGCCTGCAATGTGGGAGACCAGAATTTGATCCAAAGGCCAGGGAAATCCACTGGAGAAGGGAATGACAGCACACTTCAGTAGTTTTGCCTGGAGAATTCCATGGATAGAGGAACATGGCAGGCTAAGTCCATGGAGTCACAGAGTCAGACATGAATGAGCAACAAACACACACACACACACACACACACACACACACACACACACACCTCATGCATGCTTCCCTGGTGGCTCAGATGGTAAAGAATCTGCCTACAATGCATGAGACCCAAGTTCAATCACTGAGTTGGGAACAACCCCTGAAGAAGGGAATGGCTATCCACTCCATAACATTTAAAATTCTTTCTTAGAGTTTTCTGGATTTCTGAGTTTTGTTTTACAAAGAAACTACTACTGCAAATGTCCAATAAAACAACAAACAACATTAATAAAGAATTAAGCAGTGATGTGTTGGCAAGTAAATGTTAGAAGAAGAAATGTGTGCTTAATAAAGAAAAAAAAGACCAGGAAAGACAAGAGTGGAACAGAACACAGCACCAAACTGAAATAATGTAAACAAACAAACAAATCTGCAATTAGATAAAGCTCAATTTTTAACACAGTACATATTCCTTTGAAGTGTCTTGGGGGATAAAAGAGTTAAAATTCATCAGAAAAAGAAAACTAGGGGAGAGTTTATATGACCAAAGTTTAGCTTAAATATATTTTTCCCATAAGTTTTATCTTTACAAAGGCTAAAAGCTAGTGAAAGTTGAATTTATAAAAATTCATGCTCTGTATATATTTTAAATATCCAGTATTTTAAATTGGATGCACTTGTTATGACTATTATATTAGGGTTTGCAGCTCTGAACACACAGTCACATAGCAGGTGCTGGAAGTAATGCCAAAAAAACAAAGTAAATCCATCCATCATGAGGTCTATGTCATGTTGAAAGAGTTGAAGAAATCAGCCAGTCACTTTGACATTATTTCTGAATAATCTGGTCTTACCAGTTTTTTTTTTTTTTAATTTCCCCTTCCTTTGTAAGACCTATAGGAATAAGTATTACATCATAATTTGTCATTTCCCAAATTAAGATGTGCTGTGTTGTGCCGTCCTGAGACATGTCTGACTCTTTGCATCCCGTGGACTGTAGCCCACTAGGTTCCTCCATCCATGGACTTCTCCAAGCAAGAATACTGGAGTGTGTAGTCATTTCTTCCTCCAAGACATCTTCCCCAACCTGGGAAAAAACCGACATCTCTTGTGTTGATAGATGACAGTACATAGCTTACTGTGAATGGTGTCAGATTCTTGATCTCTGAAGGAGAAGATGTCACATTGGGATCAAAAAGACTTGGCTTTGGTCACTTAGAGCATTGCACATTAAAATGTTTATTAAAGAAGAAAGGATAGAGAAAATTTCCAGCTAAAGGAATTGCAATATCAGAAGAAGCTAGTTTAGGCAAGGCATTTTGCACTTTCCAGTTGGTTATTAACAATAGATCAAAAGAATATCTTAAGGTTGCTAAGGTCTTCCTAGGCCCACACTTACAACAATAACATAAGATTAGCCAGAGGATGGTCTCCTGCTTTCAAGACTAGATGAGACGTTTCAATGAAAAAAAGTTTGCCTCCATAAGATAAAAGAGTTAGTTTCAGAGAATATCTTTATGATGGCAAACAATTTGTTTGTTCCCCCTCCTCCTCCTTGGAAACTGCTGGCCTGCTTACCAAGTCTGCCTTTTTACGCCTTTCAGTGTCTTCTACATTGGAAGATGGGTTCTTTATGACGAGTGTCACTTGGGAAGACCAGAGATTAGATCAGTTCAGTTCATTTCAGTTGTTCACTCATGTTGTACTCTTTGCAATCCCCTAGACTACAGCACGCCAGGCTTCCCTGTACTTCACCATCTCTTGGAGCTTGCTCAAACTCATATCCACTGACTCAGTGATCCCATCTAACCATCTCATCCTCTGTTGTCCCCTTCTCCTTTTGCCTTCTATTTTCCCCAATATCAGAGTCTTTTCCAATGAGTCATCTTTGAATCAGGTGGCCAAAATATTAGGCTTCAGCCTCAGCATCATTCCTTCCAGTGAATATTCAGGGATTATTTTCTTTAGGATTGACTAATTTGATCTCCTTGCACTCCAAGGGATTCTCAAGAGTCTTCTCCAATGCCATAGTTCAAAAGCATCAATTTCTCGGGGCATCAATTCTTTGGGGCTCAGCCTTCTTTATGGTCCAACTCTCACATCCATACATGACTACTGGCATACATTGACTTAATTATTGTCCCTCCTGGTGTGTACTACCTCTTGACATTCCCCTCCCTGATCTCCCAATATTAATATAGCTCAGAAACCCATTCATTAAATCAGAATAAGTCTCTAAATAATGATTCTATCACATTATCTCCCCTATATTTTAATATATTCATTCAACAAATATTTACTGGATTTTCTGTGACTATAAATTTACTAAATGTTTTTTTGTACATTAACAGACTCATCATGGGCATGCAATACAAACCAGGTAAACAAATAAGCAACAAGGTAAACAAAATGTGAATTAAAGATGTGTAGTAGAGTTACTACAAATTAGAAAACCAAGAAATGTCTAGTGGTAAAGTTGTGTGTATACAACTAAAGGAAGGAGAAACTAAAAAAAAAAAAATGTGGGAATAAACCAGGTTTAGAGAAAAGAACACATAATAAATGTCTGAAAACAGTCTGAGTCATAGCTTTGCTGCTTACCACTGGGTGATCAGGCAAATAACTTAAAAATTCTGAATTTCGGTTTTTGATTGATTATGTTGGAGAGAATAAAACCAACTTCTCAAACTTTTTACTAGAAAGTCAATAATGATTTCTACTTTCTATAATGGTGGACCATAATTTGGAACAATTCTCCCACTAAATAAACCTAGGACATGTTTTCCAAGCCAATATTTGGAAGGCATTTTGAGATCCAGAGAAGTGGGTCTGACATTTGGGAATGTTTTTTTTCCTGGGGATGTGGGCCAGTCTGGAAATTTTTCAGTGAGTTTCTGAATACCTAAGAAGCTTTGTTACTGACTTATTCCCAGTGTTATGAGTGAAACAATGTATAAAGAGTTAGTCATTGTGTGAGTGTATGCTAAGTCGCTTCAGTCATGTCTGACTCTTTTGTGACTCCATGAGCTCCTGCCAGGCTCCTTGATCCATGGGATTCTCCAGGCAAGAAAACTGGAGTTGGTTGCCGTGCCCTCCTTCAGGACATCTGTCCAACCCAGGGACTGGACCTGTGTCTGTTAAGTCTCCTGCAATGGTATGTGGGTTCTTTACCACCAGCACTACTTGGAAAGTCCCAAGTCATTGTATAAGTTATAATAAATCCCATGGACTATATGTTAGGACCCTGACAGCTTAGAAAAAATAATCAATCAGAAATAAAATAGTATGCTTGTTGTTTAGTCACTAATTTGTGTCCAACTCCTTGCGACCCCATTAACTGGAGCCCTCTAGGATCCTCTGTCCATGCAATTGCCTACACAAGCATACTGGGGTGGGTTGCCATTTCCTTCTCCATGGAATCTTCCCAACCCAGGAACTGAATCTGCATCTCTTGCTTGGCAGGTGGATTGGATTATTTACCACCAAGCAACCTGGGAAACCCCAAAGATGGCTTGTGTTTGTTTAGTCACTAATTTTACCTGACTCCTTGCAATCCTATGGACTATGGCCCACAAGGCTCCTGTGTCCATGGGATTTTCCAGGCAAGAATATTGGAGTGGGATACCATTTACTTCTCCAGGAACAGTAGGCACTGCAACCCAATTCCAGAAATGTCCAATCCTAAACATGGAGAAGGTATCCCCTAATTGTTAGTGATCCTGAGGATCTGAGAGCAAGAAATCTAAATCTACCAGTCTTTCCTTAACTTATACCTAAAGGTGAATGCTTCAAGAAAAGAGTTCTGTCAAAATGAGAAAAATACCTAAGCATGTGAAAAACTGCCCAAAGTGAATCATAAACTAGAAATAGCACAAACACACCTATAGAAGCCCAGATTTTGTAGTTATCAGACATAACCATTCATAGAATAATATGCTTGCTGAGCTTAAGAGAAGGACAAGTTGAGAATGTGGAAAGTTCAAGAGGGAGGGGACATATGTATACCAATGGCAGATTCAGGTTGATGTGGGGCATTAAACAACAAAACTCTGTAAAAAATTTTAAAAATGACATGAGTGATTCCTAGAAATAATGTATAAGTATGCTTGAAATGAAAAATGAAATAACCCAACTTAGAATATCAATAAAAGTTTTTAAATGGAAAAGAGAATTCTTGATCTGGAAATGAAGTCAGAAGGAAATAACCACAATGAATCCAGTGAGAAAGAAAAGAGAATGAAGAATAGATGATAAGGGACATAAAAATATAGCAAAAACATAAGAGAGCAAAAACTTATAAACAAGGACTTACCTAGGGCTCTGTTTGTATAAGCAATTTGGTTTAATTTTAATAAAGAATTTATGGATCCATTATTGCTATTGTTTAGTCACTAAGTCCTGTCTGACTCTTTTGCTAGCCCATGGACTGTAGTCCACCAGGGATTTCCCAGGCCTTGTCCATGGAATTTCCCAGGCAAGAGCAGTAGAGTGGGTTGCCATGCCATCCTCCAGGGTATCTTCGCAGAGATCAAACCTTGGCTCCTGTGTTGGCAAGTGACTTCTTCACCACTGAGTCACCAGGGACAGCCTGGTGTGTTCATAGTGAGTTACTAATATACATTCAGAAAAACTGGTAAAAGAAGAGGTGCTTATGGGCTTCCCTGGTGGTCCAGTGGGTAAAAGTCTGCCATTAAGAGTCAGTGTAGGTGAAGTTGTTTTACAGCATTCAAGACCTTTTCTTCCTATTCAGGTCTGGAAACTGTATCTAATGTTTATTTTTATTAGATGCATGGATCCTGGGCATCTTCACATCTCCCACTTTGAGCAGGAATGCAGGAGCCTCAGGTTTGATCCCTTGGTTTGGGAAGATCCTCTGGAGGAGGAAATGGCAATCCACTCCAATATTCTTGTTTGGAAAATCCCATGGACAGAGGACTCAGTTGGGCTACAGTGCATGTGCTTGCACAGCTGGAGGGACCATGTAGGGTAAAGGAAGCTTGCTGACACTGTTTCTGGTCTTGGGCACTGCGGATCAGAAGTAGCAACTCAGATCATGGATATATGTGGACTGATGCCCTCAACCACATCCCCAGGCAGTGGACCATTGGAAACTCAGAACTCTGAACTTGTCCTGTGTCTGACCTGAATCAAAATCATTCAGAGTTATGTCAGTACCATTATGGCAGCCTTACATGGCATTATCTCATAAAGGAAATACTGCCTCAGCTAGAAGGATCCATTTATTCTCCAGGCTGCCCTCCTGAAATTGAGGTCTAGGTGTAGGGTCCCAGGAAGACTCTATGACCAGAAGTTCTGGAGCTACTTGGGGATTAAACCAATCGTCCTTAACGTTTTTGGCACAATAGATGATAAGGGACATAAAATATAGCAAAAACATAAGAGAGCAAAAACTTATAAACAAGGACTTACCTAGGGCTCTGTTTGTATAAGCAATTTGGTTTAATTTTAATAAAGAATTTATGGATCCATTATTGCTATTGTTTAGTCACTAAGTCCTGTCTGACTCTTTTGCTAGCCCATGGACTGTAGTCCACCAGGGATTTCCCAGGCCTTGTCCATGGAATTTCCCAGGCAAGAGCAGTAGAGTGGGTTGCCATGCCATCCTCCAGGGTATCTTCGCAGAGATCAAACCTTGGCTCCTGTGTTGGCAAGTGACTTCTTCACCACTGAGTCACCAGGGACAGCCTGGTGTGTTCATAGTGAGTTACTAATATACATTCAGAAAAACTGGTAAAAGAAGAGGTGCTTATGGGCTTCCCTGGTGGTCCAGTGGGTAAAAGTCTGCCATTAAGAGTCAGTGTAGGTGAAGTTGTTTTACAGCATTCAAGACCTTTTCTTCCTATTCAGGTCTGGAAACTGTATCTAATGTTTATTTTTATTAGATGCATGGATCCTGGGCATCTTCACATCTCCCACTTTGAGCAGGAATGCAGGAGCCTCAGGTTTGATCCCTTGGTTTGGGAAGATCCTCTGGAGG